>SNVD02009408.1:0-38568 GCA_013180625.2 Boswellia sacra | reverse complement strand
CCATTTTTTTGCAAGTTGCTCCAAAACTTCTACAAACATCCAAAACCACACAAAAACATAAAAATACCAAGGAATATAGCAAAGAAACATAGACGAATTGATATGAAAGCAATACATAAATAAACACTTATCAAATTCCCCCACACTTAGACTTTGCTAGTCCTCGAGCAATTACAACGATGTGAAACAAAACTAAACCGAAACAGAATCATAGAAAAATTAAAACACATAAATGCTTCAACTTGCAAATAGGCCTCAAAGATTGTACATAATTATAACCCAAGGAAAACTTCAAAATAATGCACTTGATCAAGAATTTTATCTCAAAGATTATTTTCGCTTCACTTCAATTCCTCAAGTGTGTGTGTGTAGAGCCATTCTCACCTAATCACTTGTAACCCGGATGAGTTTATGCATAAAAATGAATCATATTTAATATGGAAGATGTGTGTATAAATGTACTCCATAGGCCTGCTTTTCAAGTCACTCTCCACTAATGTAGACAAGCACAAAACCAAGGATCAAGTAGGACTTTATTAAGCTTGTAACGTTTGGCTTGGGTGAAGGTATGATAAAGGATAATACTTTGGCTCAAATCACCCACAAACACATAAATCATTCAAGACTATGTAGAGCTCAAGCCTATAACAAAACTTCATTTCAATTCACCAGGTTACTCCCCCAAACTTATTTAGAACACTCAATCTTTTTTTTTTTTTTTTTTTGGCAGAAAACAAAAGAAAACTACACCCCCACACTTTGTTGTTTCATTCTTTTTTAAGAACACTTAAGGGTATAGATCTCTTATTCTTCTTCTTTTGTTCTTTTTTTTTCTTTTTCTTTTTTTTCTTTTTTTTTATTACACTTCTCCTCCCCCACACTTAAACAACACATTGTCCTCAATGTGTAAGTACGTGGACGATAAGTATAGATTGGCTGTTTTTTTTTTTTTTTTACAACACAATAGAACTCACTTGCATTGCTCATGACACATCCCAACCTCCTCTAACTTCCCAAAACCAAAACATCGCTCAAAATTTAATTGTGAATGATCTACATGCTCATAGGTAAGGGATAAACTGTTTGGAACAAATTCATTTGAGGTTAGGAAATCTTTTGGTGAGTTAACAAAGAAAAAGGCTTACAAAGGCTCAAAGGGGTAACTAGGGATCAATTTCAGTCAAGGTTGGCTATTAGGCTCAAACGGTCCAAAGATGGCCTAAATCATTTCCCCAATGTTGCACAGTCTAGGATTTCGCATTGAGTGACCATCAAACAAGTTCTAGAATTCATTGAAATCTGAAGAAACATTTAAATTACATAAACTTTCTCTAAGTGAACAAATAACTCATTGATAATAGCTCAGTGCTCAATGTTGCGCAAGGAATCAAAAGCAAAGCGAAAACCAATAAACATTTCAAGCACACAGATCCATGCATCATTTATCAATTTCCAAGAGTTATTCTTAATTCAATCATTATCTTATCATAGACCTACAAAATGCAAGAAAAGAGGTACGTGGCGTTGTTACACCTGAGTCAAGATTGTATATTTCAACAATCCTTAGGACCAGTAGCCCGCATACTTAAGGTTTCCAGCCTATATACCTTTATTATGAAAGAACAAAACAAGAAACAAGACACTTCAAACAACATGAAATAAACAAACTACAGATTTATTTAGAGAGAATGCTTTTCAAGGGTTAAAGAAACCCCATATTCTGCCATTCTCAGGTTTTTCCACAATTGTTTTTTTTTTAAATCAAAACTGATAAAGATAAAAACACATAACAACTCTAAATTACGCAAAACTAAACTCACTCATAAAATAACAAAGTTCAGCAAGTCAGCAAACAAAAACAAGTTAGTTAGAATGGGTCTAAAAGTTTAGAAGTTAGCCTCCTTATTCAGCCATTATGGATTGAAGAGATCCAGAATGCGTTTCAAGAGGACTTAAACTTTTAAGACACCACTCTAAAAGGCAAGATTAGAAAATATTACCTGGAACGAAAGAAATAACCTGAAAAAGCTCAAAAGAAATAACCTGAAAAATCTCAAATAAACACAATAAAAAGAAAGCAAACAAAAGTGAAGCAAACCAGCAGATAAAGATTACAGATGGAGCGCTAAATCCAGTTTACGCCTTTTATTGCCCTCCGCAAACCAATCTATCCGAGCTATTGTTGGATCAGGCGAATAGACGAATGCTTGTAATTTATCAATTAACTCCCCTGCAGTTGAAGCTGTAACCAAGATTTGCCTCGCCGACTGTGAGATGAAGTTTTTTTTCTACTGCTTGATCAAGATAAGACAACAAACCATCAAAAAACTTATTGACATTTAACAAACCAATGGGTTTCCGATGGATGTTTAGCTGTGCCCAAGAGGTGATTTGAAATATCTCCTCTAATGTACCATAACCACCGGGCAAAGCTATAACTGCATCAGATTTAATGATCATATGTGCAATACGCTCATGCATACTAGAAACCTGTAACTCTTCCCCCATGGTGTTGCCTACGATATCTCGTACAGCTAATGGTTTAGGGATAATGCCGAGAACTTTGCTCCCTCCCAGGGATGCAGTTGTCGACACACATCCCATTAACCCAAGACTACCCCCTCCATAAATCAAATGAATACCCTCGCAGCTAATGTCCTACCAAGATCAAGAGCTGCTGTTGTAAACTCTCCATCTTTACCAAATTGCGATCCACAAAATACGCATATTTTTGGAATCGCCGAATTGGTGCTTTCTCCATTTCTAAAAGTGCTCTAAACTCTGTCTCTTATACACATCTAGATGTGTATAAGAGACAGGTATTATGCGATTCAAGTGCAAGATATAAAATGACATTTCAAAATATGCAGCATGGATATATACAACCACACGTAAAACTCTCAAATTTGACACATGGGGACATATTTCGGTGGGGGTTGCTCGATTGGCAGATTTATCGCCCCAAGATTTGAAAAAATGAGATATGACTTTCGGCGGGTTGACAAACCTACACCTTGTCCTCCCACGTGAAGCATGGAAATGGACATATCTTTCGGCGGGGTTTTGACAACCGCCACACTTGTCTCCCACGTGAGCATGAAGTAAGATATCTTTCGGCGGAGGTTGACAAACCTCCACTTGTCTCCCACGTGTACTGATGCCATATGGTAAGTCATATGTTTGTCAAAAAGAAAACTTGAAATTAAAACAAACCAAATCAACAAACAACAACAACACAAAAACAACATTGATAATCAGATCAAACGAAATAAGAAAAAAAATAAAATTCGACAACAATAACACACATTCAAATATACAAGTAGGTGTGATTGTGACTCACATCTTCCTCTGGTTTTACGTCGAGTAACGGCTGAAACGCCTTCTATGAGTCGGGGATTTGCTTTCCATTCAGTTTTCTTATAAACTGGCAAACAGGGTCGTTTTTAGTCAGATTCCCTAGACTATAACACTGCAATTCATCACGAAATTGTGTCCACAGATTAAGCAATTCACACTGAACAAGTCCACAAGAATGTGACTCAAGAGTTAATAAAACATTATCCAGCGACTTATTACTCAAACCATTCTTAATAAACGAAAGTTTATCTTCTCTGTTCCTAGACACAAAACCTAATGAACGACAAGTCTGGTTACAATTCCATCTAGCACAATTATAGCATACTTGTAACCTCTTCGCTCTTCGCCTCTTGGCGTAGTAGCTCTTTCCTAGACCAGGCATGTATTTTGCTAGATTAATATCAGGCTCACCGGATCATCTTACCTTGGCTTCGATAAGCCATCGGATCTCCGCAGGCACATTTAGGAGCATCAACGCCCAAAGTCTAGTCATCCGCACTTTATAAATTTTATACACAGCATTTTGAGGAAGTGAAGGGAAATATTTACGAAGGTTTGATAGAAAGATATCGGCATCCATTGAAGAGGAGAAAAGGAGAGATATTACCGATAATGCATTGATTGTTTTTCTCCCAGATATGCACGTTTCAAACCTTCGAGCAATGACTTCAGCTCCCGTTTGAATGTTTTCTCAAGCTGTTGCAACAATGAATTCGAAGTACGGAATAATCAAATTAAACAAAAGAAAGGAAAAGAAAAGAGCAGAAACGAAACTAAAGACACATAAAAGAGATAACAACACAATAGCAAACAAAAGTAAAAAACAAGTAAAAAATATAAAAAACAAATAAGACAGATGGCAAAGAGAGATAAAACCTGATCAATTTGATGGCCTACGAAAGGAATCTCCTTGAGACACAAAAAATCGATCATTATTACCTTATTTTATTTTTCTTTTCTTTTTTTTTTTTTATTTTTCAAAAACATTGGGTTGCCTCCCAATAAGCATTTGGTTTAACGTCCTCAGCCCGACGTTGGTTCCATCATGGGGAGGGTCCAATCCCGCTGTGCTTCTCTAGTGGGCTTGGATCCTTTTTCCAACAAGAATTGTTGCATGCATATGGCTGGGCCTTGGATGTTAGCAATCGTCCACCCAATATTTATTTTGTGATCTCTAAGTACTTGGACGAGTTTCTCTTCTTGTAGTGGTGCAAGGCCCATTTCTATTATAACTGGCAAAGAATCATTCTCACCCAAAAACACATGCCTCAAATAATCTGGAAGTAGCTTAAGCTCCAAGGTATTGGCTTTCATCACAGAAGGAAGAAGTTTCTCATTAGATAAAGGCAATTCAATGTACGAAACATCATATCTGTTTGTGATTATAGCTATAGTCTCATCTAAGCATGCCATAGCTTCCTCCATTTCTTTGGACACTTATATCAACCCTCTTGGTTCTTTGGAATTTTCTGTCCCTATGTGCTCACTAATAGCCATTTCCAATCCATCCTTGCGAGTTAACTCAAAACATTGTTGTGGCAAAGAATCAATAATGTCAACTACAAAAACAGCATGCAAGTCACTAGGGTACCTCATTGCCTCAAAAATATTGAAACAGATCACCTTGCCATCAAACTCTATGGTGAGAGTGCCATCATGAACATCAATCTTGATTCTAGCAGTTTTCGAGAATGGTCTCCCTAAAAGAATCGGTGTTGGATTAGGAGATGTCTCATCCTCTATTTTAAGGACATAGAAGTCTGCTGGGAAAACCAATTGATTCACCTGCACAAGCACATCTTCCACAACTCTTTTGGGATATGCATTAAAATGATCAGCAAACTGAATGGTAATACCAGTTTTCGCAAAAGGTCCAAGATTTAAAGAAGCATAAATAGAATATGGCATAACATTAATAGATGCTCTTAAATCTAACATAGCTCTTTCAAACTTGGTTTTACCAATGGTGCATGGAATGGTGAACGTACCTGGATCTTTGCATTTCGGAGGAATTTTTCTTTGCAATACAGCTGAAACATTTTTCCCCACACTTACTTTCTCATTCCCTTTTAAATTTCTCTTGTTGGTGCATAACTCCTTGAGACGTTTTGTATAACGAGGTACTTGCTCGATAGAATCCAGAAGTGGTATATTTACCTCGATTTTGCAAAAAGTTTTCAAGATTTTCTGTTCTTGTTCCTCCTTCTTCGATTTTGCAAATCTACTAAGAAAAAGTGGAGGAGTAACATATGAAGGAATGCGAGTTATAGGATTTACCTGAGAAGTCAATGTTTTGTTCATGGTGGATGTGGTGTCATCTCCTTCATTAGTTTGTGATTTTCCTGGTAAGATATCTAATTGCTCTCCACTTCGCGAAGTTATCGCACTAGCAGACTAGCAGTCTCGCGAAGTTATCGCACTAGCAGTCCCGTTTGAGAAGATAATTTTTCTGAGCATTGGCCCTCGAATTTGCTCATGCTAGTAGCCAATTGTCCCATTTGATTTGCGAGGTTTTAGATACTTGCCCCAGTTTCCTGCTGGAATTGCATTGTGTTAGTGGCAAGTGCATTAACAATATCCTGGAGAGACATACCTGAATTTTGTGAAGCTGGTTGCGGTGCTAGATGTGGCATTGGTGGTGGTTACATTTGAAATGGTTACTACACTCTAGGTTGATTGAAACCTTGTGGCCGATTTGGTATGGCATTTGGGGCGATTAGTTGATGATTCTAGTAACTGAAATTAGGGTGATCTTCCCATCCGGCATTGTAAGTGTTAGAGAAGGGATCATACCATTGCCTTGATTGTCCTGGAAATCCACCCATGGCATTGGCTCGTTTTATATATTCTTCTTGTAAAGTTGGATACATGTCAATTGGATGCTCCATGGTAGAATATATCCCACATGCATAAGATTTCTGCATATCTCCTACAGCCATGTTTTCCACAAGAGAAGTTAGCTCAGAAAGTTATTGTTCAATGTTCTGAGTGCTTACCTCATTTACACTCCAATGTAATTGTGACTCAAATCGGCTACTGAATTGTTGGAAGTTTACTGCCATGTCGCCTAACACAAACAATCAGAAAAGAAAAACAAACAAAAATAGGAATTAACAATAAAAAAAATAACAAATCGATTAGAAAATCAATCCCCGGCAACGGCGCCAAAAACTTGATGCCTTCGAAACTAGCAAGTATACTAGTCGCACAAGTAATAAAGTGATGAGTAAGATATCGTTCCCACGAGGATTGATTCTAATTGAATTTGTTATTTTCCAGCAACAATAAACTAAATAAGGGCGGTTTTGTTGAATGATTAACTAAATGAACTAAGAATACAAATGAAGAATAACAAAACAGAAAGTTAATTTGAGTGAAAAATCAATGAGAGAAACCTGGTTAAGGGATCCTTCTCTGCCACAAGATATGGATTTGCGAATTAATCATAGAATTGTCATCCAATTACACCATTGAAATTATCAACCGTAGATAACAACAAGCTCTGTTATCCCAATCTTTCCTTACTTTGTTGTTAAATAAAACAGGCTCTTTATTTAATCTCTATCCATTAAACAACCTAGAACAAGCTCTCTAAATTTAATTCAATGGATGCATTACGATAAGAAAGATAGGTTGATCTAAGCAATAAACACACAAGCTCGGATTATTTAACTTAGGTTGTATTCTCCAATTGCAATCTCTTATCACAATTTTGCTACTAAGGATTAGAAATTCAAGACAATTACGGATCAAGATTTCTAGTCTAGCAATAGACAATATCCAGATTATATTCAGTTGGCCATTCCAAATACAATCGGCAAGCAATCATAAGCATTAGATATGGGAGAATACAAGCAACTTCAATTAGAGAATTGGATAACAACTTCTTGCACAATCAACTCACAAAAACCATATCAAGGGCTTTGAAATCACCCTCAACCAATTCAGATTCAGTTACACATGTTCAAAAACGTCATAAATACAATACAATATATAAAAATTCCAGAAGATGAAAGGGAAATGATAAACTTAGCAAATCTGATGAAATCTCTTAGGATTTGTAGTTCTTCCTCTTTCCAAGCCTTCAATCTCCTTCAAAAACTCCAAGAGATGAGAGAAATCCAAAGATGCAGCCTCTCACACGTTCTCCCCCTCTTCCAGTTATCAAAACAAAACCCTAAAATGTGTTTATATACTCTGCTACAGTAACCTGCTACAGTGCCTCCGTATTATACATGCTACAGAGATTTGTGAAATTATATTTCTACACTTCTCACACTGTTTTGATTATAACTTTTGGTACACTGAATGAATTCATGAACCGTAAATTTCTCTAGAAAATAGACTTCGAGAGCTTTCCAACGGTATACAACATGTCATCGGGTTCATTGTATATCAATACAATTAAATCCGAGAAGATGGTTGACTAGCAGAGGTGAAAATGAAGGGTTTTACTCCATTTTTTTGCAAGTTGCTCCAAAACTCCTACAAACATCCAAAACCACACAAAAACATAAAAATACCAAGGAATATAGCAAAGAAACATAGACGAATTGATATGAAAGTAATACATAAATAAACACCTATCAATATTCTTGATGCCTAAATGAATTTGCTCTTAATATGTTTGCCAATAACATGTATAGTTGTCTATTTGTGATTTGGGTGAAGTCCAACTCCGGAACACGTATGATGGTTCTTATACTCTTTCACTTAGAAGAAATGTGAATCGGCTACCTTTGTGGCACGTAAACGCCATTTACAGGATTCAGCACGACATATGACCTTAAACCTTGTTGCGTTGGAGTTCCTCACCTTGAATTGAAAGTTGCGTCTTATTGCCAAATTTGATAACTTCTCACTAAGCTCAGTTTTGCTGTTAAACATCTGCCCAACTGCAACCTCAATCCCATCAACTATAAACGATGAAGTATTATCGTTAACTGCAGATGATGAATGCAAAACATGCGATATCCACCTAAATGTGTTAGCCCGACGGTTGTCATTTTCAGAGCCCAAATTAGCTTCTTGATGTATAGAATCTGCATCCATTCTCGAATCATTATTCAACACCGGATCTTGTTGATGTCCGTATAGTGAAGGAGTAGGTGTGGAGTGAATTGGAGAAGTAATGGTAAATAGCACATCCTGGTTCACATCATTCAAAATCTCTATCTATTCATCATTATCAAAATGTGAACTGTCTACATTCTGCCATCAACAATAAAATCATTCAAACCCTCACACAAATCTTCAATACAAATAGTGCAATCATCATTCTCGTCGTCACCATACTCACTAACATCATCACTACCATCATCATAATCTTCATCACCATCATCATCATTAAAATCATCACTAGCATTATTAACACCAATATTGCCTAAACTCTCAAACTTTTTAATGCTATCGAGATGACGTACTAATCTCAATGGCATCAACAGGGGCACACCCTTCTTCATTTTCATCTCACACCCTAACTGACTCATGCCCTGAATATTGCTCAAAATCAATGCCAACGTCATCATTCGATTGTGGTTGTGCACAAATAGGAGTGGACTCACTTAATTGGTTGCTTCCACTTGTTGAGCGAAACAAAGAAGGATGAGAAGACCTTTGTCACCTTCGTATTGCATCGAGTCTTGACCTCTGTTTTTGCTTCTCCCTATCTTTAACTTCGATAATTAATGGTGTATATGAATATTGGTCCTCCAAACAATGTTGTTTAAAAAAGCAAACATCTTTGTCAGTCTCAATAGAAGTCGGTAATGGCGGAACACCCTTAAAAGCAAATTGAACCTCGAAACTTATGTTATGCTCACGAAGATCCTAACCTATTTCAATACTAATACAGTCAACCAACTCAATATAAGAAGTACACCTACGAATTATCAATGGCTTTGCTCTTCCATCGGTGTATAAATAACCACCATTCTCTTGCATAATCTAATAACCATTATATAGAATAAGTATGCGTAAAGTTTCCATATCTTGCATGATAGAGACATATCATATAAGGCCCGTGGACAAAAAATCATTACGAAATTGCTTAAATAGGTCACAAGAATGACAATTCTGCCAAAATGCTCGACATATCTCGACGGAATCTAACTCGACGCTCGACACACTACACACGACACTCGATACTTGACAAAAAAAATATTTGACAATCAACACATTCGATACTGCACTCGACGCACTAACTCGACACTCGACCATAGCCTCGACACTCGACATGACCCCTAGAAATGTTGAGCGTTGGTCTTAAATATCCGACACACGACATATTTGTCGAGCGATCTCACTCGACAAATCGAGTCTTCTTTCCCCTCGACTACGATACTAGATTTTCGTGTCGATTTGTAATTTTCAATAAATTTTAGCAAAAATTGTACTATGTCTAAGTTTAGTTCACATACATATCCATATTTTAAGCTAGATAATATGGTTGAAAGCTACGAAAACAAGAAATAATGAAAATATATAACCTACTTTAATATTCTTGCGCTATTTAGAGAGAGATGATGGAGAGTTCTTTTATCTTGTTATTTAGCTTCAACTCTATAATTAAACAATGAGATGAAATAAAACAAAGGTATTGAAGAGTGTTTCAGAAGGAGTAAGTATACTTCTTTCACTTTTATTTTTAACAATAAATTACTAAGACTATTTTAATTATTTTACAAAGAAAGCATCTGGACATCAAAAGTTTGTAAGATGCGCCTATACTTAAGTAAAAACCGTAATTTTGTTAATTTTTTCAATTTTACCGTTCATAATTGAGAGGACTCCACCACGGCACGACGACAGGGCACGACATGGCCATAAATGCACCTGCGCACCGCTTTAATGCCCTTCTGGTCCGGTCTTTCCCCAGTGTTAATTGTATAAGCTATACACTCAGTGTTGAATCTCCACTTCAATTCCAATGCAAACCTTTTGACTTTCTTAACAAACTAACCAACAACCCTCTCAAACTCAAACGGAACCAGAGAGAGCTATGGAGTTTTCACAACTCAGAGAAGCTGTGAACAAGATAGAGCTAGTGGACGGCCACGCTCACAACTTAGTGGCTCTTGAATCCGCCTTTCCTTTCATCAATTCATTCTCCGAAGCCGAAGGTGACGCTTTGTCGGAGGCTCCACAATCCCTCTCCTTCAAGGTATCAACTCTCCTTGCTATCATGTACTTTGTTACTTCAACTTCACTCATCATTCTTTATTACTTGCTAGTTATTAGTTACTACTGCTTTTGGTTGGCTGTGCTGTAGTTAAGGTGAAAGCAGATTAAGTTGACTTTTCTCAAACACTTTAGTGGCGTTCTTCCTTTTGGATTTCTCGTAAAAGGACTTGCTGGATCTGTTTTCGGTTTCTGTGCTTTGTGTTTAAGTATTTGAAATGGCTGGACATCTTTGTATGTACAAAGACTGTGCTGGCGTGTTTTGGTCTTTTATGGCATTCTATGAGAAGTCGTATGTACATCGCAATCATGAAATCTGATGTTAGCTAGCCTTGGCGACTATTACTGTGTAACTTGGCTGTACAACAGGTCATTTGCTGATATATCCATATTTGGTAACTTTTTAACCTCATAAAGAATTGCATTGACTTTGTTATTGCAGAGGAATATAAAGGACATTGCTCAATTATATGGCTGTGAGCCATCCTTGAAAGCTGTTGAAGAATATCGTAGATCTGCAGGGTTAGAATCCATTAGCTCTGTATGTTTTAAAGCTGCGAATATGTCTGCTATACTCATTGATGACGGGTTAAAGTTGGATAAGACACATGGCATTGAGTGGCATAAAAGTTTTGTTCCATTTGTTGGGCGAGTTTTGCGAGTTGAACGTCTCGCAGAGCAGATTCTTGAGCAAGTGAGATAATTTCTGATTTATCACGTTTGACATGCTGGTGTCACATTGTGGAACATGTTGTGAGCATATGACTTAAAACTGATTCAAGTTTTATGATGCTGTTTATTATCCTATCTGTTTCACTGACATGATTAAAGATATCTGCTGTCTTACAGAAATAAAATAAAGATATGCACTGACTAATGAAGATTAAAGCTACTGCTACTACTCATTTGTCAGCAGCCAAAACTTCAATGTTCTATCTATATTTTTATACTTTATAAAATTCAACTCCGCCTAAATATTTGAGAAAAGGAAATGCAAGAGTCTCTTCATTTCGTTTTTCTTTGACACTTTAGCTAAAATGTCATAATATTGTTTAAAGTTAGGATTAATAAGATTTACAACAGTTATGCACTTGATGTTTCAATTTATCATAAGGAGACATAATTATTGCTTTTCTTGACATGACATAGTGATGGCAATATTTCTTCACTCATTTTAAAAAACTTAAATTCCAGCATATCAGTTTTTCAATTTTTTTGTCGGTGCTGCATTAGTTAGATGAACTAGTCTTTGTAATGATATACTCGTGATTAACAATATAATTTGCAATATATTTTTTCATTACTTTAGCAGTGTAAATTTGGAGGATTAACTTTAAATTCCTAGCTTTAGCTAGTGGCTGGAGAGCAATAGTCAAAGACAAATAATATAAGGCCCCTGAATTGGATTTTGACTATTAAGTAGTAAATTTTCAAGGTCAAACAAATTGTTAGATAGGCAAACTTTACATAATTTTCTCTTTTATTTTTATGTTGTTTTTTACAGGAGAAGCCAGGCGGACCTACCTGGACATTGGATAAGTTCACCATAACTTTTGTGGAAGGCTTGCGGTCATATCCTTTTGTTTAGTTTTGACACTAGAGTGGTTTTAAAACCTCAAAGGTTAAGCTTTTTTCCTTGACAGTTGTATTCAATCATTGGAAATTTATCGAAAGATGTTATTTATTGATTAAAAATCATTGAATGCAATACCAAAAATAATTGTTACAATAAAAACTACACAATCTTCAATGGTTATTACGCAATAATGGTGTTAAACCCTTGATATTATCTATGATGCTGTCTTTCATTCACTCTAAATGGTGTGCCACATGCTAAAGTCGTCCTCTCCTTGTCCATTCATCCTCTGTGGCTGCAAGATGATTATGGGCGGTGAGAAAGTGGATGATGGATTGACAAAGTTTATGCTTCTGAAGTATCATTTGTCTTTCATCTTCTAAAGATTGATGTAGATAGACAGGAAGACATTTGCTGCATGGTTTCCTTAAAATCTCTGCTACAGCTGCCAATAAAATTATTGCCTTGAAAAGTATAGCTGCATACCGCAGTGGTTTAGAAATTAATACACATGTCACTAAGAGTGATGCTGAGGAAGGTCTTGCTGAAGTTTTACGTGGTGAGTATGTCATTTTGATTGGAGGTTTTTGTTATATTCATAGCAGGATACAATAATGAATTTCTTTTTCCAGCCGGAAAGCCTATCCGCATCACAAATAAAAGCCTCATTGACTACATATTTGTACATAGCTTGGAGACTGCTCTATGCTTTGACTTGCCACTGCAAATACACACAGGGTAATAAACTTTTTGATTGTGAAATGGCTGGAAAAAAGTGGAGATTGTAGGAAATTCTAATATTTAGTTTGCTGCAGTTAAGCTCAAAATTTTAAGTTCTGCTGAGCACTGCTTTCTTGCTTGGATGCTCAAGCTTATTCCAGAAAATTTAAATGTCGGCCTGGTCCACTATGTGAATTTCCGGCTGCTCCTAGTATTTCAAGTCATTTCCATTTTCCTATGATAAGCTATCAACAGAGAATGAAGGCAATCTTTATGCTGATTCAGCATTGTGGATCTTTGTTTATGACATTGTTCTTTTTCTTCCACAACCAGCTTTGGGGACAAAGATTTAGATTTACGGCTGTCCAACCCCCTTCACCTACGAAATGTTCTCGAGGACAGAAGGTTTTCCCAATGTCGTATAGTGCTGTTACATGCATCATACCCATTTTCAAGGGAAGCCTCGTATCTAGCCTCCGTCTACAAGCAGGTAAAATTTTTGGTCTCTTATACATCACTTTACTTTGTAATTTATGCATTTCCATTGGTCAACTGCAAATTTACCGGCAAATCATTGAACGCTTTTACTTTCAGGTGTACCTTGACTTTGGGTTGGCAGTTCCTAAGCTTAGTGTTCATGGAATGATATCCTCAGTCAAAGAACTCTTAGAGCTAGCCTCATTAAAAAAGGTGACAGCATTTTCATTTGAAAAAACTTTTAAAGATGATATTGGATATCAGTATGTAGCATACAGAAGCTGTCGAAAGATAACTGTGTATCTAGGTAAGAATAGTTTAGAAGAATTTTTGAATAAAATATCTTGTGTATGTTTTCAATAATTTTCCCTTTTCAAGTAGCTTTATGAAGATATGTATATTTTGTTGTCAAGAACCTCTAGAAAACAAAACTAATTTTCTTTTTACTGAGGTTTTTTGTACAAATAACCATTTTATTTTATTACAATAACCCTGCTAAGAACCAACACACCGCCACCATTTCCCTGACCACACCCCCACCACCACCCCCCACCCCCACCACCCCCCTGCTTTGTCTCCTCGTTTTCTTCTTCTGATCAGTATACTTTACCTTTTATTTTACTACAAATTTATCTCATAACATTTGTAATATAGGCTTGAACTGTTTTGAAAACTTTCTGTACTTATAAATGTTGTCAGAAACGGTACCCTGAGTCTCTTGATAATGTGTAAAAGATAAAGCATACTCTTGCCAACATGTGTGTATAATTTGTTTAGTCTTCTACTAACAACAACCATTATTAAACATAAAACTTGCAGGTCATGTTCAGCACTGATGGCTATGCGTCTCCCGAAACTTACTACTTAGGTTTGTTTAAATTATCATATCCATTGATGTCTTTTTAGCATGATAATTGTTATAGTTTTGCTTGAAATTTGTTTATGAGAGTTAACGTTCTCCATTGTGCTTTTATGCTCTTATGTCCTCTGTTGCAGAACTCTTATAAACCTTTAACATTGTCTCCATTGATATTCTCTGGCCTGCATGATATGTTATAGAGATCTGGTTCCTGAGCACTACTTTTCTGAAACTGTTGATGGATGTTTTTATTTCTGGATATGCTGCAAGTATATTACCTATCCTATAATTAATTTATTATTGCTCCTGCTTTTAGGTGCAAAGAGAGCACGTGAAGTTGTCTTCTCTGTTCTATGCGAAGCATGTGTTGATGGTGATCTCTCAGTTCCTGAAGCTATTGAAGCAGCTGAAGACATTTTAGCTAAGAATGCGATTCAGTTTTACAAGATTAATTTAGGTGTAAAGTCTCTTGGTTCTGAGGATAATGTGCAGTCCAACTACGTGAAAAAGGAGACTGAGGTCGCCAAAAACGATTTCTCATTTGTTCGCATCATCTGGGTTGATGCTTCTGGACAACACAGATGTCGAGTGAGTATTCTAATTTTCTTTGAATTAACTTAGGAATCGTTTATCCAGATTCTACAAGAATTTTTGGATTTATTATATATGTTTAATAAGATAAACTTAACACTTATGTTTGCTAGAAAGAAATTTGAAGTCTCTTTTAGTTTAGAAATATGGAGGCATAAAACATCATAGATTCTCATAACTCTTATGTTTGAGTCGAAGAATATTCGTACTTTGTTGATAATTAATACCTTACATCTCCATGTGAAAAGGAAGTACTTTATACTCTTGATTGCCACTTTCTTTATTATAGCTGTCTACCAATCTTTCATTCATCAAATGTTATTTAAATGCTACTATTTTATAGCGACAAGAAATTCAATGAAAAATGTGATAGGGACCTTGATAGTATGGGATGCCAAAGTCCCACATCGGGTAGTATGGGCTGCTTGATGGGGTATTTAAGTGCTTGGCTCTCCCACCTTAACGGCTAGCTTTTGGGGTGTGGTTCTCTATGGTGCTTGGGTGTCTATCGTTTGGTATCAGAGCTGTTGCTTGGAGGACCGGAGAGGGCTACCGGCGGAGGGTTTGACCAGAGCGAAGCCGAGTGAAGTACTGCCAAGTGCAGCCGCCGGGACGTCGGCTTTCCGAGGAGGGACAATTGATAGGGACCTTGGTAGTATGGGATGTCAAAGTCCCACATCGGGTACTATGGGTTGCTTGATAGGGTATTTAAGTGTCTGGCTCTCCCACCTTAACAACTAGCTTTTGAGGTGTGATTCTCCATGGTGCTTCGGTGCCTATCAAAATGGTTACACCTCACTTCATGAAATTAATGCACTACTTATGTTATTTTGTGAAAATAAAGAAAGTCAAGGAGTAGTTATTTCTCCTACAGTAGAAGTTACATGATTCTTTAATGTTATTCTTTATAAGAAAATTATAAATGAGGAAGGTATCAATTGTTACCTTTAAAATATCTCATTATATGAATTACAGCATGACAATGTTTTACAGATGTATCATGAGATTGCCAAAGTATGTCATATAAACATACAGTGTGGATGGATGATATTGTTTTTAGGTATTGGTATAGATGGAAAATATGGGTCCACATGAGGTCTAATTTCATTGAGACGTGAAGAAAAATGATAAAAGGGAAAGAAATGAAAGCTTTTTTTCTTTTTCCTTAAATTTTACTTTTTAGTATTTCTTCTACAGAATACAACCTAGATATCATGCAAGGTTTGAGGTTATTGAAAGAAGTGAGAGATGCTGAAAAGCGGATTATCTACTACAAAAATTATGGTAGCCTCCGTATATATTCGTACTAATAGATAAACTAACTAAAATAACTTTAAACTCCAGTAATGACAATAAATCTTTATGTTAACACTTCAACTCAGCAGATGTTATGCCATTTCCAGGCTTGAGTCTTGTTTCCTGCTGTTAATTCAATAATCATATGATAGAAATTGAACAAATCACATTGTTGGAGGCATTTCTACAGTACTTATTTAGAATAAATCGGGTAAATTCAGGCTAATTAATTTGATATTAATACTTAATTTTATTTCCATTCCAGGTTGTTCCAGTCAAGCGTTTCAATGATATCGTTAAAAAGAATGGTGTCGGTTTGACACATGCATGCATGGGAATGATTTCAGCTATTGATGGTCCAGCTGATGAAACTCATCTTACTGGAACGGGTGAGATCAGACTGATGCCAGATTTATTAACTAGATGGAGAATTCCATGGTACAATATGTTTCCAGGATTACACCAGTATTTAGTTTTTACACATGTAATTATCCTGTAAGATATCTGATAGCTTATATTGGTTCAATCTAATATTTAATTGCTATTTGTCTCAAATTATGTGGCTTCAGATAATTAGAACATTTTATCATAATTAGCACCCTTCTCTTGATAGGAAAACCCAAGAGGAGATGGTTTTAGCTGACATGCATCTTAAACCTGGTGAGCCATGGGAGTATTGCCCAAGGGAAGCCTTGCGACGGGTCTCAAAAGTTCTGAAAGAAGAATTTAACTTGGTATTCTAGATATTATTTGCCTCATATTTGAAGGTGAAGTACTTCAATACTTAATTCGCAACTGCTACACATGCAGGTAATGAATGCAGGATTTGAAATTGAATTTTATCTATTGAAGAGTATACTGAGGTATGTGAGTAGTGTTTAAACCTTTTTGTCATAGGATGCCGCTAGGCATGCTAAATCTGTTGTTCTATTTAATTGGCAAACTTGTGAAGGGACGGAAAAGAAGAATGGGTACCGATTGACTCAACACCATACTGTTCCACATCAGCATTTGATGCTGCTTCCCCTATATTTCATGAAGTTTTTGCTGATCTTCAGTCCTTAAATATTCCAGTGGAACAGGTAAGAGAAGAAGCCTATAATATCATGGAATCCTAAAAAGACATCTTGAAACTCAGAAATCACAGAGGCCCAAAAGAACCAAAATTTAGATTTATCATATAAAATTAGGACTTTCTCTGTTGTGATACCTTAAAAAGTTCTTCTGTCTCTTTCATTCTCATAAGATTGCTCCTTTTCTACCTCATCAAAAGCACAAATCCTGTAAAGTCTAATATGCATATTTTCTTATTTATTTTCCTAACTTTTACCTATCTCTCTCTCTTTCGTGTTCCTGTCCTTTTTTGTGCCGCAGTTCAGGTATTACCTACTTAGATTAACTCCTTTGGCTTTAATACCGTAGTTACATGCAGAAGCTGGGAAAGGTCAGTTTGAAATGGCTCTGGGGCATACGGTTTGTACAAATGCTGCTGACAATTTGATTTTCACCCGTGAAGTTTTAAGGGCTGTTGCAAGGAAACATGGCATGTTGGCAACTTTTGTGCCAAAGTAGGTGCCTGATTTCCATTTTGTTTATTTTTTATTCCTACAGTTTTTGATGTCTGATACTGTTGGTAGATAATTTTTCAATTGCAATGAGAGGTTGAAATCTTTAACTTCTAAGTTTTTTTATTTTTTGAAATCTTTAACTTCTAAGTTCTTTTTTTTTTTTTTTCAATATGGTGTTTTGGGGGGAAGGGAAATGTTGGTACAGCAGGGGTGGAGGAAGGTACCAGATCGGGCGGTAATACCCTGAACTGGTTTTTCAGGAAAGAAAATGAAAAAGACAAAGGGATTTTAGCCATCTTCCATCTGTTAAACATACTCAATTATGATAAAATTTTGAGCATCATTTTTTCATCACTTGGCCAATATTGAGGTCCAAGCTTCCTGGAATATTGATTTCTTTGTTTCAATGTTAAAGAACCTAACATTTTTTCACAACATAACGGTATGGTCTTTTCATTTTTCATAGGTATGCTTTAGATGACATCGGTTCTGGATCCCATGTACATATCAGTTTGTGGCAGAATGGTAAAAATGTTTTTATGGCATCTGATGGGTCCTCTCGGCATGGAATGTCCACTCTTGGGGAGGAGTT
Organism: Boswellia sacra; assembly: GCA_013180625.2. NCBI lineage: Eukaryota > Viridiplantae > Streptophyta > Magnoliopsida > Sapindales > Burseraceae > Boswellia > Boswellia sacra. The sequence goes on along the minus strand of SNVD02009408.1, from coordinate 20,353 downwards.
CATGGCAGGCGTTTTTTATCATCTCCCTTCAATTTTGGCATTTACAGCCCCAGTCCCAAATAGGTTGCTTTAATATATGTTATGCATTTACTTTCGGCACTTGATAATTCTTGTTTCACAATATTCTTCGTGATTCACGGAATAAGAGTACATATTCTTTAAACCCAGTAATTCTTTGTGCTATGGAATGTCATGATTTGAGTGTGCACCCGCAAAATATCAGTATGAAATATATATTATTTTTCCTTATATATCTTCAAACTCGATACGGTTCATGCTTTACTCCGATCTCCTCCAGCTGTTTTGCCTTCTGGTCTTTGTCATTGGTATATAAACATCAGTTACTTGTTTCGTGTTCAGAGAGGTTAAATATATAATTTTGTGGCTTCAAGTCATAAACATCCAGTCTACATGATGGCAGGGATTGGGGTTTTTTTTTTTTTTTTTGTGGTGGGGGTGGTGGGGTGGGGGTGGGTTTGGGGCAGTGGTTGGTGTGGGGTGTGGATGTGTGGTGGGTTTGGGAAGATCTTTTAGGAATATGATCGAATTTTGTTTCAGCTAGTCACTTATGTCAAGAAAATAGCAGTAGTTTGATATTAGTTTTCAATCTTGTTTTGCATTTATTTCTAGTAATAAATTATTGTTGTAGCAAACAGAAACGTAGAAGTAACTATTTTGAGACATTAATATCTACGGCTGAGATGTGGATTCTAGATCAACAATTAAAAGTATAAAACATTGGTGATTGGACAGATTCAAGCTAATCTTTTAAATCCTCATAACCTTTCATACGGCTGTTATCTTCTCACTTCATCATAGGCTATGTGTTTGTGTCGCACATTATATTACTAGAGTTTAGTTATTTACAATACCAGTTTCAGTCATTTTTTAGTGGCCTCAACTTTGGAACTTGTTTGACTGCAATGTGATATAGGCCATAGCTTTTATCTGTTTACTGAAAAATGTGTTTGAGTCATACTTTCTGCTCACCCTTCTTCAACTGCTATTGGTCTAGCTATGATCGAATTCAACCAAATACGTGGAGTGGAGCATACCAGTGCTGGGGAAAAGAAAATAGAGAAGCTCCATTAAGAACTGCATGCCCACCTGGGATCCAGGTGGGTCTAGTGAGCAACTTTGAAATAAAATCTTTTGATGGCTGTGCAAATCCACACCTCGGCTTGGCTGCTATAATTGCTAGTGGCATTGATGGCCTTCGGAGGCATCTTCGTTTGCCAGAACCCATAGGTAATGTGCAAAACTTCATATCGCCTTGTATATCATGTCAAAATCTGCTGATTACAATTTATAGGGCTGAGAACAAAATATTTCAATTTACTTGTGAACATAGTGGTGTGTGGTGGTAATGTTTAGAACTTCTAAATTATATACAACACTAAATGTTGACATTGAAGTCGATAAAAGTTAAATCGCTATGTCCTATAATCTGCGAGAGGAAATTAAGAGAATTACTAGATTCTAAACTGCACCTTTTTATGGGAGCCCCATTTATTTCACATTCTTTCTTGGGGCCTTTCAATGCAAGCCACCTCTGTTACACATTGCTGTTATGCATCTTCTTTGATTAATTGACTCTCCATAAAAAAATATTATTATAGTATTAACCACTTCAGTCTATCAGTTGCTGACTTCAAGCAGGAGTTTTTTTAATGGTGGACCATTATTTCTTCACTATAATCAAACCCTCAGTTTTCCTTTCCTTTCAATATTTTATATTAGTTTCTCTTTATCTCTTCATTTTTAAAGTTAATTATCTCAATCAAGGACCTTTTGTTGCTGACTACTGTCCTTAGTATTTCTGAGTTATTAATAACAGCAGAAAGGAGGATTATATAATGTCGTTGTATATATGTTGCCACAACAATAATTTCCCTTCAACGTTTTTAGGTTTGCACCTTCAATTCATGGTATTGTAATACGAAAGTAATAATCCTCTTTAAGTATTTCTTGTAAACTCTTCTTGAAGCAATTTATTCTGTAAATTGATGTCTTGGATTCTGTTTGCAAAACAGATGCGAATCCTTCCAGTCTTGATGGAAAACTTCCAAGACTGCCTGCATCACTTTCGGAATCGGTGGAAGCTCTCGAAAAAGATGATGTCTTGCACAATCTAATTGGTAGAAAGCTTTTGGTTGCCATAAAAGGAGTTCGCAAGGTATGATCGAAAAATATTATGAACTGATGGAGTAATAAGGAAAGAAAATTCATGTTGCATATCAATAACTTCTTTAAGCCAGAGAAAATGTCAAGTACTAGAAATTCTGTTGCTAACACGAAGGAAAAAAAAAAAAAAAAAACGAGCATCTAGCTTTAGGAATCCTATGCACAGCTCAATTTGTTATAGTGGCTTGGAATCATAGGGGCCTATTTGAAGCTTACCCAACTTCTATTGTTTGGACATAAACTAACCATACTGAGCATGGTTTCTTGTTCTTGTTTGTTATTGCAGGCTGAAATCAAATTTTATGCACAAAATAAAGAAGCATACAAGCAACTCATACATCGTTACTGAGTGCACACATTCTCTTGAGGGATGAGAATTATTATGAATATTATGGTGTTGTATCTGTTTGGACAATTATTAGTGTATAGGATGAGAGTATAAGCTCAAATTTCGCTAATAAGTTTTTAAATTAAATTTTAAATAAATGCTAATTTAATTCCTAAACTTTTATAGTATCTAATGTAATTAGTACTGTGATGTGTTTAGTTTATTTAGTGGAGGAGAAATAGTATTATTCCAAATAAAAACTATTTTAATTTGAAAATACATATTCAAATTTATCAGTTATATTTTAAATATTGTATCATAACTATATATGTGTTAATAATGATAATATTTGCAATTTTTTATATCATTAAGTGCAATCAAAACAATATAAATGAAAAAATAAAATAAAATAAAGTGATTAGTAAGTCCAATATGAAATATTTATATTAACGGTGGTAAATCTATAAAGATTAATTAAATATTTGAACATCATTTTTTCTTAATATTGTTATTTATTTTAGGGATACTTGCATTTTACCCCTTAAGGTAAGGTTGAATGTCCTCTCCCCCTGGATTTTTCAATATTATAATTTACCCCCTCAATTCGAATTGAATCTGTTAACTCGAACTCTGTAAGGGTTAAACAGGAAACAAATTGAGTTGGAAAAAAAAAATGCAAGTATCCCTTGTTTCCTTACTGTGGATGTTGCCACACCAGATCAGTTATATAAGTTCAATATCTAGGATTCATAACCTAGTAACCCAAAATGTAGCCAATGCACCAAAGCTACCTAGCAACCAATGATGTAAAGCACCATCCAAACAACAAAGCTAACAACAACATCCGGCAATGCACCTCAACAAGATCACCGCTGAAATAACCCAGCCAACTGCCACACAAACAACCAAATTTGCGATGCTCTACAACCCAACAACATCACAAATGCATTCAAAATCGAAAACAAAAATCAAAATCAACTAAAAAGGGAAACTTAAAAACTGAATTGAAGGAGTTTGATGAGCTGTGTGGTTTCCAAATCGAAGCAGGGAAGGGGTACCAAGATCGTGAGAGAGTGGAAAGCATTGGCGGTAGCGGTGGACGAGGGCGGAAAGCAGTAGCGGTGGCCAACTATATGGATTCCAAATCAGCCTGAGGGAAAGGGACCAGGATCGAGAGCGGAAGTGAGAGAGATACACGGAGGGGGGATGTAAAAGGTTAGTGTTGCAGTGGTAGTGGCGACAGAGCAATGGCGATGGCGATAGGATGATGGAAGTGGAGAGAGGGGGGGGAGAGAGAGAGAGAGAGAGAGGAGGGAAGGAGTAAAAGTTAGGCTTGGAACCGGGGCGGGGCGGGTACGGGGCAGCAAGTATCCAGCCCCGCCCCGCTGAGAATTTTTTTTGCCCCGCCCCGCCCCATTGCCCCTTTGCGGGGCGGGGCGGGGCGGGGCAAAAAAATTTTCAGCGGATCCATACCCGCCCAGCCCCGCCCCGCCCCGCCCATATTTAAAATATTACATAACACCCCTATAATCTTTATATTTTTACAATTTCATCCCCTGTAACATTTACATTTTTACAAATAACTCCCTTATCAATTTCTCATCATATCATTTATAACTATGATCATTTTTTAACAACATAAAAATAATAAATCTTTAAACTAAAATTAAAATGGTTGTATATTAATACTTGATTTTATTAATAATAATGTTATATACTCTATTAAAAATATGTTAAAAGTGTATTGTTGCTTGTAAATTAGTTAATTGATAAATTTTAAAATAATTGATAATATAATTAAATAATTTTTTAATGGCATGTTGATTTAATTTCAATCTAATAATAGTAATAATATGATTGGTGTATGCTAATTAATTAATATTATAAATATTCATGAAACATTAATAATTTAATTAATCAATTAAAATTAATATAAATCATATATTTAAAGTTATAAGATTATTTTTATCATATTTCTATTTACATATTTAGAAAGTAATATATTGATTATATTAAAGATATACATTTCTAAAATAATCCTGGTAGTATTACAATAATTTAATTAGTACTTAGTAATCTATATCAAGATTGTAGATGTTATACAAATTTAATTACTATATAAAAATATTTAATTACTATTTGATTTTATTAGCAATAATGTTACATACTTTATTAAAAATAATGTTAAAAGTGTATTATTCTTGTAAACTAGTTAATTAATATTTTTTCAAATAGTTGATAATACAATTAAATAATTTTTCAATAGTATGTTGATTTAATTTTAATATAATAATAGTAATAATATGATTGGTATATACTAATTAATTAACATTATATATATTTATGAAACATTGATAATTTAATTAATTAATTTAAATTACCAATTTACGATAAATAATATATTTAAGGTTATAAGATTATTTTTATCATATTTCTATTTACATATTTAGAAAGTAATATATTGATTATATTAAAGATATACATTTTTAAAATAATCTTGTTAATATTGCAATAATTTAATTAATACTTAGTAATCTATATCAAGATTGTATATATTATACAAATTTAATTACTATAAAATACAAATATTTAATTACCATTAATTGCCATTTGATTATATTAGTAATAATGTTACATACTTTATTAAAAATAATGTTCAAAGTGTATTATTACTTGTAAACTAGTTAATTGATAATTTTTTAAATAGTTGATAATACAACTAAATAATTTTTTAATAGCATGTTGATTTAGTTTCAATCTAATAATAGTAATAATATGATTGGCATATATCAATTAATTAACATTATGTATTTATAAAACATTCCTAATTTACTTAATTAATTTAAATTATAAAAAATCATATGTTTAAGGTTTTAAGATTATTTTTATCATATTTCTATTTACATATTTAGAAAATAATATATTGATTATATTAAAGATATATATTTTAAAAATAATCTTGTTAATATTACAATAATTTAATTAGGACTTAATAATCTATATTAAGATTGTATATATTATACAAATTCAATTATTATAAAATACAAATATTTTATTTTGTCATTATAACATGACTAAATTGATGTTAATATATTAAAAGATGTTAATTATTAATTAAAATGTAATTTTTATTAAAGTATTTGCATTGGTTGTAAAATTATTAAGAATTTATATATAAAAAAAGTTTAACAAATATAACTTAAAAAATTACATCACAGTCCTAAAATTTTAAAATTTTAGAAACACACCCTTGAACCTTGCGGGGCGGGGCGGGTCTACGGGTCCAAGCGTTGGCCCCGGACCCGGACCCGCCCTGGTCGGGGCAAAAAAATTTTGCCCCAGACCCGCCCCTATGAGGCTTCGAGGCGGGTCCAGACCCGCCCCATTGGACCGGGTCCGACCGGGGCCCCGGACCCAATGGGGCAAATGCCCAAGCCTAGTAAAAGTTTTTAATTGGTTTTAATAAAAAAATTATTAATTTTATACAAAATTGGTATTATGGTCTATTTAACAAAAAAAAAGGTGACATAAGGATATTTTAGTCTTATTGCATATCTTTTCTTCTCTCTCATCATCAGAGGCTCCCTTACCGTTTGAGTTAACGGGTTCAATTCGAATTGAGGGGGTAAATTGTATTATTGAAAAATCCAGGGGGAAAGAGGTATTCGACCTTATCTTAGGGGATAAAATGTAAATATCCCTTTATTTTATTAATTTAATAAACTATTAAATAAAATATTTGATTTAAGGTGGATAACCTTTTTTTATATGTTTGAAATTATTGTGATTTATTTAGGATTTTTTTTATATTAATAATGATTTTCTTTGAACTTTTACAAAAATGAGGATGACGTAAGTATGTAAGAGCAAAAGTTACGTTTTGGCTGATATTAACTCAAAACTTAGGGTGATGGATGGTATTTACTTTTCTTTAAACTAATAAACTAATATTTACTATTTACTATTTTTAGTTTTCTCTTATTATGTGTGTTTAGTATATATGTGATACAGCATGGGTGTTAGAGTTATTATAACCTTTTATTCTTTATTTAATTAGAATTTCATTTAATTTAGGAAGTTATTAATTTAAGGATCTTGGCTCAATTAGAGACTTTAACTTTTTCATATTTGACTCAAATTTCTAATATATTTAGAATTATATGTCTTATGTGTCATTAGGATTAGTCTAATATAAATATAGGTTTTTATTATTATTTTCTTAGATATTATTCAGAAATTGATTATTTGATATATTGAAGAATTATTCAGATAGATTGTTAGTTGATTGTGTGTGAGTGTAAGTGTTTAGTTGGAGATCGTTTGCTCTTGATTCTGGTTGTTTGTTGTACGGGTTCTCCATCAAAAGTATCAGAGCTTAACTTCGTTTTCGCAAAACCATCCCAAATTTCATAAAATTATTCAAACGCAATCACTGTTCATCATTGTTTACCGTTGGATTTACTATTTACCAGCGACAACTGGTGAATCACCCATCATCGAACCTACCAAACTGTAGATCAAGCCACTCCTATCATTCTTTCTTTCATCACCATCACCAAAACCCACTGGAAACCTTTTAAAACCCCCAAAAACAGTTCATCGTTGTCACTGTTTACCGTCACCGACCGGCGAGTGGTATCTCAACTCTACCACCAAACCATAGATCAGCCCCTCCCCGTCAACTTTCCCTTCTTCGCTGATTGCTAATTTCTATCGAAAAGTTCTCAAAACCAAAAATTCAGTTTCAAAATAACCAAAAAAACCACTGTGGCTGGCACCATGCATCAGAAAAGCTTCACCGGTTGTCGATTTGCTACCTAGAGGTTTGGTATCACCCTCCGATCGTTGAAAGCCACCACATGCTCCTCCTCCTGCGGTTGCTTGGATATTAAGGTTTGGGGACTTGTTTGCCACTTTTAAGATTGATTGATATTTTGCTAGGGCTTTCAACAAATTTGCCATTAAATCAAGCCTAGTCCTTTGGGAACCCATTAATCTTGCATATTTTCACTATGTCTAAGACTTTTAAAAAATCAATCAGCCCCTAAACCTTTGAACAACTACTGTCGAGTTCTCTAATGTTTTAGAATTTGCGATTTAACCTATAGCAGTCCCCATGCCTTTTGATTTTTACAGTTTAGTCCTAATGGATTATCAACTTTCCCGTGCCATTGATTCTCATGTGGTTGTCTTCAATAGACATTTGAATTATTTTGGATTTCCTTTTCCTTATGGGATTATTGTTCTTCGTGATTTTTTTTTTTTTGGTAGAGAGGTTGTTAGATGGTTTGAAAGCTTGGAAGGATATTTTGATAGAGTGGGTATTCCAGAATTTATTAAGGTTGATTGTGGTACAACCCAATTAAGAAGTTTTGCTTTTGAATGATGGACGGTTAAGCACAAGCGTGCAGGAAGCAGAGAACTTGCAACATGGCATGAGATAAAATGCTTAATAATGAACACTTTTGTACCTCCACATCTTAAGCTAGATCTTAGGCCTCGACATGTGCCGCAGCGTAAAAAAGTGATAACTTATCGATCTCAAAATAATGAGTATTATTATGTGGAAGAAAAAAGATGCATAGCTCAAATAATTTGAATACTATAAGAGTACATCAGCATCTAGCACACCTTATCACCTAACATATGATAGTTGTGAGAATCCCTCCACTAATATCCCACGGCGTTGTGAGCAAGTCCAACCTACCAAGTGTAAACTTGTTGAAGAAAAAGTTTCAGATGCAAAAGAAGATGTTGAGAAAGAAGCTACAGATGATGAAGTTCCAAGTGGAGATGATCATGAAGTTAAGATTCAAGTTAAAGAAATTGAAGTCAAGATTAAAAAAAGTTCTATTGAGGTTGAGTTTATTGGTGAATTTGAGTCTACACATATTGAAGATTTCAAGGTTGAAGAGCATCCTATTGAAGTTGTGCTTATGGGTGAAGAAGATTCTCTTGTGATTCCTGAACCATCTTATGAAGAAATTTAGTTGAGCCTTCTAAACCGCTTCAAGAAGTTATCTCCAAATCCAATATTGAAGTTGATTTCTTGGGACTCTCTAATGTGTTGGATAAATGCTTAAACTAAGACATACTTGTCTTTATTTTGAAGTCTCCTATGATGTTGATTACTTCTTCACCAACATTGACGTCCATCAATGCAACATCGCCTAGTTTTCCACTGCTAGTATCTATGTTTTTGGACTATCATGAAGTACAGACTTGGATTGACGACTTTCCTATGTTTGTGCAAGACAAGACTTGATTCTTTATTGTGTTTTGGCAACATCCGCCTTGAGCAACTCGTCAGGAGTCGAGTTTTCCAAGCGGGGAAGAATTGATATAGCATGACTTATTTTCTTGTCAGGGTTATTATAGTCTTTTATTCTTTATTTAATTAGAGTTTCATTTAATTTGAAAAATTATTAGTTGACGGATCTTGACTCAATTAGAGATTTTGACTTTTTCTAATTTTGCTTAAATTCGTAATATGTTTAGAATTATATATCTTAGGCATCACTATGATTAGTCTAGTATAAATATAGGTTTTGATTATTATTTTATTAGATATCATTCAGATATTAATTATTTCATATATTGAAGAATTATTCAAAAAAATTGTTGGTTGATTGTGTGTGAGTATGAGTGTTTGGTTGAAGATTGTTTCTTTTTTATTTTGGTTGTTTGTTGTATGAGTTCCCCATCAATATGTTAAGAGAAATTGTTTATTAAATTGAACCAAAGTTGGTCGTAAGACTAACAGGTTGATTATTTTTACATCTGAAGATTGAATATAACTTATTCTTAGTCATTAAGATGTTTTTAAGTTGATTGATTTTCTAATTTAAGTCTGAGAATTACATAAAATCATCTCAATAGGAAAAACCAAAATTTTCAGTTTTTATCTGGGTCTAAAAACATTTCAATTTCTTTTCTTTACTTATGTCCTAAATTTTCCATATTATTTTTGTCCTTGGCTATTTTGTACAATATTTTTTCACTGTAATTCACCCATCTAACCTATTACGTATACTATTCATATTTTTTTAATTTTATTGTTATTTAATATACTATTACAATTATTTCATAATATTATAAAATTACACGGTTATTTTTACGTATATTTTCTTTTCAAAATTTTAACATAATTGATAAGAAAATAAATTAAAATATAATATTTTTTACGAATAACTAAATGGTTCAATATTAACTTTATTTAATTTTTATATGCATATATTTATATAACTTGTAAATATAAAATATATGTATGTACATATCATACTTAATAAATGCATATATATGTCAATTTAACAGTTTTAAAACATTTTTAGCTTATAATAACAAACAATTTAAGACTTAGAATCGCACATTAGAAAAATGAAAAGCTATTATTCAGATTTTTGCATTCAGATCTATTTAGATTTCAGTTAAATTCAGACATGTTCAGATTTTAGATAGAAAAACAATTGACCCCTAATGGTCTTATTGTAATAATAAAAACACTATCATACAAGGCCTATTAGATAATAAACACCAAAAGGTGTTATGTAAAATGGAGAGCATAAAAATAAAAGCAATCTTCGTAACAACTTCAATTGTAATGATCTTGTTCAATTCATGGCTTTGGCTAGAATACATCATATGCACACCCAGCTGTATAAAAATTATAAATAAATATATAAAACTTGTAATTGATTACAAAATATTTGTATATACACATTTACTCTTATACATCTATTTAGAACTTTTATATTCAAAATAACTTTTCTGTATTTATTTATAGCTTTTACATATGCTCTATTGCTTTTGTAAATTTATCTATAACTTCAATGCACCTGATTTACTATAGCATGACCATCGTTTCATACTAGCCTCATCTTTATAGTTTTCTAGGTCAATGGCAAGTTGAGAACAAGTGCATACATGGGAAGTATAGGAGACGATGTAAGGTGACACTCCTTCAAATTCCATCACTTCCAAAAAAAATCTATTTTACCTTATTAAGAAAAATTTAATAATATAAAACTCTTAGAAAAGAAATAAAATCATATAATAAGCTTAAGAGTGATGTTGAAGATGCTTTAAATCGTCTCATTAAAAACCTTGTTAGAAACCCAATAGGATAAAACATGATCAAGGAAAAAAGAGTGTCATGTACATATGTTCAGGATATAATCCACGTGATAAATAATCTCCTTGAAGATGGCAATTTCAAATTGGCAAGTTTCGTGTTGGTAATTTACTTTTCGCATGCGGACGTCAAATATTAACTTTTCAAATGTCGTTTAATTTGTAACTTTATAATTTTTTAAAGACATATTCTAGTGTTTTACTTCCTCCTAAGAAAAAATACTTTTCATAGTACAGGAACATAGAAAGAGAAAAACAAAATTAATTTGGGGTTTATGATATGTAGTGGGTGTAATTAATTTAGGGTTTATGATATATAATGGTTGTCCAAAGTAATTTTATTTTGATTACGGATGATATTCTGGTTTTAATGTAATTTTTCTTGTAGATTTAAAAAGATATTGAATAATTGGTGTAAGGATGAATATTAATTTTTGGTGCAAATAGCCTTATTTGAAATAATTTTTAACCCTAAATGCTCTTCTTCTTCTTCTTTCCATCATAAAGTATGTGGATACAAATAAATAATTCTCAATGAAATGACTAAGAAACCCTCGGAGGATTATTGTAGATTAACAGCTTGTTAGAATAAAACAATATTTATCATAATATCTACATATTATTAAGATTTTGATCGAATTTCACGTTTTCAAGTTAGATTAGGATTTTGAACAAATTTCACATTTTCAAGTTAGATTCAATCTGGTGTTTACCTGTTAAAGATCGGTTTCTACATGTGTGATCTCAAGTTGGATTTCAAGTTTTCTTATTCATTTTAATTGTAGTTCGACTTTTAATATCAGGTAATTGAGTTTTGAGTCCAACAAAACTTATTGGAAAATCATCTTTTTGTTTCTATTGTCCATATTAGTGAAAAGAAACCTACTACTTGTATATATAATTAGCTATATTGCTTAATTAATTAATTCTCGAACTCTAGGGTTGTAGAGTAGTTCAAGAAACTTCGGTGGAAATCCGTCTTTTGTTAATATTACCTATATGTAGTCATACAAAGAGACCAACTTGTTGTATTTATATTTATGCCTAGTTAAATGGTTTTTCGCATCAGGTTTTCTCTCACTAGCCTGGTCACCGGGTATTGTTAATTTCTTCTCTCATTAGGTTAGAAGAAATCATGCAATACCGTAGGAAACCCATCATCATCTCTAGTTCTCTCGTCTTTGTGTTACTAATCTCAGGCTCAAGATCAGAAATAGCAGTTGAATTTGGTAATTAACATGATCATGCTAATGACATACATGCATGCATTTATTGTAATAATGCCTATTAGAACATGTAATTAATTAATTTGTGCATGCATGCATTATAGCATATTAACGATTAATATGTACATCATGTATAAATGCATGCTTAAGGATATTTTCCACAAAAGGGGCAAAGTGAAAAGATTCAGAAAGAATGAGGACCAAGGAGAATTTAACATTTTTAGTGTAGATTGGAAATTCTCCGCACGAGTGGCAAAGTAAAACACGCAAAAAGAATGAGGACCAAAATAATATTCGACAACATTGGTAACAATGACAAAGTCGAGGGGTGTCAAGGATATTATCTACAAAAGGGGCAAAGGGAAGCTTGAGAAAAGGATGATGACAAAAGTTTAGGGGGCTTAAGGTGCTTTTCACAAAAGAGACAAAGTGAACATGTGGAAAGGATGAGGATCAGAATGATATTTAACATCGCTAAGGGAGGATCATGACAAATGTGAAGGGGCTTAAGGATCTTTTTCATCAAAAGGGCAAAGTGAAACACGAGAAAAGGATGAGGATCACAGTAGATTTGAAATTCTTTGGGGCAGGATGATAGTGACAAAAGTTAAGGGGTCATAGGATCTTTTTATGGCAAAAGTTAAGCATGCAAAAGAATTAGGATCATATTAACATTATTGGCAGCTGATGACAAAAGTCGAGGGGTCTTAAGGATATTTTCACAAAAGGGGCAAAGTGAAGCATGTAAAAGATTCTTGGAAAAATTAAAAAAAATAGACACTATTAGGGGACTTAAGTAAAATATAGACACTAAGTGAAATATTTTGATGTCATAGACACTTTCTTCACAAAATGACTAAAATACCCTCTAAAATTCAATTTATTCTGAAAGTGATAATTTCCTTCCTCCCTCCACTGAGAGACATAATCCGATAACCGCGTGCAACCTTCAAACCCCTCGACACCGTCTGAAACGCAGCAACAAGAATCCGTCTAAAATTAAATTTATGCCATCAAGTGTTGATTTCATACTGTCGAGTGTCAGATTCTATATTGTCGAGTGTCGGATTTCATGCTTTCGAGTGTCGGATTTCATGTTGTCAATTGTTGGATTCCGTCAAGTGTCAGATTTTATATTGTTGAGTGTTAGATTCCATACCGTCGAGTGTCAACTTTCATTCTGTCGAGTGTCGGATTTCATGTTGTCAACTGTCGGATTTCGTCAAGTGTCAGATTTTATATTGTTGAGTGTTAGATTCTATACCATTGAGTGTCGGTTTTCATTCTGTCGAGTGTCGGATTTCACGTTGTCAAGTGTTGGATTTTATATTGTTGAGTGTTAGATTCCATACCGTTGAGTGTTGGCTTTCATGCTGCCTAGTGTCCGATTTCATGTTGTCAAGTGTCGAATTCTGTCAAGTGTCAGATTTTATATTGTTGAGTGTTAGATTCCATATCGTCGAGTATCGGCTTTCATGCTATCGAGTGTCGAATTTCATGTTGTCAAGTGACAGATTCCATCAAGTGTCAGATTTTATATTGTTGAGTGTTAGATTCCATACCGTCGAGGGTCAGCTTTCATGCTGTCGAGTGTCAGATTTCATGTTGTCGAGTGTTAGATTTTATATTGTTGAGTGCTAGATTCCATACCGTCGAGTGTCGACTTTCATGCTGTCAAGTGTCGGATTTCATGCTGTCGAGTGTTAGATTTCATGCTATCGGATTCCAAAACCGTTATTTATTTCTCTCTTGCCTTCTTTCTTCTTATTTTAAAACTTGAGTTGATGAATATATTTGATGATGAATAAGAGGGAGAAAATGCGAAAAAATATAGGAAGAAGAGAGAAGAAGATGAGAGAGAAAGGATGAAGATGAGAGAAGAAGATGAGAGAGAAAATACGGGAAAATATAAGAAGAAGGGTAATGAGATAATTTATGAGAAAAAATGTCTACTGCATCAAAATTTTATGGGAGTGGTTTATTTTTCAATGAGGTCTCTTAATTTGGACTATTTCTTCAATTTTCCCAAGATTCTTTCTAAGACTGAAGATAATCTGATGAGGGATTTTCATGCTTCCAATTTATGTACCACGCAATTATACAATTAGTTTTGCGGAAAACCCAACATATATCTAGTTAAATGCTCTTGCATTACACGATATAATTTCTCATTATCTAACAATTAAATTATAAACTCCTTTATATATATATATATATATATATCTAACATAGAATATTCATCAACATTGATTTATGGTTGATCAATAGTTTAACGGCCATTGCTCATCAATTGGAAGAGGGACAGATGGGAGTAATTAATCCAAATGAGACCAAGAAGTGTAGCAAAAAATATCACAGATACTTGGGTTCATTAACTACTCTTTGATATGAAGTTGTTATTCGGACAATCAACAAAAAGGTACTTAACTAATAAACAAATTCTCAAAGTTGATCCATCATTCTCTACTTCATATACAGTCTCTGAATAGTAAAATCTTATATGCAATGCAAAGAATCATTTTTCATTGAAATCAGGTAGATATTATTTCCGCGGATAAAATAAAGGCATTTCGAGCTGCCGTTCAGGATCTAAGTAGTTATTAAGAGTATTTTTAAATACTTTTTAAATTCTTTGAGGTCTTTAATTTAGAGTTTTTTAAGAGAAATTTCTTAAATGTTTGATATATTTGTCAACTTAAATATTACAGTATGCAAAGATGAATGCAAGGCCATTAAAAACTATTGAAGTGTAGACGCTAATATTAAACCCCCATCTACTAGCTTAAATTGTTTAGTAAGGTGATAAACTTAACATAGTATCAGAGCCCTTTGACCTAACGGTCTAAGGTTTGAATTCCCTTACTGCAAATTAAAAAACATAAAAAAATCTAAAAAAGATTGTGAGGCTCAATCCATGTGCAAGAAAATACTTGAGAGGGCATTTTGAAATGTAAAAGCAAATATTAAGTCTATACCTACTAACTTAAGCAACCCAGCCCACAGATACAACCAACTAACAATTATTTTATAAGTAGTTCTATTCAGTCCCCACTTTATAACTCATCTTCCTCCATTTTTAGTTTTATATCTTTAGACAATTTTACCCTAAAATAAAAGTAAAAAAGAGTATAAAAACTTCTAAATAATCCCATCTTTTTATGATGTTGTAACTCTTAACTCTTTTAAATAATTTAAAATCCTTATATAAATACTATTTTAAACTCTTGAACTCCAAATTTAATTTGATAAGCATATCTTATTCTTTAAATCATAGAGAAAGAACTTGCAATAAAACCTAAATTCTCTTGAACAAATCAAACCTCATCTTTAAAGTTTTAAAAATCTTGAATAATATTGAATTCAATATTTTCTCCTGTCTTTTTGAAACTGTTTTTCTGAATTTTGAAATTCGCCTACTTGGCTAGCCCAGCTACCAACTCTTTCAAATTCTCACGAGCTCTTAACATAAGGTAATTCTCCAACTAGTGGCGAACCCAGAAATTTATGAGAGAGGGGGTACCTTAAATATTTTAACATTTATAATTTACTTGATAAAACTTAATATACGAGAATTTATTAAAAAATAATAAAAGTATATAAAGTTAATGGGACATTAAAATTATAACAGTTTAAAATTATAATTTATAAATGTTGACCCAGGTATGACAACCCAAGAGGGGGGGTGAATTGGGTTTTATTTATCAAAACGAATTTATAAAACTTTTCTTGAAAGATAAAAATTATTTCACTTTTTCTTTTGAGAATAGAAGTGAAGAAGATGAAAATAGAAGTTATCTAAGATGCAATCAAGAGAATAGCAATAATAAATAATCTCAAGTGCAAGTAAATGTAAAGAGTATAGGGATAGAGAGAGTGCAAAATCAATTTACGTGGTTCGGCAAACCTTGCCTACGTCCACGGGCTCCTAGCTCCACGAGCTAAGCTTTCCAATAAGTTGTAGAAATCTTTACAACTTGCTTGATGAACAACCTCACCAAGACTTTTTACTTCAACCCTTGATAACACCACACCAAGAGTTCTTCTTGATGAACAACCTCACCAAGGCAACTTCCTTCAACCCTTGATAACACCACACCAAGAGTTCTTCTTCATGAACAACCTCACCAAGGCAACTTCCTTCAACCCTTGATACCACCACACCAAGAGTTCTCTCAAGGATAACTATTATCCTTTACAAGAATATCTCACTCTCACCACAATACAAGAACAAGGATAATTTTTACAACAAAAAGTATAACTCTCTTCAAAGAGTAGATAAAGAATATAAAAGCTCTCTAGACTTGATATTTCTCTTGCTTTTTGCTTGATAAAATGCTTCTCTTGCACTTATTGAATGCATGGGAGAATGGCTCCTTTTATAGGCAAATAGGATGAACTAAATCAAGTGAAGACACCATCTCCAAATTTTCTGCCCACCATAAAAACCGTAATCTTGTCTGCCATTTTTGTCAATGTTCCGTTTGAATTTGAAAATCTGTAAAACATAAAAGATCTGCAAATTTGAATAAGCTTTCCAACGCATCAAGAATCAAGTCATTTGGATATCTGTAGCTCAAGATATGGCCAAAACACCATTCGGTGCTCATGGACTTGATTTTTCCTCCATGTGTCAGTCCACCGACTTGAATGATAATTCTGTCAGCTTCCGTTTGAAATTTGAATTTCTTCAAAACATAAAAGATCTTCATAATTGAATAAGCTTTCCAAAACATTAAGATTCAAAGAATTTGGATATCTCTATCTTAAGATATGGCCAAAACACCATTCGGTGCTCATGTGAGTTGATTTTTCTTCTCTGTGTCAGTCCACCGAATTGCATGTCAATTATGTCAGCCTTCCATTTGAAATTTGAATTTCTTCAAAACATATGAAATGTGCCCCATTAAGTCATCTTTCTAATGCCACAAGAATCAAGTCATTTTGATTTTTCTAGCTCAAGATATGTCCAAAAGGAGTATTCGGTGCTCATGTCAGCTGCTTCCATTTGTCTTTCAACTTGCATGATGATTTGGACAACCTTACACTTGAAATTTGAATTTCTTTAAAACATATGAAATGTTATAAATTGAGTAAGCTTTCAAAGGCTCAGAATCATGTAATTTGGCATTTGTAGAGAAATATATGACCAATTGATTAAACATTGCTCATGTGTCACATTCCTTGAATCAAACCTTGTTCTTAAACTTTGGTGCCTTTAACATGTAGTCTTCTCTTAGCTTCAACACTTCATTTTAATAAGCCTCTTCTTGATTTTAAAATTATTTCAATGATCTTACTCTTGCACATAAATAAACATGTTAGTAAATCTCAATTAATCAATGTGTATTGTTATCATCAAAATTATCATGTAGCCTTAGGGCTAACAATCTCCCCCTTTTTGATGATGACAAACCATTGATTGCTTTAAAATATAATCTAAAATCAAGAATGAAAATAAAATCAACAATAAACAAAAAGAATGGCACTTGTTATGAATATAAGCAATCCAACTATTTCTCCCCCTTTTGTTATCATCAAAAAAATGTAATCAAATTAACTACTCCCCCTAAATATATTCTCCCCCTTGACATATGCTACCATTCAAAGATTATCATATAAAAACAAAATTAAGACATATCCAACATGCCTAATTCTCTTCTAATTATGCAAAATATATCTTGACTAAGGGGTTTAGTAAATATATCAGCTAATTGTTTTTCGGTGGGAACAAATTCTAAAGAAATATTACCTTTTTGCACATGATCTCTAATAAAATGGTGTCTAATCTCTATATGCTTAGTCCTAGAGTGTTGTATGGGATTTTTTGAAATGTTAATGGCACTTGTATTGTCACATTTGATGGAAATGTGATCAAATACCACACCATAATCTTTTAAAATTTGTTTCATCCAAAGAGTTTGTGCACAACAACTTCCTACTATAATATACTCGGCTTCCGCAGTTGATAAGGCAACAGAATTTTGTTTTCTACTAAACCATGAGACTAATGCATGTCCTAGAAAATGGCAAGAGCCACTAGTGCTCTTTCTATCAAGAAGCTTCCAGCAAGAGTACCGCTATCGGAATACTAAATTAGATCAAAATTATCACACTTAGGATACCAAAGACCTAGATTTATGGTTCCAAGAAGATATCTAAATATCCTATTGACAGCCTTAAGGTGAGATTCCTTTGGACAAGATTGAAATCTAGCACACATACACACACTAAACATAATATAGGGTCTACTAGCAGTTAAATACAAAAGAGAGCCAATCATACCTCGATATTTTGTTACCTCAACATCTTTTCCTTTCTCATCTTTGTCTAGCTTGGTTAAGGTACCCATAGGTGTGTTATATGTTCTTGAATTATCCATGCCAAACTTCTTGAGAAGATCTCTTGTGTATTTAGCTTGATTTATGAAGATCCCATCCATTGATTGCTTGATTTGAAGTCCAAGGAAGAAATTTAATTCTCCCATTAAGCTCATTTCAAATTCTTGTTGCATACACTTGGAAAATTCTTCACACATAGAAATATTAGTAGCACCAAATATAATATCATCAACATAAATTTGAACAATTAATAAATCATCATTTTTTGTTTTAACAAAAAGAGTAGTATCAACTTTTTTTATTTCGAAACCATTATCAATGAGAAATTTGCTCAATCTATCATACCATGCTCTTGGTGTTTGTTTCAAGCCATAAAGTGCCTTTTTGAGTTTGAAAACATGGTTTGGAAAATCATGATTTTGAAAAACAAGAGGTTGCTCTACATATACGTCCTCCATAATGTAACCATTTAAAAATGCACTTTTGACATCCATTTGGTATAATGTAAAATTTTTATAACATGCAAATGCAAACAACATTCTAATTGATTCTAATCTAGCAACTGGTGCAAAGGTTTCCTCATAATCAATACCTTCTTCTTGATTGTATCTTGAGCAACAAGTCTAGCTTTGTTTCTAATAATGGTGCCATTTTCATCTACTTTATTTCTAAAAATCCATTTAGTGCCTATAATAGAATGATTTTTGGGTCTAGGGACTAATTCCCAAACGTGATTTCTTTCAAATTGGTTCAATTCTTCTTGCATAGCCAAAATCCAACTTTCGTCATTTTCGGCTTCTTTAAAAGATTTTGGTTCAAATTGAGAGACAAATGCAAAATGATTACAAAAGTTCCTAAAAAAAGATCTAGTTCTCATACCTTGTGATGGTTCACCAATAATGAGATCTTTAGGGTGAGCTTTTGCATACCTCAATTCCTTTGGTAATTCTTAGGAAGAATCATTTACTTCCTCAAGCTTTTCTTGTGGAAGTTGTAATTCATCTTGGCTCTTTTCATCAAGCTTTGATTCCTTGATTTGCCTTTCTACCTCAACAATATCAATATCTAAATTCTTTGAAAAAATCATGTTAGTTTCATCAAATTCAACATGCATAGATTCTTCAATAGTAAGAGTCCTTTTTGTTTTAAAACTCTATATGCTTTACTTTATGGTTTGAGTAGCCCACAAAAATGCCAACATCGGCTTTTGCATCAAATTTTCACAAGGTATCCTTAGTATTAAAAATAAAACATTTACATCCAAAAACTTTAAAAAATCCAATGTTGGTTTTCTTCCTTTCCAAAGTTCATAGGGAGTTTTCTTTATTAAAGCTCTAATATGGACTCTATTGATTATAAAGCATGCGGTATTAACGGCTTCGGCCCAAAAATATTTTGGCAAATTATTTTCTAGTAACATGGTCCTAGCCATTTCTTGGATAGTCCTATTTTTCCTCTCAACAACACCATTTTGTTGTGGAGTTCTAGGTGCGAAAAATTTATGCTCAAAACCATTTTCATCACAAAGATTTTCAAATGCAACATTGTCTACTTCACCACCATGATCACTTCTAATGGATACAATAGAATGCCCCTTTTGATTTTGGACTCTTTTTGTAAATTTTGAAAAAGCTTGTATGGCCTCATTTTTAGTTTTCAAGAATAACACCAAGTGAATCTTGAATAATCATTCCACAATAACAAAAAACATAATACTTTCCACCAATGACTTTGAGTTCTTGATGGTCCAAATAAATCCAATGAAGTAAAAAAAAAAAAAAAAAAAAAAAATTGTAGAGGGTTATTGTTGAAATAAATTTCTTTTGTTTAAAAGAAGTTCTCACTTGTTTTCCAAAATGACAAGCATCACAAATTTTATCCTTTTCAAATTTTATTTTTGGAAGACCATCAACTAAATCATTTTTAGAAATTTTTGAAATTGGGTCCATGCTAGCATGACCTAACCTTCTATGCCATAACCAAGCATCATGATTAACAATGAAACAATTTTCTACATGATCATTAACATCAATATCAATTGTATAAATATTACCACATCTATTACCAACAAATAATGTCTTATTGTTACTAACATCCTTAATCACAAATCTATTAGGCTCAAAAGTAACAAAATATCCCTTATCACA
>SNVD02009406.1:0-385472 GCA_013180625.2 Boswellia sacra | reverse complement strand
AAAAAAAGCCAAAAGAGGAATCTCTTCGAAAGTAATTTACCACGGTCAAAAAGATGCCATTGAGGTGGTACCTTTCTTTTTCCTTTATTTGTACGAATGGGAGAGATTACCACTAGTTGAATTTGTTTGTCCTTGAGGCATGCATTCTTGAGTGTGGAAGTTTCTTCCTGCCTTTGTTCAAAACATGGCTCCCAACTCTTAATCTCCTTCACCTGTACAAAATCAAGCAATGAGAATCCTTTAGAAACAATGATTTCTAGTTGCACACTTGGTCTAAATGAACCGGTTAACCCGATTTCTGAAGGACTTGAAAAATTCTCATTTTGAATATAATCTTCCACATTAGTTTTAGACCCATAAGCTTCCTCATTTTCATCATGCTCGAAAAATTCGTTAGTGTCAAAATTTTGATTAAATTCCTTTGCATGATGATACGAGTGCCTAAGTGAGGATTCGGTCTTTTCCTTGTTAGGTGAAAGTTTATCAACCTCTTCCTTACCCTTTAGAATTGATTCATCATCTTCCTCATTAGGGTTAAGGACATGTTCTTGATCAACCTTATCATCATGAAGAGCACTTACCGAATCTTCATCTAGAGTACTTACCGGATCTTCATCTAGATGTTGGCCACTTGGATTACTCACGTGTGGGTTGATAAGGTTTGGCTTGAGTTGAGATGGGAACTCACCTTTCTCAAATGCAAGTTTTTCAAGAGCAGCATTCAAGTTTGCTATATTCTGATTAGCTTGACTTAATAAATGCATTGTCTCTTCAAAGCCATTTCTGGGAGGAGAGGCATATACATGATCATGAGAATTTTGAAAATTTTGGTATGATTGAAAGGGAGGTTGGTAAGATTGTGCATGATGATCATTCTCCCAATCCAAATTCAAGTGATTTTTCCATCCAAAATTTTGTGAGTAAGGATTAGGATTTGACCTATGGAAAGTGTTTAAAACATTGGTTTGGTCATGGAGGCTTTTCCTAAAGGTAGGCACATTTGGGCAATCATTCGTTGGATGATCACTAGAATTGCAAGTGTGACAGACATTTTCTTGCATAGACCACATTTCTAAATCCTCGATTCTTTTAGCTAGGGATGCAAATTTGACATGAAGATCATGATTTTCCCTAAAGTTATAAATGCCTCTACTAGATGTTTTTGGCACCTCATAGGTGTCAACATGACTCCAATTTTGGGCATTTTTTGCTAGTAAGTCTAGGAAATCCATGGCTTCATGGTTGAAATATTTTGCATCATGAGGGAAGACTATGCATGATTGTGCACAAGTTCTTATGTAATCAATTAATGTTCTTGGTTGGGCATGAGCATGTTTTTCAAGAAGAGTGGTGCTGCATAATTCTAATCAACATATGCAAAAAGAAAAGAAAACATCACACATACAGAAAATAATAAATACGACATGGGAGAGACGAGATGAACATAAGCACCGAAAAATAAGAAAGAAATGGAAAAGAAAATACTACATTTTGCACCCAAATTTTGTAACTCATTCCCCGGGCAGACGGCGCTCAAAACTTGACAACATACCGAAAAGTATATCTCCCAGTTATAGGATTGTATAAGTGTATATAAACCCGGGGAGACCGGGATCGCGTCCCACGGGAAGGGAATTTAAGCGTTACAAATTATCAGCTAACAGATGTGATATGGTACTGATTCAATGAGGTGAAATAGCTATATCAATAAATATGTAAGATGGTAGGTGGTATTACCGACCATTTAAATATAAAACTAAAAGCAAGAGGAGGTAAAACCATCCATGGAAATAGGTGGTATAACCAACCATAGTAAATTAAAGAACAATTTCATAAGGTGTTAGAACCTACCATAGTAAATAAAATAAAAAGTTCATAAACAATAGAATAATTAAAATACAAGAGGAATTAACACAATAACAATGAAGGCTAAGGTTAGGGGATCCGCCCTTGATATTTCAAATAAGGATAATGAACCCATTTTAGTTATATGAATTATATTTGTTTCATTACCAATATTTATACCACTTCTTGTAAATGGGTTCAAGCATCCAATGTGCCAATCACCATATGTCTATAACAAATCAAGGTTCCTAACTAGATTCGTGTCGGTAAAGAAGAACCATACATCATCTAGAAAGGATCCAAGCCCCACCATATTGAGATGCCCAAGATTGTCGACAATGGATCAAGACCATCCACTATGTAAAATTAAAGAACTGAGTGGGTGTCAAGTATTGATTAAGATTAATATACCTCGAAATTTGATATAAACCTTATAGATTAAGATTATGTAAGTCACCTATGTAGGGTTAGAGCATCCTATTCTCATATTCTAGTTTCACCCTTATCACCTAGCAAGTAGAGAATTAGAAGAGACATTATAAATAATAGAAGAGAAATGCGTACTGAATAAAGAAAATTCATTAATAACATAAACACACAAAACACAATACAAGATCCTAGCCAAAGCCAATATGTTCCAGCCAAGGCCAAGATGCCCTAATGGGTCACAAGGCACCTCTATTTATAGATACATCCAGGGGCAAACTTGTCAAATTACAAGGGCATAATTGTCAAATATTAGTTGTAAATATCTTTGACAATTGGGATAATTAGGCACCGACTTTGACCATCAATTTTGACATTGAAATGTTGAGAATTTTAATCACATGTCTTCATGAAAGTTGTAAATATTTCTCTCCGCTTTCTAGAACATATTTATTTGCACAATTTGGATACTTTTTTTGAGAGATACGGTCCAAATACTGAGGCCTGGTCAGACTGGGCTGAGACTGTAGATGGGTTCATTTCAAGCCCAATTTTGGTCCACTAAGAGCCCGAATTTGATGATTCTTGTGAAATGCAATCTTGTAGACAATTGAATCAGCTTTCCAAACATTAAGAATTGCACCATTCTGATCTATAAATAGAGAGTTATGCCCATTTTACCGAACCTGTAACAAAACCAAAATTAAGAGAAATTAATTCCAAAGATGCAAATGCTACAAATATGCTTAAGTTGAGGAATTTAATGACACTATTAATGCAATATGATGAACTAAACTCTTATTAAACATGCATATTTAAGTGTTCATCAATCGAGAGATCTTGAAGGAGAGGGAAGTCGTGCGGACCTTGGTGGACAGAATGCTAACGACTGCAGTTTTCTCGTGCAGATCGTGGTGGACAGAACGCGATTGCAGCTTTCTCGTGCAGCTTCGGTTGTATATATGCAGCTTCAAAACAAGACAGTAGGGGGAATTAGAGAAGAACAAGACAAGAATCAAGAGGGAAATTGAGAGGGAAATCGAGAGGGAAGACAGAATTGAGTGGGAAATCGAGAGGGAAATCAACAGAAATTGCAAGAAGGATGAGGGAAAATTGCAAGCGGGAAGAGAAAGGTTTGGGATTTTTAGGGTTAGGGAAAAAGCGAGAGGGAAAGGTCGATGGAGTTAGGTTGCCTTTTATATTTTCAAATTTCTTTTATATTTTTTTAATTAGTTATATGTGTCACATATTCAGTATACGTCACAAAGGTTAGTCCATTTTTATAAGGTGTGACATATATTTGGTTTGACCGATTTTCATGTTTACATATGTGTCATTCTCCTAGAAACTGACACAAAATTTGTGACACGAAAACACTATTTTCTTGTGGTGCCTATTTAACTAGGATACCATATCCAAACTTATTCCTATTCAACTAGGATTCCAAATCCAAACTTATCCTAGTTTAATTAAAATTCTCCTAATACAAAACATATATGTAGAATAAATATGATTAGGAAAATATCCATATTTAATGTTTTTATCACATGATGACAAATCACTCATATGCAATGCACATGCCACGTCCAAAACCAACACTATAAATAGCCCTCTTGTGTTTGAGTTTTATGTATCTAGGCATTGAGAAATCTAAGGATCCAAGAATCCTAGAATCAAAGAAAATAATAGTTCTTCCTTTTAAGTGTTTATTTTTGGTGTTTTTCTTCTTCCAATTAAGAAAAGTGTTGTGGTGAGATTTGGTGTGGGTATAATACAAACAATTTAATTTGTTTGTTCATTTACTCTTAAATTTAGAGTTTTGTATTCTAGTTTGCTAAGCATTTGGTATCAAAGCTTTGGTATTAGTGTATATAGCCACTATTCACTATTCACATATTTGATTACTATTCATACAACACTATTGGAGAAGCCTAGTTTGGGATAGTGAGTGGTTACTATTATGGTTATCTATATGTCTAGCTAGTAAAGCTTTATCGAAGGAGACTGGCGATGTTTACTTTAAAGAGCACAGTAATATGGGACACATTTGCTAAGACACCAAAAGTAGTATGGGACACTTTTGCTACACTCTTTTCAAAAAGGAATGATACAAAAATTGCAACTTCTTGAAAACGAGTTGTTATGAATGGCATAACGTGACAATTACCCAATACTTTCATAGGGCGAAGTTGATATGCCACAAAATTTCAAAGTTAGATTCTACAATTGCGATTGGGGAAGCTGGGATAAACAGAAAAATTAACCATGATTTAAAACCCAAATATTGAGGGTTGGTTGCTTCAGTACAAGGATGGCTGACACATCCAAAAAAGGATTATCTCTCAAGTATATGAGTGTCAAAGTAATAAACTCGATAAGACCAGGGTCGATCCACGAGGAAGGGGATTTAGCGGTACAAACTATAGAATGAGAGAATAACATATGAATAATTTAAATGAATAACAAGATGATATTAACAAATAAAAGTAAAGATGGTAGACGGTACTACCGATCATTCAAATATAAAACAAAAATAAAAGGTGGTAAAACTATCCATAAAAGTAGGAGGTAAAACCTACCATAGCAAATAAAAGAACAAATTCATAAACAATAAATAAGAATAATTAAAATACATAAGTACGAGAAATTAATACAATAATAATGAAAGCTAAGGTTAGGGGATCCACCCTTGATATATCAAATAAGAATAGACAACTCAATTATAACTTAATTGGAATCCACACAACAAGGAGGTTCTAATGGAAAGGTATGTCATTGAAGCCCATTTTAGTTATATATATGAATTATATTCGTTTTGTTACCAATATTTATACCACTTCTTGTAAAATGGGTTCAAGCATCCAATGTGCTAATCGCCATATGTCTATAACAAATCAAGGTTCCAAACTAGACTTGTGTTGGTAAGGAAGAACCATACGACATCTAGAAAGGATCCAAGCATTTGATGTGCCAATGATTGTCTACAATGGATCAAGACCTCCATTTTACAAGTGGTGTCAAGATTGATTAGAGAAATAAATATAAACTGTATAAAATAAATAACAAAAGATTATGATTGATAAGCACATATTAAAGGGTTAGAGGATCCTTATTCTCATATCAAGGGTTTCACCCTTTCACCTTAACAAAAGAGAATTTAGCAAAACATTACGCAAGAAAGAAAATAAATTGCAAAAAGAAAATGATTTATTAATAACATTAAGAGAACAAAACACAAGAGATAAAACACAATAATAAGAGATCCTAGCCAAGGCCAAGATGCCCTAATGGTACACAAGGCACCTCTATTTATAGATACATTTAGGCTCAAACTTGTCAAATTACAAAGGGACAATTGTAAAATATCTTTTTGACAATTTGGATCATCATATGCACCAACTTTGACCATTGATTTCAGCACCGAATTATTAGAATTTTGATCACATGTCTTCATGAAAGTTGTAGATATTTCTCTCAGCTTTGTAGAACATCTTGATTCATACGATTTGGATACGTATATCAAGAGATATGGTCAAAATATAGAGGCTTGGTCAGGTTGGGCCGAAACTATAGATGAGTTCACTTCAAGCCCATTTTCAGTCCACTAAGAGCCCGAATTGCATGATGCTTGTAAGATATGATCTTGTACATAATTTAGTTAGCTTTCCAACAAATCAAGATTTGCACCATTTTGATCTATGAATAGAAAGTTATGGCCATTTTACTGAACCTATAACAAAAACCAAAATTAAGATGAAATTAATTCAAAAGATGAAAAGACTACAAATATACTTAAGTTGAGGAATTTAATGACACTATTAATGTAATATGGTGAATTAAGCTCTTATTAAGCATACATATTTAAGTGTTCATCAATGGCCAACACAACCATCAATTGTTAAGTTTGAAAATTTGCTTACTAGTCAAAAAGCTATGGCTAAGCAAAATGGGAGGAGTTTCTTTGAAAGACAAGGAGGAAGCACTCTACACCAACAAAAACAAAAACAAAGGTAACTTCAAGGAACATGCCAAAGGAAGATCTAATTGTGACAAGAAAAAAAGTCATCAAAGAGGTAGAGGTTCTTATCTGAGGTAAGTTCTTGTGCAGGGGAGTTTTAAAGAATTATGGTAATAATAAAAAGTTTGATGGCTAATGTTGCAATTATGGAAAGATCAATCATGTGAAAGATTGTTGGTCCAAGAAAAAGTATGCTTAGAGTAACGCTGCTACTTCCAGTTCTAAGAGGAACAACAAAGATGGTTGCAATGTCGAAGCGTCCTTTGCAATGGAGGAAGAAGAATTAGCTTTAGTATTTACAAATGAATGGATCATATATGAGAATGATTGCATCGTTGATTGTGGCAGCTCAAATCAAATGATTGGTGATAAATAAAAGTTAGAAAACCTAACTAAATATAAGAGAAATCGAGTTGTGGTAATAGTCAATAACTTGAGATTACCGATCACTCACATCGATAAGACAATAGTCGTGTCTCGATATAGTTCTACTCAAATGGTGTTCCAAGATGTTTATCATGTTCATGGCATGACTAAAGAAAAATTTGCTTCTAGTGACATAATTAACATCATCACGTCACTATGTCTTGTTCGCTTGAGATGTGAAGGTGTATAAGGACCTCAAGATATCAAAAAAGCCAATGATGGATGAACAACAATTGGAGTCAATATACGTGATGTTAGTAGAGTCTGCATATGTAGACAAAACAAGAAGAAATGAGATAGTAGATTTATGGCACATGTAGTTGGGTCACATTGGCTATTCTAAGCTAAATGTGATGGTGAAGAAGTCGATGCTTAAGGGACTTCCTTAGCTTGATGTAAGAATAGACACAATCTGTGCAGGATGCCAGTATGGTAAAGCATATCAATTGCCATATGACGAATTTAAATTTAAAGCAAAGGAATCATTAAAGTTAGTTCACTCTGATATGATCAATAAAAATCTTTAACGAAGGCTAGGATCTATATCACCTTTTGAAAAATTGTGGGATATGAAACCTACGGTTAGCTATTTTCGAGTATTTGGCTATGTATACTATGCATTTGTTCCTAAGCATTTACGTTGCAAGTTTGATAATAAAGCAATTAGATGTATCTTTGTGGGAAATGATAGCCAAAGAAAAGGGTGGAAATGTTGTGATGCCACAAATAGAAGGTGTTATACATCTCAAGATATAGTTTTCGATGAAACATCTTCTTAGTGGTCCTAAAAAAAAAGGTGTTGTCATATTCGAAAGAATTTAAAGACCAGCTACAACAGAAGATAGGGGAATATATTGTTCAAATTAAAACAAGCCCAAATGAAGATGAAAATCCATATGATAAAAATGATGTTGGTCAAGATGTAGGCCAGAATTCTTGGCAAACTAGTATGTATAGATAAGAAAATAGACCTAGTAAAGTAGAAGAATCAACTTCGCAAACACAACTTACAAGGTCAACAAGAGTACGAAAGCCAAATTCCCTAAAATGCCAATACAGCCATAGTCAAAGAAATTTTTGCAATTAATGCTTTTAAAGAAACGTCTAAAAGATTTGAGTGTATTAAGCTATAAGAGAAGAAGTCACAGTACTAGGGCAAAATCAGACATAGGATCCAAGGCCAAAGCCAAAAAATGTGAAACTTATATCTTGCAAATGGGTTTACAAGATAAAGCACCATCTGGATGGATCAATTAAAAGGTACAAGGCCAGATTGGTGGCTCAAGGGTTTTCTCAACAATATCGGCTAGGGTTTCCTCAACAATATGGGCTAGCCTATGATGAAACATTTAATTGGGTGGCAAAACTTACAATTGTATGAGTCCTATTAGCATTTGCAGCCAACAAAGATTAGAACTTATGGCAGATAGATGTGAAAAATGTCTTTCTACATGAGGAGTTAGATCAAGAGATTTATATTATTCAACCAACAAGTTTTCAAAACTAAGATCATCCTGAATATGTGTGTAATTAAGCTACGAAAGGCCCTCTATAGATTGAAACAAGCACCAAGGGTGTGGCATGGTAAGATTGCTGAGTTTCTTACCTAAGGTGGGTATTCAATAGTACTTACAAATCCCAACTTGTTTGTCAAAAACAATACATGAAAGCTAGTTGTAGTGTTGGTATACACGAATGATCTAATCATCACTAGTAATGATGAGACAGAAATTCACCGAGCAAAGGAGAACCTATTAGTCAATTTCAGGATGAAAGAACTTGGACAACTCAAGCACTTTCTTAGTCTTAAGTTTGCTTGCACACAAGAGGGAATATTTCTTCGTCACAAAAATATTCTACAGATTTGTTAAGAGGTTTGGGATGTTTGAATGTAAGCCAATCTCGACACTGATGGAACAAAATGCCAAGATTTGTGTTTATGAAGGAAAAGATTCGGATGATGGGACAATGTATCGGCAGTTGGTCAGTAGCTTAATCTACTTGACCTTAACTTGACCTGACATTTCTTATGGAGTTGGTGTGATAAACAGGTGCATGCAAAATCCAAAGAAGTCTCATATAGAAGTAGTTTAGCGAATATTGAGATATGTGAAGGGTACCATTGAATATGGTCTTTTGTACAAGTAAAAAGTGCAAGCTAGTTGGCTATTGTGATGCTGACTATGCAGGAGATCATGACACTCATAGATCAACTATCAAATATGTGTTTACTCTTGGATCAAGAGTAGCCTCTTGGTGTAGTAAGAGACAACCAAATGTGTCTTTATCAACAATCAAAGTAGCATATCAAGCAGCAGCAATGGCAACTCAAAAAAGTATGTGGTTATACAATTGATGAATGCTCTACATCAAACAGTAGATGAAAGCACTAGACTTAAGTTACAAATCAACTCATGAATATAATCAAGTTGATCCTTAAGTTATCAACTAACTAAAGAGTAGAAGGGGGTCTTTTATTATGTTATTAGCTAATTAAAGAATAGAGGGGGGACTTTTCCCTAAGTGAAGACTGATTGCACAGCACAGGTTTAGAAATTGAAAAGAGTCCAAAATGACTACTCAAAGGATGTCATTATCCTAAAGTCCATTACCAAGCAACCACCTTCATTAGCCATCATATAAAAGCTTAAGGATGGCTCAAAGGAAAGGATCCTGAGTCCTCCAAGGCTTTTTCTTCAATCTCTAGGAAATACTTCTCGACTTTAACCTATTTACTCCCTCTCGCCATAAGGTAGCAACCACCTTCATTAGCAATCATGGCTATATGCAATTAAACTTACCAGCCACCATGGTTGTGATTGCTCTGACTAGCCACCATGGCTGTTACTACTTTTACCAACCATCATGGTTGTTACAACCTTTATCATCTCCCATTATTATTATTGCTCTATTACTTTTATCTCTTAGGCTCCATGAAAATACTTGCTTTGAACTCTCTTTTCATTTATTTTTCAACAAAAAACGAACCTGAAGCTAACTTGAGCATCAGAAGGTTTATGCTGGTGACAGATCTAGTAACCATCGACACTTCTTTGTCTTGTAGCAATTAAGGGAGTTTCCATTTACAAAACTTCTAGCAACCACCATGGATGTACCTTGAAATAACCCTAGCACCAGAGGAGAAGGAAACCCTAAAACCAGCTATCACGTTCAACCTCTTAAGGCTTGTTCACCAGCTCTCACAACTATCCCTTTCATCGCGTCAAAGGTTGTCCCATGGTCTGCAATTGTTTGTATGTCGTTATCCATGAGTTCCTAATCTATAGCTATTTTTTCTTTATTTTATTTTTTGGTTGAACCCCTGGTCATTCGTTATCTTTAACCTTGTTTGTGTATGGCCTATGGAGTGTTGCTCTTGGTAGTTCATAGAGTCACTGCCCAAGTTTAAGTACCACCATTTGTTCATAAGGCCATACATAAGTGTTGCACTCATTGCTCCACTCCACAACAATTGGATGTCTAAGTACCACCACTCATTTGGTTGTCCAAGTACCACTGCTGGCTTATTTGACCATACACATGCATTTCACTTATTGCTCCACTCCACAGCCATGTCTCCAATCTTAAGTTAATACACACCCAATAATCACCTCTAATGTTTCCATCTCTATCCATGTACAAATTCTTCAGGATCATTTCAGTCTTGTTATCAACTAATCTCCTTACATACTTAATCTTTGTTGGAGCCATTTTTTGGTAACAACACCCTTGAATATTAAAATTTTACAATTAATTAATTACTTATTTAGTTGGTTTTGGAACTTCGATCAATCGATATATCAAGTCAACTTATTGATTAAATGATGATGATGTCAACATATATGGGTAGGGCATTGGATGGCCAGCATAAAGGGTGTGAGAGTGTCGTCAAATATACGCCAATCTGACCAACGGCCAATGATGGTGAGCAACAACAGTTGTGTTTTTCTTTTTCTTTTTTGTTTTAATAATAAATATTATAATATTTTTTACAAAATCATGTATTCAATATTTATATTGAGAATGAGATTTTGGAAAATCAAGTTTACCAAGCACATATCCACAATTTTTAGATAACTCAAACAATTTTGAAAATCAATTTCATTAAAGACCCTACAATTTGCTCTCACAATATAGCAGACAACTGTTTTTCCTATAGCACCTTCCCCAAGCAATTTTACAGCACCACAAATCGCAAACAAATCCATAATGAAAATTAATTAAACAAAAAAAAATTGATATGGTGATTAACCATTTGGATGAACATATGGTTCAGTTGAAATGAAAACATGTCAATCAAATAACGGAATACAAACTTGTTATTTCTAGTATTCATGACCGGTCTAAAAGAAGCCCTTGAACTGCCTTGAACGGAATGTTGAACAGATTAATTCTCCCAAAAGTCGACGCTGTAAGAGAAGAGTGCAAAGGACCGGCACAAATACAAGGATAAAGATAAAAATAGGTATTTTTACATGTGAATCTTTTTGTTTATAGGCCGTGAAAAAGCTTAAACCAAAAGATAAGATAAAGGCTATTAAAGATATGAAGAGTGATAAGAATCCACCGACCAAGTTGAGAGGTAAAAATTTGAGAAAATCCTCCTCTTTATAACGACATGTAAGAACAGACAAAAACATCAGCATTGAAATCAATAAAAAGGATAGCGAGAGTGCATCTGCCACGGTAGAAGTGTAAAAGATAGAATCTTTCATATCCTTTAGCAAGTCGTTATTGTTGTAACTCTTTGGTGCACTGAAAGAAAAAACCATAATACCAATGATTGCGGCCAAGCATGAGCCTGCAGTCTTCTTCATCCACTCCTCTCCCCTTTTCAATAAGTCTTTGTGGTCTTTGGTGAATATCTCTCGAGGTGTATGGCCTTCGACGTTTTTCATTTCTCTATACGAAGGCATCACGAGCGATTCAACCTCCTGTATGCAACATTTAATTTATCGATTAAAATTTATAAACAGAAGTCGATTAATTTATTTGTGAATACGGTAGACAGGGACCCGGTATCTTGACTTCAATAGAAAATTAATTTGTAATTGTTTAAAAAAATTGAAAACAAGAGAAAAAAGTTATAAACAATATAAAATAGATTTTCTTTTTCCAGATTTTACCATTAAGTATTTAATTACCTTAAAAGTTTTTAATTCTTGTTGCATTTGTAGAGCTGCACCTGTCACCATACTAACCGTTCGTCGAGAATCAGAATCATCAGATGAGTATGTAGCAGCTAGATGCAATAAATTATTGCCCTTGCTATCTCGTGAGGCTGCTATTAACTGTTTATTGAATCCTATATCATGCACTAGATTGAATACAGTGTGACGACGGTGCAGAACGGCAATATGAAATATGGTTCGTTCTTGCTCATCCTGTATATGTATCAAATCAGGGTACAATTTAATGAGCTCTGACAAGAATTTGTAGTTTCCGAGTTTAGCTGCATCAAAAAGTAATTCTTTATTCTCAACCACGTAGTTTTTAAGATTCTCTCCATTTTGAATTCGTTGCAAAAGAGATCTTAATAGCTTAAGAGCTTGCGCTGAAAAGTGATTTTGAGGCTTAAACAAATAATTTCCTGCAACGATTAGGTGGAAGTAGCAAATTGTCAATTACTAACTACAATTAATTAAGAAAATATCATATATCGACACATATAGGGATATGCTTACTAGATTAGCTACTTACAAGTAACAAGTGATAATGATAACATTAATTATTGTTAAATTTTCAAGGAGAGTTTAACTCCTTGCAAGCAACAGGTGACAACGAAAATAATAATGACTCTTATTTTTAGTGGACTTCAACCAAAGATGGAAATCCTTTAAAAAAGATGAAGTGAGGTCGTCGGTCACAACTACAGCCACTTATCACAAGACACGAGCAAGACTATCGACTCCAACCCCAAAACTCGACCAACCCCCAAGTCAACGTGAGCATCGCTCACAAATCACAAACATCAATTTCACAAACTCATACTATGAGGCGCTGATTGCCATTCAGAGTTGTCCCTGTATTGATAATATGCAGACGTGGTAGTGTTGGATCTTGATTGATTTATCAATTAAAATTTTTTATGAGAGAAGTGATCAGAAGAAAGCAGCGTACGTAGAGAACAGAGAAAAGATCGATAAAGAAAACGAGTGTAAATAGGTAATTCGCTAGTCAACTATAGTCAATGGTAATTGAAGGGTGGTTAGTTTCTCAAACCTGAGGGTTGATTGGTAATTAACCAATACTCTACGGTAATGCATTTATCTAATTGATTATTGTTGTATATTACACTTTTTATATTATTCTATATATTCGATTTATATTATTATCCTATTTATTCAAAAATCTATAAGAAATTTGTTTTGTATTGTCAAATTTTATGTAAACTTATCATTTACATCATTTATACAAATAAATTACATCAAATTCCCCTTTTTCTTTATTGATTGGATGTTAATTTTTCTTCAACGTTTACAAAATAATAACATAAATATACACAATCACAGACACATGTCAAATTGTTATTTATATCAAGTATTGGAGCAACTTAATTATATTTTGATTGTCCTGGAATAGGGCTTCATTTGATTATAATACTAAAGATCGGAGCAACGTACATACCACTGCTCATCAATGCCGAGGGATTTCGGGCCAACATATGCAAAGCCGTTCCATCTCCGCGATAATTAAACAAAGCTAAATTTGTATCACGATTTAGCAACGCCATAGCGAGATCTGTGTCTCACTCGTACATCAAAAGCAGAGGAGTAGAGAGCCAATTAGCAATGCAATATTCGGCATTTCCAAAGATTATAATTCTAAATGAAGAAAATGATCTAAAATTTTCAAACAACAGATGCAAGTAGTACATATAAAATAGAGTAGACAAATGTAAATTCTGTTAGGAGACACAAGGTGTCATATTTACTTTGCGTATTGACTAAATTTATGGGTATTCTTATTTACAGAGTAATATTTATGTAAGAAATTGATGTCACACTAGTAAATGGATATTGTACCAAGAATGCATTCTTTTAAATAATAACTAATCGGGATAATAGTTAGATTTAATATTTTTTAAAAACAAAAAGAAGTATATGATTTTCATTCAATAAGCATAAGAATAATGTGACATGTCTATTCCATACGAGACCTTTTGTTCTTATAAAAAATTGTTAAAACAATATGATAGTAACAATTTAATTTAAACTAATAAATGCATACCATATAGATTATAACGAACGCTTGCATAAAATATATCGCTTATGTTCTCGACATCGGCATCTGCTCGGTATCTTTCATATAAGTATGTTGCCATATCACTCTGTCCAAACGAAGCAGCTAGGTATAGCGGTGTCATTTCTCCACCACCTAGGATCCTCAGCAGACCTTCATTCCTTTCCAACATCATCTCAGCAATCTCTTTTGCGCCAACCATAGCGGCCACACAAAAGGCGTTGTTCCCTTGAGAGTCTGGAATTTGTAGGTCCTCTCGTTGAACTTGAACTTCATGTAAAATCACCTTTACAAAGCGAGTTTGTTTTGCTCCTGCTGCTATATGAAGAACAGTTTCACCTGTCTCCGTGATAGGAAAAGTACATAGCAATGAGCGACCTTCGTTATTCATCCTTCCGAAGAATTCTCGAGCTTTTTTGACGTCTCCTTTTACTGCAGCCTTCCGAAGCTCCAAGCATTCTTGTTCGGAAAATCCTGCTTCAAAATTATTGAAGTATATTTTACCCGTAGAGGGTCCACTGGTAGTTAATAAGTACAATTCAGTTCTGCCTAAACTGAATGGATATTTTTTATTAAATAGAAAAAAAATTTAATTTCAGAAATTTTTGTCTAAATATAATTTTTTCCTGTCCAATGCAAGTGTGCAAGTTTTCTGAGTTTTGGCATGGATAAAGCTAAGACTATTGCATATACTGTGACTTAAATTTGTAACTTCGAATTAACAACAATTTATAATCATTTATAAACTTCAGTCCAATGGTTTAGCCAGCGTTACTGGAAATGTAATAATAAATAAAACAACCTCATAACTTCCTGCTCTCAACCATTAGATTAACAGATATTAGATTTAATTAAAATTGACAATAATAATAACCACGTTATTGAAACTTAAATGAATACTGGAGAGCTCACCAAAAGGAATTTCCGGTTGAGGATTTTCCTCTGGATCAATTTCGGCTTCAGGATTTTCCTCTGGATCAATTTCGGCTTGAGCAGCTTCCTCTTGCTGAACTTCCTCGCTGGGCTCAATGGGGATCAAAACTTCGCCTTCTGCTGCCATCTATATATCCAGAATAGTTTTCCTCTTTTCAATATTATCATGTTACACGGAGCTACATTTCTAAAGGATTAGAAGCAGATGGAACACAAGTAAACAAGCGACGACGACAAATTAAATTTAATAAGTGATAAAAGGAAGGATAGTGAAAATAACCATCATAGGTTTTCAACTTCTTAATTTCAACCTGCAGGAAATCAATCGAGCGAGATATGTATATATGTGGTTCGTCTTGCTATCAATATTCGATTTCCTGAACAAAATGTGTTGTTTTCTTTGTCCAAAGGCGTGACAATATGATGCTAACTTTAACAGTTAAATTGTACACAAAATACAACTTTAAGATAATAGGGGTTATTAAATACTGAAAACTCATCAAATAAATGTTTATAAATTAATTCAAACACCGTAAAAATCACGTAAAAATCACTAAATCATACAAAATCAGTATTGGGTTACATATATTTGATATATTTGCAGAAATTCATGCACACATGTAAGACTAACCGGAACAGATCGATACTCGAGCAAAAGTTGATTGGAAGCAGAAAGCTGGGAGTGGAGTTGATCGCCTGATTTATTCCACAAGAGTAACCTTTAGACTAAAAATTCAGGTTAAAACCTTTTGTTAAAATATCCCCTTCTAATGTACAAATGTAACTTTCTTTTTCTTTTTCTTCTAAATAATAATAATAATAATGATACGATAATGTCACGTTTTCACAAGTTGAATGAAATTAGAAGATTAGATATATCATTATTTTAGATAACTACCAGTTATTAGGATTATAACACTAAAACAATAATATAATATACTTTAACGCTTCTATTATTGGAAATTAAATAATAAATAATGAGAAGTATGCAACTTTAGATAATTGGTCTAATAAGGGGAGAATAAAATCAACAATAAAGGTCATAAAGTTTATAATAACAACTTGAAAGCAACGTTCATTAAAATGATTTTTTTAATTAAAAAAGGCTACGTTTATAAAAAAAAATTAAAAAGAAATTAAAGTTACGTTTTTATCAAAGATAATAATAATAATAAATCTAACATATTTAGGAAATCATTGCTGCATATATTTTTCATGGTGAAGAAGAGAACAAAAAATTATTAAATCCAAAGCGAAAGATGAGAGCGGAGAGAGAACAAAATCTTGAAAGAGGAGGAAAGAGTTAGAAAAGAGACATAAAAGTCATTAATTAGCATGTGAATAGACTTGCCATGTCATCAAATCTATGCCATTCATTTTTAGAAATCTAATGGCCACAACTAAATGTTAAAAAAAATGACGTAAGGTTCTATGGTAACGGATCATGTCCTTGTATATATCAATATATGCAGAAACTCATGCACACATTTAACACTAATGACTCTAGAGAGGTCTAATCAGTGAGCAATTAATAACCTGATGAACAGATACTCAAGCACAAATTGATTGGAAGCAGAAGTTGATGAAGTTGGTAATCACCAGATGTACCACGGACAGTGTAGAAACGCAAATGGCAAAGTTCAACATATATATAGAATCACTATGGCATTCAGTCTTCAATTGATCAATTGAAAATTTAAATGAATTATGTCCTACTTCATGGCCAACTTGAAATTAAATAAAGGGTATTGGTGTGATGCAACGATCACCCTTTTTTTAATTTCTAACTCTATTATTATTATTATTATTATCACTATTCGTTGAAGTCTGCAACTTGCACGTTCTTGAATTATTAAGAGGTCAAAACTGTGGTCTGATGTTGAAAACAATTTTCAAAAGTTTTTTTTCCATTAATTATTTTGTTGTCGTTCAATGTAAGAACTTATAGACTATTCAAGAAGTCGTTTTACATTTAATGGAGCGCCGCGCCTATAAAATCATGATCAAAAGAATAATTTTATATATCTCGAAATTTTCTCTCAAATTTTAGATATCAAATGATTTGATTTGATTTATAAGCGTCATTTAGTTGTTAACAATCCAAGGGCATAATTGTTTGTCTATTATTTTAACCTTTATCTCTATTTATTACTATATATTTTTCTAAATCCACGATATAAATCAAAAAATAAAAAACTTATTGACGGAGTCTCTTCCTCCGAGAACAAGACTCGAATTTCACAGACCATCAGTCTCACGGGCCGTCACTTTATGCGGCAACTTTAGCGTTTCATACTTCACGTTCCCAAGCCTCCTCACTGCATTGTACATATAATATACTCCCCTTCGTTTGAGACTCCGCTGTGATGCAATAGTCAGTGGTAAATAATAGTCCGTTGTTATTTGCATGGTAGTGCATGGCGGTGGTTGCTTTATTTATTTTGGTGCTTTAATTTTTACTTCTTAAGGACGGAGAGAGTTTGTTTCAATAGGTATTTATTAACTCTTTAGAATCAATTTGGGATTGTTGTTGTTTGAAAAATAACAACTTTTGTAATGTGTTGTAAGAAGAATCAACTTATAAAATAAATTGAAGATATTTAATAAATAATCTTTTAAAAACTATTTAGTTTTTCAAAAGAAGAGACATCTGTGATTGTTGTTACTGCATCTTTTATTAGTATAATAATTAAAATGAACTTATGTATTAAAAGCAAAAATATAAGTAAAATCATGATAAAGATGTTTGAAATTATTAATATTGTTGTAGCTTTATTTTTTCTTTTTTTTCAAAAGAAATTTTGATAGCTTAAATTTTAAAAGTAGGAGAATGCAGGTCTCCTAAAGGGCGGGGTCGTCTACTTTTGAAACCCGTCATAAAATTGGAATATTTTTAAACATATTCTCTCCGGCAACAACGGCCCCTTACTTCTATTTCTAATATGCTTCACTGGACGTGAGTTTGCTGCTTTGCTGGTTGGGAAGATGGGGGTGTAAAGCGTAACTCTTTTTTAGACTACAACATAAACAAATTAATGCCTTGAGCGGTGGTTATAATTTTCAAGTCAACAAGATATTGATTGGCTTACAAATCGGCTAGGTCTTCAAAGTTAATATCCAAAGCTCACACTGAATATGACGTTTGGCCTGTCTTGCAGTTAAATAATTTTCAATTCGATGGCAGATTGGTTGACCGATGCGAGAGTGCAGTTAAATAATAATGATAATAAAATTGCATATAGAGTTCCCGTTAAATATGACGTTGGCCTAGTATTAAATAGTTTTCACTTCAGCATGACATTGACTAGTTAACGTGTTAGTCAGCTTTTCAATGTTAACAATGAACCAATATCGCGAGAATACGGAATATACCCATGTGGCCTCCCTGGATCGGAATTAAATAATCTTGTATTGTTAAATGTCGGTGGGGAAAACCAAAATGCTTTCAATCATGGCTAACTGAATATCCATAATGTTCAGTAAAATTGATTTTTAAAGCGCTGTGCCAAAAATGTAGACTTGTCCTTTTTAATGAATACAAACGCTTTATATTTAAATAATTGTAAATTAACTTCAAATTATATTTTCCAAATTAATTAAAATGCTAATATTTAAAATTATATATTAATAACAAAATAAAAAAACTTTAAAAACAAAAAAAAAAAAATCATTAGAAAGAACGACGTCAAAATTTGTTATTGCAGGCGGCCATCGCCGAGACCTAGCGCGTCCGACAGCATTGACAGTGTCCAAGTGAGCGCCTACTTTACATCTATGGAACTTTGGTGTCCACATCATCATATTCATCGTTGTTTTACAATAAATAGCAAAAAGAAGTTTAGCAGGCAAATAAATCCTCTATCGATAGCGAGAAACACCATCTTAGACGACGACAACCATGGAATCCATTACATCGGTGTTCCCAGACACGATGGTTATCCGACAGCCGGTGGCAAGTAATAGCGGATCTGGCAGTGAACCATCGGAGCTGCTGGTGACTTTATATTTCTTTATTTCAATTTTTAAATATTTTACTTCTTAATTAATGATAAATTTTATTTTATTTTAGTTTATTAAGTAAACGAATATTTTAGAATTTCAATATTCAAATTTTTTTAAGAATTACATTATTTTATATAAATAATTTTAATATTTTCATAAAATAGATTTTTAAAATCAGATTTTTTAAAATTACTTGGCACTTTCTTTTTCGATTTAATACAAAAACTTTTTCGGTGATCACTTTTTTCAAAGAATTAATCAAACACTACTAAAATAATTGTAGTTAGTAATGGAATTCAAAGTTGTACAACAAAGCACAACAGGGCATATGCAGACTTCTACAACGAAGATCAGACAAATTATTTAATAAAATATAGCAAAGAGGTTACAAAACAGAAGGTGGCGTTTGGAATTTGCAATAAATTAATGCTATTTAAATCCATTTAGTGAGTGAACTTACAAAAGGTCGTTTGAGATTTATTTGTCGCCATTTGAGAGGACAATTAGTTGGAGATGCGTTTTAGGAAAAGACAACTATAACCATGCAATTGGAGGCTATAAAGTATTTGATAAAATTACCCAAAAAAAAGGGGAAACCCCCCTAACGTTTCGGCTCCATAACAACCACTTAGTTGTTTTTTAAGTTATAAAGATACCCCTGTCGTTATGCTAGTCTGTGAATTTTCTGTTAAAGTTCACGACTCAAAGGGTATTCTTATCATTTTCTAGGACTGAAAAAAATAATAAAAACCAATGACTCGTTTGGCTATGTTTTATTTATTTTCGTTTTTAAAATTTTTAGTTAGATATATGAATATGAGATATGTTTATACATTTTAAAGATATTTAATTGTATAAAAATATATTTGATTATATATATTTTGTGTTTTTATTTGAAGCTAAATGATAGTTAAAAAATAAAAATATGTTTTTTATTTTAAAATATTATATAATATTTATTTAGTAATATAATTTATAATGAAAAGATAAAAATTATTTTAAAAAAGGAGAAGAAAATTTAAGTAAAACAAAAAAATCACCTTTTTCATTCTTTTTTTTTCTTTTTTATAATTTTTTTTAACTTTGTTGGATGGTATTTTTTAAGGTAGGTGGTCAGTGGCAATCATGACAATGTTTAAACTACGTAAACATTTTATAAACTTCTTTTCTTTCAGGTCGTTGGCAATCGTGACACTGTTCTTTTAGGTTGGTTTGGCAGCCTTTTTTTATTTTTCTCTTTTCTTTTCTTTTAATTTAGTTTTCACTGGATAAAACTTCTTAAGGAAAGTTACAATTTGGGGAAAAGGAAGAAAAGCGAGAAGAGAAAGATAGGGGAAAAAACAAATGAGAGAGAAGAAATGAAGAAGAAGATTCCTGTTTGGTCTTTGGGTAAAGGTGTCAAGCAGGTCGGATCAGGCCGGTCCAACATATGAAAAGAAAGCCCACGTCGGTTCGGTGGGTTCGGATTCAACCCATCTATTTTTATAGAAAGTACAACCCATTCATCAAGTCTTTTAATGGGCCAGAATTGGCAGTCATAAAATGGGTTGTCCATTGGATTTTTTTTTAAGTATTGATTTTGCGTTATTCTATTAAGCCTCCACTTTCTACCCCTTCATCCCTCATTTTTAAATACATTTAATAAAAAATATTAAATCCTTATTTTTTCTAATTAGACCCCATTTAATTCCCTAAATACACTTTCAGTGTATAACTAAGTTTTTCATTACTTTTATTTTGCAGCTTCTCCTCCCAGGCCTGGTGTGAAAGCTTCGTATAAGGTTGACATCAGCGGGTATGTTGTGTGGGTTGTTGATGTAAGGGAAGAGTCATTGGAGTCTGTCCAATGAGAACTTAGATGTTCAATTTGGATGCCCGAAGATGAAAGAGTAGTGATGTTATGGCTACTACCATTTTCATTTCATTCTTTTTTGTCAGTTTTATCAAAACAAATTTTTATCAAGAGGGACATGATGAGGGGCTGAGCCTAATCTGAGATGGATTTGGATTTTAGGTAGATTCAAACACAAAAAAAAAAGGTTTTTCTAATGATCAAGAGGAGTTTTGAGACACAAATTCGATTACTGATAATTAACGTATAGCATTAACATATGAGATAAATAGGGCTGATAAATGAAGTCCTAATTCTTGATTCATGGAGACGTGGTGAGTGGCCAAACTCTTCAAACGTCATGGGCAAATGCAGGAGCCAATCTGTTCTTCTTTTATTAAAGCAAAATTGTAACTTACGTAAATAACTTACCACTCATTATATACATACGCAAATACAGTAGAGTGTGTATTTATAGTTTTTTTTTGGGTCTTTTTTAGTAATTTTATTTTAGAGCAAAATTGTAAAATAAAATAAAAGTGGGGGTTGAAAAGGTAAAAAATAGGGGTTGAATAGAACAACTCATTGATTTTCATACATTTTTAAATATTAATTTTCTTTTTTACTTATAACAAAATTTCATTACAAATTTTGTATCAATAATATCATTTGAATCAAATGAATTAATTAAAAAATAAAATGAAAAACTCAAATTTTTGATAAACAAAGAATATAAATAAAAATATAAACTTCAATCGCATTAAAATGAGAATCACATCATTATACATTCACTATACCCCAACAAGGTTAGCAAATATTGAACTATCAATCTTTTCACAATTCTTCACTGTCAAATATATAAATGAAGAAAAAATAAAAGAAAATATTACATTGTTTTAACAAAATTAATATAAAGATTATGAATGATCAAAAACTTGTGATTCTTCTTGCAACCATGTTAGAAAAAGATAAATTCAAAGTTGAAAACGTATAAGTGATATGACATCTGTTTGAAGATATTCTAACAAGAATAGTTAAAAATCAATAAGGACGTCTATTTTGTTTAATATAAATCCTTGCGCTGGAGTTTTACCTGTATTGAAAAATGAGACAGGGACTAATAAGAAAGTAGGTGGGGGCTCA
Source organism: Boswellia sacra (assembly GCA_013180625.2). Lineage (NCBI taxonomy): Eukaryota > Viridiplantae > Streptophyta > Magnoliopsida > Sapindales > Burseraceae > Boswellia > Boswellia sacra. The sequence continues at coordinate 363,606 of SNVD02009406.1, read as the reverse complement.
AATAGCACCATGCCTAAAGTTATTGTCATTAAAGTTTGAACTAGTAATTTCTTATAGACTTCTGACTCAGTTTTCAAAGTGCCAAAAATTTAAAAAGGATTTTATTTCTCAAAAAAAGGTAAGTTTTAAGGTAAAATGGCAAAAAGCCTCACGGGTATGAGTATCTGCTGAGCCCCAACTTGTTTGGCGTGGGGATTGGACTAATCCCTCACCCCAAATCCCACTTCTCACTGTTATCTTCATTTTGGCCGTGAACATACCTTGGTTCTACAAGAATTTTTCAAGAATTGAGCCTTAAACAATTCTTTTAGAAGCGGCTTCACTTCATTCTCACATAGGTGATTTCTTATCAAAGAGTAACCCATATTACTTTGCTTGGATTTCCGACGCATAAGAATCATTAAAAGCAATGCTTAATCTTATCCTTACAGACATCACTGTTTTCATCATAGGAATGGACAAGAGGTTACTGCCCACAGTGATCTATCTAAGTCTTCACAATTAGATTGTCCCATTGAACCTAGATCTTGGGATCTCCAGTCAACTAGGTTGGTTTTCCTTTGTATTGACTTATTCTTTCATGGGCTTCAATCTCATTCCTCTGTAGGACTTATTAACTAGCCTCTATTACCCTTTCGTTAGCGGATCCGCAAGATTATCCTTAGATTTTATATAGTCTATAGTAATAACTCCAGTTGAGAGTAGTTGCCTAATGGTATTATGCCTACGACGAATGTGTCTAGACCTACTATTATTCATGTTATTCTGAGCCCATGTAATAGTAGATTGACTATCGCAATATATACATATAGGCGGTACAGGCTTAGGCCAATCTAGAATATCTTCTAAGAAATGGCGTAGCCATTTAACCTCTTCATTACATTTATCTAAAGCTATAAACTCAGACTTCATCGTGGATCGAGCTATAACCGTTTGTTTAGAAGATTTCCATGATATAGCAGCTCCAGCTAGTGTGAACATATATCCACTAGTAGACTTTGAGTCTTTTATATCAATTATCTAGTTTGCATCGCTATATCCTTCTAACACTGTAGGATATTTGGTATAATGTAGTCCATAGCTACGAGTATATCATAAGTATCTCAATACTTTCACAATACCGTTCCAATGCTCGACACTTGGATTACTCGTGTATCTACTTTGTTTACTGATTATGTAGGCTATATCAGGTCTTGTACAACTTATCAAGTAGATTAGACTACCAATCACTCTAGAGTATTCTACTTGTGAAACACTCTCACCTTTATTCTTACACAGGTGTTGACTCAAGTCTATCGGTGTCCTAGACGCTCCAAAATCACCTTTATTGAATCTTTCCAAAATCTTATCTATGTAATGTGACTGACTAAGCATGAGTTCATCAGAAGTCCTTGTAATTTTAATTCCTAAAATTATATCAACCAGACCCATATCTTTCATGTCAAATTTTGAATTCAACATATTTTTGGTAGATTTTATTATCTTCTCATTACTACCAACAACGAGCATGTCATCAACATAAAGACACAAAATAACATAACCATTTTTAGTATCTTTGACATAGACACATTTGTCACACTCATTGATTTTAAACCCATTTGCAAGCATCACACTATCAAACTTTTCATGCCATTGTTTTGGTGCTTGCTTTAAGCTGTATAAAGACTTTACCAATTTGTAGACTTTCATTTCTTGTCCGAGAGCAACAAACCCCTCTGGTTGTTCCATATAGATCTCTTCATCTAAATCACCATTAAGAAAGACTGTCTTCACATCCATTTGATGTACTTCAAGATTTTCACAAAACGACAATCGGAAGTATTATCCTAATGGAATTTATTCTCATCACTGGAGAATATATATCAAAGTAATCTAGACCTTCTTGTTGCTTATAACCTTTGATAACAAGTCTAGCCTTATACTTGTCAATTGATCCATCTACTTTCATTTTCTTCTTGAAAATCCATTTAGAACCTAGTGATTTGGATCCTGGAGGAAGATCCACAAGTTCCCAAGTATGGTTTTGCATTAAGGAATCAATTTCACTCTTAATGGCTTCATTCCACAAAGGTCCCTCTAAAGAGCTCACAACTTCTTTAAAGCTTTGAGATTCATTTTCCAACATATAAATCAAAAAATATGGACCAAATGATTTTTCTGTTCTTGCTCTTTTACTACGTCTAGGCTTATCTTTAATAACTTGTTCTTGGTCCAACTACCCTCAGTGATAGCCTCATAAGTTTGTTTAGATGAACTTGGTTCTTCTTTGGATTTATACAGAATTTCATATTCAAAGAACGGTGCATTTCTCAATTCTATTATTGTGTTTTTGTGTATATTTGAGATTACTATTATGAACATATCCTATGAGAATGCAATCAATTGTTTTTAGACTTATTTTCATCTTCTTAGGTATAGGTACCACTGTTTTAGCAAGACACCCCCACACTTGTAAATATTTGTAAGAAGGCTTTCTTCCTTTCCACAATTCATAAGTTGTATTTTAATCTTTCTTGCAGAATACGTTATTTAAAGGGTAGTTAGCTAACAAAATAGCTTCCCCCCACATGTTCTGAGGCAACCCAGAACTTAACAGCATTGCATTCATCATTTCTTTCAATGTGTGGTTTTTACGGTCAGCATCTCCATTTGACTGAGGTGAATAAGGTGGCATGATCTCATGTATTATTCCATGTTGTGCATAGAACTCACCAAAAGGGGATTCAGACTCTTCACCATGGTTACTTCTAATCGCCTTAATCTTCTTATTAAGTTGATTTTCAAACTTATTCTTATAGAGAATAAACTTCTCTATTGGTTCATCCTTACTTTTCAATAAATACACATAATAATATTTTGTCTATCATCGACAAAAGTAATAAAATACTTATTGCCACCTCCTGTTTGAACAAATTTCAAATCACAAATATCACTATGAATTAAATCGAGAGGTTTAGTATTTCCTTCTATAGTTTGAAAAGATGACCTTGTCAATTTTGACTCAACACAAGTTTCACACTTATGTTTTAAATCAATTTGGAAAGCAGGAATATGATTTAAGTTAATTAATCTATGCAATTTATTATAATTAACATGTCGTAGTCTACCATGCCATAAAAAGGAAAACTCAATCAAATAAGCAGAAGAATTAACTTTATTGATTTTGGACTTTATAGTTATTACATTGAGTTTAAACATACCCTCACTCTCATATTCCTTTCCAACATACATACCACCCTTGATAAGTACAAATTTATTTGACTCAAAAAACATACGAAATCCATGCCTATTCAACAATAAACCAGACACTAAGTTCTTACAGATTTCTGGCACATACATTACGTTATTTAGAGTTAGCTCTTTCCTAGAGGTCATATTCAAAACCACTTTGCCTAGACCTTTTACCTTAGATGTGGATGAGTTACCATGAACAGCTTCTCCCCATTCTCAATGGCTTCAAAGGTTATGAATAGGCCTTTGTCAGAACAAACATGCCTTGTAGGTCCAATGTCAATCCACCATTCTTTTGGGTTAGATCCATTAGATTAACTTCAAAAACAATAGCAGACGGGCTTAGCTCTAATACGTTGTGACCCATCTTGTCATAGTTGAAGCACTTCCCTTAGAACTTCTATTTCTTGAAAATTTTACCTTTAGGCCCTAGCTTTGACCGTTTATTTGACTTGCTCTTGTTTGCCTTAGAGTCTTGACCATACTCTACTACTTAGCCTTTACCACTTCAAGAGTTGAACTTCTCTTCTCAGAACCTCTGTTGTCTTCTTCAATAAAAAGTCTAACTACAAGTTCTTCCATGTTCATCTCCTTTCTGTTATGCTTGAGGTAATTCTTGAAATCCTTCCATGTAGGAGGCAGCTTCTCAATCGCAACTGCTACTTGAAAGGTTTCACTAAGAACCATCCCTTCAGCATGTATCTCATGAAGGATCACTTGGATCTCTTGCACTAGACTTATCATAGTTTTGGCGTCCACCATCTTATAATCAAGAAAGCGTCCCACCATAAATTTTTTGGAGCCAACATCCTCAGTCTTATATTTCTTTTCTAAAGACCCCGATAATTCCTTAGCTGATTTTTTTTTTCAATATAAACATTGTATAATGAGTCTGTCAAGCCATTCATGACATAATTACGACATAAGAAATTAGAATGTTTCCAAGCATCAACAGGATTGACAACTTGGACATCTTGCTTTCCTTTATTGAGTTTAGGTGGATCTTCAGTTAAGAACCTTGCTAGAGCCAAACTTGTCAAGTAAAACAGCATCTTTTGTTGCCACCTTTTGAAATTCAATCCACCAAATTTCTCTAGTTTTTCACCAGGGTTCACAGGAACCAAAACAGATACAGCTGAGGCAGTAGCCGCATTAGGTTGTTGAGAACCAATCGTAATGTCAACCATCTCAACAACAACAACAACAATTAGAATTAAAAAATCAAATGATTTTTAATTTCTTGAACAAACTATAGTTTGTGAGAACAACTGAATAACTGTCTATTTCCCAGGAAAGACTGAAGGGTTCGTAAACAGATCCCACTTAAAACCCAGCCTCCTTAGACATAATTTCTTTATAAGAAATTCCTAGGAGAGATGTAGAGGGGTCATAGTTGCTTCCTCTTCAAACCCAGTCTCCTTAGACAGAACTTCTCTATTTAGTTACTATCCAGTTGACACCAACAAACTATACAAGGCCTTCTACAAAAATATCACACCAAATATATATATTGTTGACCCAGGTATGGCAACCCAAGAGGGGGGGTGAATTGGGTTTTTATTTATCAAAACGGATTTGTAAAACTTTTCTTGAAAAAATCAAAATTAGTTCACTCTTTCTTTAAGAATAAAGGTGAAGAAGATGAAATTGGAAATTATCAAAGATGCAATCAAAAGAATAATAATAATGAACAATCACAAGTGCAAGTAAATGTAAAGAGGAAAAGGATAGAGAGAGTGCAAACTCAATTTACGTGGTTCGGCAAACCTTGCCTACGTCCACGGGCTCCTAGCTCCACGAGCTAAGCTTTCCGCTAAGTTGTAGAAATATTTACAACTTGCTTGATGAACAACCTCACCAAGACTTTTTCTTCCAACTCTTGATAACACCACACCAAGAGTTCTTCTTGATGAACAACCTCACCAATGCAACTTTCTTCAACTCTTGATAACACCACACCAAGAGCTCTTCTTGATGAACAACCTCACCAAGGCAACTTCCTTCAACTCTTGATAACACCACACCAAGAGTTCTTCTTGATGAACAACCTCACCAAGGCAACTTTCTTCAACTCTTGATAACACACACCAAGAGTTCTCTCAAGGATAACAACTATCCTTTACAAGAAGAATTCACTCTCACCACAATACAAGAACAAAGAAAATTGTTTACAATAAAAGTACAACTCTCTTCAAAGAGTAGATGAAGAATATAAAAGCTCTTTACTTGATATTTCTCTTATTTGTGGCTTGCTGGATTCTTTTCTCTTTGTCTTGCTGAATGCATGGGAGAAGGGCTCCTTTTATAGGCAAGTGAGATGAACTTGAACAAGTGAAGACACCAACTCCATATTTTCTGCCCACCATAAAAACCGTAATCTTTTCTACCATTTTTGTCAATGTTTCGTTTGAAATTTGAAAATCTGTAAAACATAAAAGATTTGAAAGTTTGAATAAGCTTTCCAACGCATCAAGAATCAAGTCATTTGGATATCTGTAGCTCAAGATATGGCCAAAAACCATTCGGTGCTCATGTGACTTGATTTTTCCTCTATGTGTCAGTCCACCGACTTGAATGATAATTCTGTCAGCCTTCCGTTTGAAATTTGAATTTCTTCAAAACATGAAAGATCTGCATATTTTAATACTCTTTCCAAAACATTAAGAATCAAAGCATTTGGATATCTCTATCTTAAGATATGGCCAAAACACCATTCGGTGCTCATGTGAGTTGATTTTTCTTCTCTGTGTCAGTCCACCGAATTGCATGTCAATTATGTTAGCCTTACATTTAAAATTTGAATTTCTTCAAAACATATGAAATGTGCCTCATTAAGTCCTCTTTCCAATTCCATAAGAATCAAGTGATTTTGATTTTTCTAGCTCAAGATATGTCCAAATGAGTATTCGGTGCTTATGTCAGCTACTTCCATTTGTCTTTCAATTTGCATGATGATTTGGACAACCTTGCACTTGAAATTTGAATTTCTTTAAAACATATGAAATGTTATAAATTGAGTAAGCTTTCCAAAAGCTCAAGAATCACGTCATTTGGATATTTGTAAAGATATATATGACCAATTGATTGAACATTGCTCATGTGTCACATTCCTTGAGTCAATCCTTGTTCTTAAACTTTGGTGCCTTTAACATGTAGTCTTCTCCTTAGCTTCAACACTTCATGTTAATAAGCCTTTTCTTGAGTTTAAAATTATTTCAATGATATTACTCTTGCACATAAATAAACATGTTAGTAAATCACAATTAATCAATATGTATTGTTATCATCAAAATTATCATGTAGCCTTAGGGCTAACATATATGTGTGTGTGTGTGTGTGTGTGTGTGTGTATCTATATAAATATCAACAAATAAAGGCAATAGCAATTTATATATTCAAACAAATAAAATTATATATATATATATATATATATATATATAATTAGATTCTAACATGCCACATTTAAAAACCTTATATAAAGCAAGAATATGTCTTAAGTTTGTTAGAAAATGTATGCAATATATAAGGATAACATATAAAAATAATTTAATTTAACTTTAAAATAAAATTACCAATTGAAATCTTTCTACCAATAGAATATATCCGTCGAGGTTCATGTATCACACGATTTTCTTAAAACAGATTCGTCTTCTCTACTAGGTGCTTCATAATTTTTTTGGCGTCTGTCTCCCAGGATACACGACAACTAGTAGTAAGAGAAGCACTACTCTTCTACTTAAGTAAACTAGAAACTTGTTAACTCTATCATGAACTTTAGAGCTAGAAGCTAAGATCATAAAAGGTAAGAGATAAACAAGCTAGAGAGAAAGAGAGAGCTAACTTGTGGTGTCGAACAAATGAGGTAGAACCTCTTTATATAGGCTAAGGATCTTGTAACTTGTAGTATTTGAAACACAAACTTTATTAACTCAAAATTTAATTTTATTTAATACTTGAAATTCATGAATAAATGAGTTATGAATTTGCAAAAACTTATAATATCTAGGAATTTGTAAGGACTTCTAACATCAAATTCATTCACTAATTTTTCGACAAATCTTCCACATAAGAAAATAAGGCTTGTTTTATAATATTAAAACTATTCTATTTACATTATTTGCATTACTTTGTTATGTTAATGTTACTATTATATTGCTCACATTATTGTTTTATCATTTACATTTTCAATTTCCTATTTGGCTATGACTTAACATTTTCTGGCCTAAATTTATTTGGTCATGACTTTAAGTTTTTTGGCAATTAAATGTTAAATTTATATTAATTATTGATTGTTCTTCTACTGTTCCTTTTACGTACATTATTGTTATTATTGTTGTTATATTATTTATTTTTTCAATTTATTTGTTTAGTCGCGACCTAAAGTTTAGTGGCCTAAATTTACTTGGCCCAGACTTTAAGTTTTCTCGCAATTAAATGTTTTAATTTATATTAATGTTTCCTTACATGATATTATCAATATCTTCAACTTGCTTTTATTTTATTTATTTATCATTATTGTTAATTACACTTTATCAGGTTATATTATCATTTAAAATTTCAATGTTAATCCAACTCAGAATGTGAAGTTCTGATTTCTAATAAGTAAATTTGATTCATTATGATTAATGGATAATGGAAAATATCAAAAAGTTGATGTTTGAGCCATTATTACATAATGGAGACAATTATATAGACTGGGCTAATGATTTACTTCACTTGAACTCTGTGGGTATTGGAGGCACCATAAAAAATGAAAATATTGCATCCCTACAGGATCAATCCAAGGCCATGGTATTATTATGCTATCATCTAAGCAAAGGCCTAAAGTCTAAATATACTACTATAATTGACCCACTAGCCCTTTGGAACAATTTCAATGAGAAAATTGATCAACTAATAATATTGCTAAGGGCTCGATTCCAGTGGCAGAATCAGATACTTCAAGATTTCAAAACAATAAGTGAATATAACTAAAAAATGTTCAGAATTGTATCTTGATTGAGGTACTATGAAAAAACTATTACTGAGGAGGAGATGTCGGAGAAAACACTATCTACATTTCATCTTGCTAACATGATCATGATGTAGCAATATTGGGAGCGCAAATTTAAGAAATATACTGAGCTGATATCAATCTTTTGGTTGCTGAGTAGAATAATGAAATCCTGTTAAAAAACCACCAACTACACCCCATTGGATCTACATTCCCTGAAATGAATGCCATAATCATCTAATAATCATTGTGGCAAGAGTGGTCGTGGCTGTGGCAAAAGAAATTTCCAACCTAAAGGTGGCCGTTCAAAGAAATTTAAACTAGACCACCAGAAGTGGAATAGAGATGATTTTATATATGAGAAAGGAAAAGGTTATCAACCTAAGCCACAAAGAAGTAATAAAAGTACTTGCTACAGGTGTGGCACAAAAAGCCATTGGTCTCGCACTTGCCGTACACCAAAACACTTGGTGGATTTTGCATCAGGCCTTTATAAAAAGTAAAGAAAAGAATGTTGGGACAAACTATATTGATGACCCAATAATTTACACCAATTTTGATGTCTCAGATTTCCTTCCTAATCTAGATGAAGCTAATGGTCTAATGATGGTTGGTGAAAATGCCCCAACCAACTGAATAGTTGTTACTTTATCACTTTTTGTTATATTTTGTAATGATGTCCTATCTTGATGTGACCTTTTTGTGTACTTTTATTATGATACACTATTGGTATATTTTTATTTTATTTAAAATCATATTTGATGTAAATTTTGTAATGAAAAAGAATAAGCATCAAAACTTTATTTTTATCTAAAAACAATAGAGATCTATGTCTAGTTGATAGTGTAATAACTCATACAATTCTTAAAAATAAGAAATATTTCCTAACTTTAACTTCTCTAGAAGCAAAAGTTAACACTATATCAGGATTCGTGAATTTGATTGAGGGCTCTGGAAGAGCTACTATAATGTTGAAAAATGGTACTAAGTTGCATATTGATAAAGTCTTATATTCAAGCAAATCCAAAAGAAATTTACTCAGTTTTAAAGACATAAGGCATGATGGATATCATATTGAAATATCTTATGAAAATAATATTGAGTTTCTTTGTATCACCTCAATTTCTCAGGATAGAAATTGATATTAGAGAAGCTTGAAGCTTTCTCTTCTAGATTATATTACACATGTATAAGGTCCATTGAAACTTACACAGTTATGAACCAGAAGTTCAATGATCTTAAGACTTCTATATCATGCCATGACTATGTTAGTCACTAGGATCAACAATGATACACAGTATTGTTGAGAATATAAATGGACATCCACTAAAGAATTAGAAAATTCTACATGATTGTTAGTGAATTTTATGCACTAATTTAATACACTTAAATTTAACTTTTGATAAGTTTTTGAGTAAAATAAGGAGAAAATAATGTGCTATTTTAGTTAAGTGCAGATTCTTGGAATGAAATTTGATTCCTAATAAATCACATAAAAAAACTAGGAGTAAATAAGGCCAAAAACGAAAAAAATCTGAATCTCCAAATAAGAAGGTTGGTGCTCTTGCACAAAGTAGTTGGCACAGCAGCATGAAATGTAGAAAAATATATTCAAAATCTGAGACTTGGCACTCAAGCACAACACAAAGTGGCGCAACGGCTTGAGATCAAGAACAAGAGAGCAACATACAACCAAAAAGTTGGCACTCCCGTACCATTATAGCTGCTCTCTGGTGCAAGGCCAATTCTGGAAATTTTCAGGATTCCTCTTTCAACTCGAAGTCAACTTTTTTCTTTTGTAGAATATAAATAGACAAATTTTAGGTCTTCTTTATTGTATCAGAGGCATCATTAGAGGTACTGAGGAGGCAAGGAAGCAATGTACAACCCTTGGAGGCATAATTCAAGGGAGAATCATCAAGGAATCTTCAAGTTCCCTAAGCTTTTTTTCCGTCTTTGTAATTTATGAATGCTACTCGATTTTCTTACGTTAGTTTTTTTTTTTTTTTTTTTTTACATTATGAACTAAATCTCTTTTTCTAAGGTTAGGATGTAGCCAAGTTTGATACTCTATTATTTTAATCCAATTTATTAATGTTTATTCAATTTCTTGTTGAGTGAATTTTTCATGTGTTTAATGCTTGTGATGGTTTGGCCAACAATTGCATGTTTTGAGATATAAATTACAATGAGAAGTTAATTTATATTAGTGTTTGATTGATTCACCATAAACTCACATTGGATAAAAATATAATTATGATTTGTGTAACCATATATGATTTCTTGTGCTTAAAGGATAAATATAGGTTGTTAGATGAGACAGACATGTGATTCTCCCTATAATTATACTTTGTGATTGCTTGAAAAAGAAATGGATGAACATTAAGTAAACTAGATTAAATAATATAGTGGATAACTTAGGTGAAACCTGATACCCTAGAGCTTAATCATTTGAATTTTATCTCAATTTAGTTTAAATTTTATCTCTTTGCTTAGTATTTAATTCAGTTAATTAGTTAGTTAATTCCTCTAAATTTGATATCCACATTGATTATTCAAATAAAATAATAGTTAGATTAAGTTTAGTAGTTAATAACCAATCATCATGGGAGCAATAACTCATCATTATATTACATGTTCAATTCCGTATACTTACGGATTTTGCATAACAAGTTTTTGGTGCCATTGCCAGGGATTGTTTTTATTAATACTAGACTAAATAACTTGATTTTAGTTTGAATTTTATTTTTAGTTTTTACTTATAGTTTTGCTTCGTTTGATATTGGCAGTTGCATGCGAAAGTTTGGAGACAATGACCTATTGCCTATGGATTCTGAGATAGAATGGACTTGTCAAAAGAATAGAAAGGAGAAGCATGAAAAGTCCAAACAAACAAGTGTGATGGTTGACAATATGGAAAGAAATGGAGAAAGAGCTATAGTCCTAGCTAATCCAAGGCTCATGGATTACATGCTCCCTACAGTGACGGGAATTCATCAAGTTATAAGGAAGCCGACCATTCAAGCAAACAATTTTGAGATTAAACCAACTACTCTTCAGATGATTTGATCATCTACATTTTGTGGACTGCCTAACGAAGGAATAGGACACTCAACAAGAACTTTAATAGATGCAACTTTTGCAGGAGCCGTTATGAAGAAAATGCAAGATGAAGCATATGACTTGATTAGAGGAAATGGCAATGAACAACTTTCAATGGAATGCGGAAAAACACTACAAGAAAAAGGGGCTATGGCAACGCGTATTTTGCGTTGCTAAAACGTTATCGCAACGCGCACCTGCGTGTTGTCGTTCTTACTGCTACGAAAAGTCTCTGACTTTACACAACATACACATGCATGTTGCGAAAAACAAGTTTGCATGTTGCAAAAAATCTTTTGACAACATGCACTGCGCGTTGTGAAAAGATATAGAATAATAATGATTCAACAACAAACAATGTATGTTGCTGTAGACCTCAATCGCAACACGTAATGCATGTTGCAAAAAGAGAAGGAGTAATAGAGTTTAAGCAACACACAACGAGCGTTGCTATAGACCCCAATGGCAACACACATTGCACGTTGATATAAATCTTAAGAGTGTGAAGTTTTCACAACATGCACATGTTGCCATTTATTTGATGGAGAAAACTATTGTATTTATAATTAAATACCCACTTTTTTATTAATTGTAATAACCTCTTCATTTTTAATCATACACTATTATATAAATTATCAAAGAATACATAATATATAATAAACATACAAATTTATATTAAGACAAATATTATCACAAGTATTAAATACAAGTACTTGTAAATAAAATGTAATACAATTCTAAATGACTTAAGGAAATCGAAATCATGTAAAACATATTTAAAATTGAGATATAATGGAAATTACTATTGAAATAAGTCTTTCATAATCCACCGATAGAAGACAAGGCATTTCACCGATAGAAATCAGCATCTACTAGGCTCTTTTGATGAGCCAAGTACATTTGTTTGTCAATTTCTTCCTACCTCCTGGCACTATCTTTCTACATCAAGTTTTGTTCCACGAGGATCTTGCTAACATTGTCATTCTTCCTAGCTTCACTGATAGCCATCTTCTTGCTTGTCTCTGCCTCTCTCTCAACTACTTTATGTCTCTCGATACCAATTAACATCTATCCAGCATCATGCACAGGTAATATGGTGCATATCAGCTCTATCAAAGGCTGACTGTGTAATAAATGAAAAGACCAACTATCATTATATTTAATAATGTGTTTCTATAATTAGAGTAGAATTGAATGGGAAAATAACAACTCTTGAAAGTTTCTAGATACATGTGACTTTTATTGATCATCTTTAACTAATAATTATCTCTTAAATATCAATGTTGAATCATATTCAACACATTTTAAAAGAAAAATGAATAAGATGAAGTTAATCATTAATGAAGAAGAGGTGCAACAAAAAAATTAATAAAATAACTCTTGATTGATAGTTTGATAATTGAGGTCAGGACCAGGTGTGAAAGTAGTGAGAAAAACTGCTGCAGAAATCTTATTTTGACCTCTGATTTCGTGGCTGTTATTGGCCCAATAAGGACTCAGCGTTTGCGAGACTCAGTTGTGATTACCTCTGGGATTTAATCATTTTCTCAGCAATGCTGCATTATATTATAGAAGTAAAAATCACATACATAACTCAAAATTATCTAATAACAACCCAGAGTAGAATAGTTATCTTATTCTATTCTGATAAAAAATGGAGGTAGGAACATGCTAAAAGACAACTAACCAAGTTGCAACACTTTTTTCTTTCTAGATTCTTGCTTTCCTCTGCACACATAAATGTTATCAAATAAAAAACTGTAAATGCCAAAAACATACAAGAAATAAATGTTTGAAATTTATAGCTTAATTTTCTTCCTTGTTTCTAAGATGAATATATGCAAAATTAGAAAGGAAAAGGAAGAAAAACAGTAAAGTTCATAATTAAATAAAGTATAGCTTAATTAATTAGTAAGAAGAAGACTATATATATAAATTTGTATGCGAAAAATTATCACTTTTCCTTTGCTCGCGTGAACAACAGAAAGAATTTTTAACAATTTACAAAAGAAAATTAACTAAAATAGACATAAAACTTCAAATAATGTAAAAAAAGGGGGGACGCGCCTTGCCCCATTGCCAACCATTGCCAATCCTTGGGAACCACAACTACCAAAGGAAACTGAAAGAAAACTTTATCAGCTTGTTTCTTATACTTTAATTATATGATACATCTAAATGTCCATGCATAGTTTTTGACTTTCTCCAAAAAATAAAATAAAATAAATCCCTGAATCTTTCCCTTCCACATTTAAAAATATCAAGGGTCATTCAAAATTGCATTATGTAATTACAAAACAGCTTATTAAATCCATTATCACATCATTAAAAAGTAGATATATCAATGAAAAATACAATTGCCCAAATAAAGTTTTTGTTATTGCTTTTATAATCAAGACCTCTCAAATTATTTGTGTGTATTACATAATATCCAGCTAGCAAACAAAGATTCATTATATGTATAAAAGACTTGAAAAAGTATGCATTACCAATAGTTGTTCATATGCTTGTAGCATCCAACATGATGATGTTACATAGCTTTAATTGGTGTAAGAAAGATTGTCAAAAACTTTTACCTTTTTAGTTATCTGTGACCTTTTTACATAGTCTTGAGTTCCAGACTTGCATAATGGGCATTTGCTAATTGCTACTTACCAATTCCATTACAAAACACATTTGACTAACAACGAGGATGATACCAACACTTGTTTACCCAACCACTCTTTAACTTGTTCAAATGCCCACCATTTTGATAATTAAATTTACAAAACAAAACAAAGTACAAGACGACATCATTCATAGTATTAGCCTTTTGAAATATGCCAACTTATTGAATGAAACAATTAATAATCGATCAAATCAATTTTTTAACATTTTATTTGAATCAAACACAATTGGGTTCAAATAAAATCCATTTATGTTGACTGACTTAGATTCAAAGATCTTAGTCCTTGTTTGTTTCTTGTAGAAAAGGCATCATAATAACTAATTTCCCAAGCATCATAATAATCGTAGCAACACACAAACACTTCAAACATGAAACTGAAATGAAATGAAACCAATATTGTTTAGCTTAGAATTGATATCTAAAAGTATAGCATGCTAGAGTTGAAATGAAAGAGATTCAGCTAAGCCAAGCTTGGATCTAATCAAACAACAGAATATTAATAAGAGAGAGCAACAGAACATAGGAGATTAAAATATATACTTGAAAAATCAAAGATAAAGAGAGACAAAGAGAGGAGGCAAGACTGACATGAACCAACCGCGAGAGAGGAGGCTGGATCCATGAAGGTGAGCTCATTGTGAGTAAGGATGGGCTGGCAAATGGGAACGCAATGGTGGAGTGGAGGCAAGCGACTTAGGGGAGATGCAAAAGTTGATAACGGTGGAGTGGAGGATGACCTAGCGAGTGGCGATGGTGGAATGGAGGACAGTTAGAGAACTTAGCAATGGAGGAGAATCGAAGATGGTGAAGATGGATGGCTTCTGATTTTCAGGTCTAGCTATCGTTTAGGAGATGAGGGCTGGATTGTATATTTTTTCTTTATATAGTATATACTTTTAAAAAATTCTAAGATTTCGAGTTGAGCTACGCTCAATTTAAGGTTAAATTGCACACCTGACAAAATGCAAAATGACATCATTTCATTTGATATTAAATTAAGTAATTTATTTTTTTATTAGTTATAAATTATTAACTAAATATTATAACTTATGATATATCTTTATTTTACCATAAAATTATGTTATTTTTAATAACATATTTAATATTGAAAATTTAAACATTTAAAATCCTAATGTTAGTTAAATTTTTATGTTTAAAAATTTTAAATCTAATATATCTATATTTAATTTAATATTAAAAAATACTTAAAATTTTAAAATTTTATTACTTAAATTTGTCAAATTAGTTGAGTTCTTTATATTAAAAAATTTTATTTCTAACTATATCTATATTTAATGTCCAAAAAAAATTATAGTTTTCAAATTCTAATATTAGTTAAATTTTTAATGTTCAAAAACTTTAATTTTAATAAACTAAAAATTAAGTAAAAATCAAAATATAAAAAATTAAAATAAGACATTTGGTGACGTGCAAGCAAGGATGTTGCTGAATCTTATAGTTTTAGCAACGTGCAGAAAATGCACGTTGCTAAATGAGGTTTTGCACAACCTGCATGCTTTGCACGTTGCTAAAAGGCAAATTCAAAAACTTTTTGCAACACACAAAAAATGCACGTAGCAAAAAGCCTCATTTAGCAACGAGCATGACTGCATGTTGCCAAATATGCGTTGTTGTATCTAATTTTTCTTGTAGTGAGAGTTACATCTAAAAAGCTGGCTGGACTTCACAATCTTGATGAGATAAGACTTTTTGAAAGCACAAATGGCTGCGTTGACTAGGCAATTACAAAATCATACTATGACAGCCAATGCCATCCACGTTCCAGCACCTGTATGTGAGCATTGTGAAGGCACACTACAAGAAAAATAGGAATAGATAACAGAAACAAACGGTCATAAACGGGGGTGGATGATAGAAAATCAAACAGTCATCTATGTCACTGTCACTCATTCATGATAGAAAAAAAGTCTATCATCAATTTTGTGATAGTTTTTACGTGTCATACGTCTGTCACACTAGGTAATTACTTTTATAATTGTATGATAGTTTTTACATGTCATACGTCTGTCACACTAGGTTAAAAAATTTTGGCGGGAAATTATTTTGTAGTTTGAAATTTTTGGTGGGAAAAATGTTTTTTTTTGGATTCCAATTTAATTTTGGCAGATTAATTTTGGCGCCAAAATTATTGGTTACTTTTTGGTGGGTAATTGATGTTGTTTGTGACAAAATATATGATTGGAATCTTCTATCACAATATTTAAATCTAGTTGCATAAAATTGATTTTTTTATTTAATTTATTCATTCTTGCAATTTAAATTCATTTACAAATTCAATATGAACTAAAATTAAAGTGCACATCCAATTGAGTCCGAAACCATTTTATATTAATGACATCCACATATCAATATAGAGATCAAATTCCATAGATCAAGAATACCATTACCCATACATAAGTTAAACCATTCTATCAACAACAAATTATGACTATAATTGAATTCCAAAATAACAACAAATTCAGCCCACCAAATTAAATTTGGAGTTAAGGCAAATTACAGCAAACCAGGAGGCAAGAGCAAATGTGATTAGTGAAGCCAACAAAAATTCCTCCTGTTTCGTTAGCAAAATCAACAGCATACATATTCTTTCATTGTCAACTAATACCCAGCAAAATTCCTAATATCATCAGCAAAATTGTCAGCCAAAATCCTCCCAAAACTCTTCCCATACCCAGCAAAACTCCTCCTTATATCATCAGCAAATTGTCAGCCAAACTCCTCCCAAAATTCTTCCCATACCCAGCAAAACTCCTCCTAATATCATCAGCAAAATTCCCATATGAATACCTTCCAAAACTCTTCCCATACCCAGCAAAACTCCTCCCATTCTTAGCAAAACTCCTCACATTCTCAGCAAAACACCCAACAAAACTCCCAAGTCCAACAATAACTCAAATCTGCGCAACACACACAAATGAAAATACCCAAGAATATTACTAAAAAGAATTGTCTATTAAAGTAAGACTCCAAGTTTTAGATGTATCGCAACAATTACAATTTCACATTGCAACTTAAAATTTGACTAATTATAAAACATAAGAAGTAATAACAAGGTTGATCACATTTATACTAACCATTTTGTTGATGCAATAATGATTTCAGAACAATGGTTAGCCCACTCTAAACGAACCTCATCTATTTCAACTTGAGTGTATGCAGTCTTTCCATTGAACTGATAACTACAAAATCAACCATTATAAAACTTCGAGAACAATGCCATATGTATGTAAAAACCAAACTTATGATCTTATATTCACGAGTGACTCACATTGTTCATCAGCAAACTAATGTCTGCTATAATGTCCTTCATGTATCTCAAGACATAATAGCCACATTCCACGGATCCAGGTTGTTGCAGGGCCTATTACAGTTAAAAACCAAAATGATAATAAAAAATCTAATTTGTTTTAGGCCTACAATAATAGCCATGCAACATTAAGTTAAGGTAATATGTTTTTACCTTCACAAATCTCATCTTAGAACTATAATTCCATCTTTCCTTGCTAACCTCTGTCGTGAACAGTGTCATGGTGCTGTATGAAATACAACAGTAGTTAATTATCTGAAGAATGTTGAAGAAAGTAAAAATATAAATGGTATTAATTAAATGAAAAAGGATACATACGTTTTAATTAATTGTTTTAAATCACGATCAGGATCATCGTACCCCTTAGGATCCAAATAAAACACTTCTTTTCGCAACACATCAAACACAACTAAAACCCAGTGGAAGCTAAAATAGAAGAAGGCATTTAAAAAAAGGTATAAGGTATGAAGGACATGTTAAAATGAATGAAAATTGATAACACTTAATTAGAAGTTAAATATTTAGACCTGGGATTGTATTAGACCTGGGATTGTATGGCATAAGTATGAATTGCCCTTTACTAGCTTTTTTCAAGCGCTTGCATACACCCTCTACTCTATCAGGACGACTACTTTCTGGTGGTTGCCCAGGTTTGGGTGATACCATGGCTGGACATACGAACCCAAATTGTGTCTTTCCTCTTCTATTTTGTACGAAGGAGTTATATAAAAACCTGAAAAAATTGAGACAAAATACCAAACTAATTTATTATGAGACAAGCATCGCAATATCATATAAAACATTTTAAGTGGCTTGTTAATTAAAATCTCTTATGCAATATATACTTCAATAGTGTTAACTCCTATCACTTGCATCGTCAGCAATGCCTTGCACTCTGTAATCCCAATATGAGCAGTAATGCCTTGTATATGAAATACATCATCAGCAAGCATGTATGGAATCCAACTATCTGAAGGCAAGTATGTGTTACACAATTTGCCAAAGAGTTGCAGCATTGGATGACTGTTCTGGTGTGCTGCCGCTGTATGCCTAGTGTTCCTTGGCACTTGCTGCACTACACCTTTTTTGTTTTTGTTTCTTTTCAGATTTGCAGCCCTTGTTTCAGGACTTTCAGGTGCAACCTCCCATAAACCATCAGCCAATTTAACTTCCTCCTGAAAAAGTTGCCTTTTGGTACTTCCAAGCTTAGTTTTCCCCCTCTGATTTGCAAGATCCACACATAAGTCAGGGTTTAGTCTTGGACTTATTCTTGGGATTGCAGTTATGTTTCTTGCTGTCCCTCTTTTTTTTGTAGGTGTAGTGCAGTCTTTTTCCTCATGTCCTTCCACATTTGTTGCTGTTTTCTCATGTGAGAAATTTTTCTTCTTTCCATCTGAGTTTCCCGAATTATTTGGCTCCTGTAAAATAGAATATCAATAGCAACTCCATTATTATCCAAAATTAAATTACTGGTTCAAGAAATAAAAGCCACCAACTAACAAACTATACATAATTATAAAATGTAGCAGTATATATATAGTTGTATTTGTAACAACAACACTTTATTGATATAAGCCCTAAGTTAAAATTGACCAAAAATAGATAATTAACCTTTTGTTCAACTTCCTCCACCAAAAGTTGCTTTTTGGTACTTCCAAGTTTAGTTTTCCCCCTCTGATTTGCAATATCCACACATAAGTGAGGGTTGAGTCTTGGACTTTTTCTTGGGATCGTGGCAGTGTTTCTTGCTGTCCCTCTTTTTTTCGTAGGTGTACTATCATCTTTCACCTCAAGTCCTTCTATGTTTGCCGCTGTTTTCTTAGGTGAGGAATTTTTCTTCTTTCCCTCTGAGTTTTCCGAATTATTTGGCTCCTGTAAAATACAATATCAATGGCAACTCGGTTATTATCCAAAATTAAATCAGTGGTTCAAGAAATAAAAGCCATCAACTAACAAAATATACATAATTATAAAATGTAGTGGTATATCTATAGTTGTATTTGAAACAAATACACTTTATTGATATAAGTTCAAAGTTAAAATTGACCAAAAATAGACAATCAACCTTTTGTTCAACTTCCTCTATCTTGTCATTATCCTTGTCTTCCTCTTCCTTACAACCGTCATCAGCATGGACATGAGATGGTGGGCAGGCGGAACTTCCTACATCTGAGTGACGAGGTGTCTTCTTTAATTCCCTCATGATTTCTTCCAACTTACTTTCAATTACTGTCTTCGAAGCATACAACTCATCCTCTCTCTCATGCTGAGTAGGTGCATGAATGGTGTGAAAGTACTTTGTAAAGGTTATAAATTTGCCAAGCCCTTGCATATGACCAGTTCGAGGAAGCCTTCCCAATGATTGTGCAAGTATGTCGTTTCTTCCATTTGACTTTAGCGAGCCTCCTTCAGCCTCTTTTTTCAACTTTTCCTATCACCATGATAAATAAATTAGTGATAATATAATGATTAACTTGAATGATAACACTTAACTATATTGTAGTTGCTCACTGTTTTGTTAACAATCTGTTCAATTTCAGGGTCGTAGCCACCATTTTTCAATCTCTAAGCTCTCTTCCGAAGTTCACTCCTATCTACTAAATCTTCAGAAAGACCAGTTTCTGAGCACTAGTGGATAAACAGGTCAGATTAGATTAGTACACTACAAAATTACATTAAAAAAAAATTAAATTGGTGTAAAATGGCAGCTACTTACCATATCTTGCATCAATCCAACGTATCCTCTTCGACTAAGTCGATGATTAAACTTGTTTAAGGCCCTCTTCCCCTTATTAGCACAACTAACTTTCTGTATAAGATAAAAACAAGTGTTTTTAGTATTTTTAGAATAGATATTAATAGTGAAAAAACATAAGTTGAAGAAACTCACTTGAAAGTTATTAGATAAACATCTATTTACAAACTCTCTCCAAACAGGTTTCTTAATTTGGGGATAATCAATTAGGGGTTTATATAGTATCCTTCGATCCCGTGTGAATGGCACAATATACTTTCTTCTTAGCATGTACTTAAAGTTACGAAAAGCAAACCCAATTGACTGTAACACTTGCTTCTTACTATTAGGATGAACAATGAAGCGGTCCTAATATCAATGTCAACAACATAGAAAGGACAGTTAGCAAAATGACAAAAGAGTCACCAGCAAGTACTAAGATCACACCGTATATAATATATACAAATAACACGGTATAAAATATAGACAAATAAAATAAGTGAAGATCAATGCAATAAAATTTTTACTTATACCTGCACACACTGCCATAAACGATCTTTCATCTCAATTTTAACTTTACGCCAATCATTTATAAGGATTGAAACTGAAGTACGAGTCAAGACTCCAAGATAACTAGCCAGCTCAGTGGCATCATCACCTGCAGGAACTCCCATTACATTATACTGTACCACTATCTTTCCTTTTTTCATTTTCAGCTTTTTGTTCTGCCTAGCACCCCTATTTACACCTCTTTTCCCATAACTACTCTCCGGAGCATCCAAGTCTTCCCCTTCGACATCATCACCACTAACATCAGCACCTTCAACATCAACCTCTTCATCTTCTTCATTTTGTTTAAAGTCTGGGCCTAAAGCATCCGAGGGGACATCAGGGCCAGAGTCGTCATCACGATAATAGTCCTCATAATCATCCTCATCATCATTAGCAATACCCTTTCCTTTATCCATTTAAGTACACCTGAAAAACATAAGTAAAAAATAATTAAGAGACATAAGAAAATAAATGAGAAACCTACAAAATAAATTAAAGAGAAAGAATCGATAGCCTACATACTATAGGCTAAACTCACAAACATGTTACAGTTTAAAACAATCAACAATCATAATTTCCAAAGATTGATTGCAATTAAACAATAAATCAGTTAATAATTGTAATAATTACTCACTGCCAACTCTAACAAAATGCCATATCAGTCTTGAATCCAAATTCCTTCTTTGGTATTTCATGCATAGATTGCTTGATCGCCATCAGTTGAATGCAGACAATCATTAGTTGGTAATTCAGTGGTGAATGGAGGGTGTTCTATTGCATCATTATACATATTATCCCCAATTCTTTGTTTAGGATCACCTCTACTAGGCATATGACATACAATTGACCACTGTTTATTAATCTAATCAGATACATAAAACACTTGTTTGGCTTGTGAAGCCGATATAAATGGATCAGATTTATACCCTAACCGATTTAAGTCCACTAAGATGAATCCAAGTTCATCCTTCTTCACACCAGTCCTATTTTGAACCCAATCACACTTCAACAGTGGAATTTTTAACAAATGGTAGTCAATAACCCATATCTCATGTATAACCCCATAAAATGTCATGTCACATGTTATTGGGTTTTTATCTTTAGAACTAGAAACCTGCATGGCTTTTGCAACTACAGTGACTCCACTATTTTGAGTAACTCGGTTTGACTCTCTGTCTTGTGTTACAAAGTGGAAACCATTAATGTCATATCCTGGTTGTTTAACTACAAAAGGAAGAGGCCCTTGTGATATCCAACGCAAAGTGTCTGAGACAGCAACATCATTTTCTATCAAAGAGTACACCTAAAAAGTAAGACGTGTAAGTAAGCATTGTTCTTTGTTTAACAAGCAACAACAAGCATGTTAAATAAATAGTAACTTTTATTGTCTATATGACGATGAACCTTATCAGTTAACCAATCAACAAAGGTACGGTTGTGTTCCTCTTGTAACCATTTATCATTTTGATGTGGATGACAAGATCTAAGCCATTCCAAGTGCTCACTAAAGGATTAGAAAATTCAATTTGTGAGATTAGAAAAGGTACTTATAGTAATCACAACAATATTCTCATTTAGTTACAAGAAACTGAATAGATTACCTAATGTATGGTTCAACTTCTTGTGTGTTATGCAACACGTATAAATGTGCTTGAACTAGTGAAGTTGGATTAACTTGCACCAGTTTTCCACTAGACAATGGCTTGTCAATTGACAAGTTTTGCATATGACCAGGTGGCAGCCCAACAGTACCCATGTTTGACATGTATTCTGCATAAAATTCTAATGCTTTCTCCCCAATATAAATCTCTGCTATACAACCCTCAGGACGGTTACAGTTTCGAACATAACCTTTTAGTGTTTTCATGTATCTCTCAAAAGGATACATCCAACGAAGATAGACAAGACCACATAGTCTTACTTCGCTGACTAAGTGTACAGTAAGATGAACCATAATGCCAAAAAAAGATAGGGGAAACATTTCTCCAACAAGCACAAAGTCACCACGAGGTCCATCTCTAGTTTATCCAATGTCGACACATCAATCACAGTTTTACACAAGGAATTAAAGAAGAAACATAACCTAATGATAACATCTTTAACATGTTTTGGCAAGACAACCCTAAGTGCAATAGGTAGAAGTTGTTGCATAAGAACATGCCAATCATGGGATTTTAGGCCTTGAAGTTTAAAGTCTTTCATTGACACAAGATTCTTAATGTTTGAAGAATACCCATCAAGAACCTTGATACTTTTCAAAGCTCTACAAAACCTAGCCTTTTCATCGCTAGTCAATGTGTAAGAAGCTGGAGGAAGAAAGGTACGATTTCCTTGTACTATTGGTGCTAATTTGTCTCTAATTTTCATAGCCACAAAATCCTTCCTTGACTTGAGACCATCTTTGGTCTTTCCAGAAACGTTCAGTAATGTTCCATAGATGCTCTCACATACATTTTTTTCAATGTGCATAACATCTAATTGATGACGCACTAGCAAGTACTTCCAATATTCTAAATTATAGAATATGGATTTTTTCTTCCACCACACACACTCATCATTGTCAGAACTTTTACGTTTTTTTATGTTACTTTTTCCCCATTTATTTTTGATAGACTCAACCAGCAACAAAATCTCCTCACCATTCAAATGTTTTGGAGCTAGTTTATGCTCTATTGTGTTGTCAAAGGCTTTTGTTTGGTATCGAAATTCATGCTTATAAGGAAGCCAACGACGATGGCCGATATATACATTTTTTCTACTATGTTTCAGTCTACATTTGGGTGTGTCTACACCACAATATGGACAGGCATTATACCCTTTAACAGTGCAACCCGCTAAATTCCCATATGCTGGAAAGTCACTTATAGTCCATAGTAACACAACCCTTAAATTAAAGATTTCCTTTTTATTGGCATCATAAGTATCTACCCCAACATCCCATAAAGTTTGTAAATCTTCTATCAAAGGAGCTATGTACACATCAATGTCATTTCCTGGTTGTTGAGGACCAGAAATCAATAGGGACAGCATCATAAATTTTCGTTTCATACACAACCATGGTGGAAGATTGTATGTTATAAGAACAACCGGCCAGCAACTATATGTGCTACTAAGAGAGCTGTGTGGATTAATTCCATCAGCCGATAGGGCAAGTCTAAGATTTCTATCATCCGATGCAAAGGCAGGCCATTTCTCATCAATTAGCTTCCATGATGGTGAGTCAGCTGGATGTCGGAGCTTACCATCAATTACCCTTTCATTTGCATGCCAGGTCAAGTCCTTCACAGTTTGCGATGACTGAAACATACGCCAAAATCTAGGAATGGGAGGAAAGTACCATAAAACTTTTGCAGGAATACCTACCCTATATTGGTCTACTCTACCATCTTTTTTCTTCCACCTAGATAAGCCACAAGTAACACATTCAGAAAGCCCTTCATACTCTTTTCTATAAAGTATGCAATCATTTGGGCAAGCATGTATTTTCACATATTCTAAGCCCAAAGCAGACATTGTCTTTTTTGCCTCATACATAGACACTGGAATTTCATTATTTTCAGGCAACAACTCTGTTAGAAAACTTAACAGTTCAGTAAAACTATTATCAGACCACCCAAATTTACCTTTTATATTAAACAATTTCACCAAAGTGCCTAACTTAGTGAATTTTGTACATCCTGGGTACAAAGGTTTTTCAGCCTGTTCTAATAGCTCTTTAAATGCCTTAGGATCTTTATCATAATCCTTGTAAGCATCAAAAACCATATCTACTGTGTTACCATCATTGTAGTCCATCGACTCAAATGGGATATCTTCATTACAAGATGGTGTGTTATGGACATTTTCTCAATGCCATTTCCAAACTTTATAAGACACATCAAAACCGTGCCAAAAAAGATGTTCGGTTACTCTCTTAGGTGGGAGAAAGGCTAAATTCCTACATTCATAACATGGGCATCTAATGACATTAGCATCTTCAACATTTTCAATAGCAAACTTCACAAAATCTTGTACCCCTTTATCATACTCAGGTGAAATTCTACTACACTGAATCCAAGACTTATCCATTGTAGTTTCAATAAGTTCTGATCCTGACACATATAGTTGAGGAAAAATTAAAAAAGAATCACTTTATTTTTTCATTTATTCTTTTGTTAGAACAAAAACAATTAACAAATTAACATCAACTTAGATACATGCGTAACAGAAAAGAAAAGAACAAAACATGTCAGCACTACATAGTAGCCAATACTTGCATATTAAAAATTATTGGGCAGCAATAAAATACATCAAAAAGTATAAAAAATTTACTACAATCAAGCCCATAATATTAGGTCATGCATATCACAATCAATTCATGGGTATCACATATATGACTATAATAAGAAATTCATAACATCCAACTGGAAAAAATATTCAAAATTATTTCACTCAATTTTACTATTTCCAAAACAAAATTATTGATAAAAAACAAAATATTGAAGATCTAAACATCAAACAAAGAAAAAGCCAAATCAATATCATAAAAAACAAAATTACCCACAAATATATATCATAGAAAAAAGCTAAAAAAAAATTTTGATCGATAGTCAAACCATATTCACATTATAATTAGTTGTCAAAAATTCTCATCCTTAATTCATTAAAAAGAAACAATATATGAATATTACCCGAGGTCAAATAAGATGTAATTTCAATATAAATAAACTAAAGTGGAGTCTAACGATTTTTTACCTTACTAAACCTTTGACCAGGAACAATGAAGTTAAATAAAGCTTTCAGCTTAGAAGCAGGTTCATCGACTGTTATATCTGTAAAAAAACAAGTTATCATATAAGTTTGGCACAATTAACACTGTTTGACAAGAGTTCTAGAAAGAAAAAGTGAGATAATACAGAAGCAAACCAAAAGATACTTCATACGAGAGCAAAAGCTTACGTTGAACCTAGTGTCCACCTTAGTATCAATATGTGATGTTCATGTTCTTTAGCTAAGTGTTAACGTTAGCCAAAAGTTAATTGGAATTAATAATTCAAATGGGTTGAGAAGGAACAGGTAAGCATGGTGGTGTAAAAGCCTACATATTTACAAAAAAATGAGCAATCAAGATGGCATGTTATAGATGCTTTGTCATCTACTTGTTCCATACCTCTCTAACTACAATTCTTCATTGTTTTTTTTTTGTTATAATTGATTAAAAAGAAAGATTTTATCTTTCTTATACTCTATCTTTCTTTAATGCCCAATAAAGAATAGAACAAGAAAATATCAAATTCTGCAAGTTGATCTATTAAATAATAAGAACTTGAATAAATATTATATACTAATGTAATAATTAATAATGCAACTCTCATCCTTATCTAAAATATTTTAACTTCATGTGTCATCTTCTACTTTTTGAAGTTAGGAGGAAAAGTTAAAGCATTGAGTATTCCTTGAAAGACAATCTTTTTCTTTTTAAGGGTTTAGGTAAACAAGTGAGTCCCACTATATTTTTCTTGTGAGTGAGAGTTATTATGCACGGTTGTTTAGATAGGTGGGTGGTTGAGGGTTTATTATGGACTTTGTATCTTTTCTTTTCAACAATATGACAACAAGATAATCATAACAAGAAACCCAAATAGGTTAAAACTCTCTTAACTAATACAAACTATGCTTTTGCATTGATTTAGTCAATATTTTTTATTCTTAGCAACTTTTCCTACAACTTGGATTGCTTGTCCACATGCAACACCATAACCCTTTTCCATTAATTAAAGCTTTTGGTATGCTCCTTCCCCATAGTTTCTTTAACCAGCTCATAAATGCATTTGTACAAATGACATTGAACTGCATAGAATCATTATCTACTTCATATCATTTTAAAAAATAAAAAATTAAAAGTAACCATATATTTTGAATAAATTTTGAAAACAAAAATACAAAAACAAACACAAGCATTAGCCCAAATTTTTTTAAGGTATCATAATAATTCATGGTTATAATAAATTACGAGTAGATGGTTAAAGCAACAAACAAATGAAGAAATCATGAAAAATTTATATATTTTTAACATGATATCTACCTTTAACATGGATATGCTAAGAATCAATAAAAAGAACCCGTATTTATGGCATAATTTAATCTCTGATAAGTTGGACTCGTTTGTTTTCAATGTTTAAAGATCATTTTCTGAAAATTGGTTGTAACGAATTATGATGAGATGGTGAAAGCAACAATGAAACGAAGAGAGGACAGTAAGTTTATAGTTTTTTAACATAATATATACCATTAACATAGATATCCTAGGAGTTGTAAAAAAAAAAAAAAGAACTTATTCGTGGCATAATCTAATCTCTCTTAAGGAATTTTTTTGCAAATACAGAATTTATTTTCTGAAATATACATTTCAAATTAATATCAAACCAACTAGATATCATTTTCAAAATTTTAAAAAATTAAAACCAACAACGTTTTCTTACTAAATTTTGAAAAGAAAAACTCAAAATATAAAAACCAAAACAACATTATTAACCCGATAATTTTTAAGGTATGGTAGTAATTCTTGGTTGTAATGAATTACCATGAGATGGCAAGAGAAATAAACAAATGAAGAAATGAAGACAGGTTTATAGTTTTTTTATTAATCAATGAAATAAAATGGTGCATCCTGTCAAATGCCAAGTGGACAGTGCATAATCAATCAGTAATTCCTATGCTATTTTGTGTATAAGAATTGTCCTAGGAATATGCTTTCTCTTAGTATAATTTCATTATATTTTACGACGGCTGTTTATCATAGTAGGAGGCAACCTTTGCCTAAAGTAATAATACAACTTAGAATGTGTTTGGGGATTATTTTAAATATTTTTGTGATCTTACAAGTGCTTTTTGTTTACTATATAATATTGAAAGTACATTCCTATGCATCTTTAATCTCCACATGACACATCATCTTCGTATAAAGATAATGTTGAGAGTATGTTTAATGATGTTTTTCTTTGAATGTTAATGATTGGATTAATCTAACGCAATCCCTTTTATTTAATTGTTAAGTAGTAAACAAATTAAAAAAATCAATTTACTTTTCTAAAAGCAAGTAAGGATTTTATTTTTAACATATATTGTTACTGCATTTGTTAAAGAGACATGAAAATAACTTGACCAAATACACTAATATTGATAAATGTTAACTATTGATTTTACAATGATGTTAACTATTGATTTTACAATATTACTCTTCTTTATCCCTAAACGATTGATAAAGTTCACTGATGTAGATGTCTTTAATGACTTTTTAAATTTATGAAAAGAGTAGTTCTACATATACAATCAACTTAAACAACTATTCATATAACCTAATGTAGCAAAACATCGTTGGATGAATAAATTGAAATAATAAATGAGAAAAATAATAATAAATCATATAAGAATAACTAATCCAATAAAATACTGTCGATTATGTTGTATACATTTGATTATTTGAATTAGTTGTATATATAGCATTTCTGTTGTGAAAAACATTTATAATTCTTTGAAAATTTCATTTTTCATCTAACATTACGACGAAATATAAAGAGTATTCAATGAAATTAATACATCAGTTATTTAAAACTAATTAAATAAAAAACTTTCACATAGATATTATTTTATCTGAAAAACTTTGGCATTCTATATTACCTAGGAAGGAAGTTGCTTTTTTATTATATCATCAACTTAGCATAAAATTAACATATATATTAATATAAGCTCCTGAAAATACAATGGCCTTAGATGAATATATTAAATATTTTTATATAGGTAAGATAATTTTCTTGGAAACCTATTGTCAAACTATCAAAAAGATTCTTAGTTTTCGCCTGTTAGGAAGTCATCAATTCATTTAATAATCCTCTTGGTGTTAAACAAAAAAAAACAAAATATAACATTGCATATTACAATCTATCTCCCATTTACTAATCCTGTTGAGCTAATAATGTTGAATCACTTCGAAATTATTCAAACACAATCTATTTTCATCCCATTATCTACAACTACTCAATCAATCGAGGAATGTTTAGTGGAACTTTCTGGTTTGTGCAATTTAATGATTATCTTCTGGAGCTAATTCTGCTGTTTTTCATTGTTGAAATTAGTTGTGCAATAAGGCTTCTAAACAGAAGCGATTAGCAAAATAACACAAGATTCCCTTGGGATTGACTATTTCATGTTATGTGTGTGTGTATGTGTGTGTATATATATATCATTCCTGTGAATGCCGCTACATACATTGTTGCAATTTTCAACTTAAGTTATTATGACCATTAGATTTAAAATTACAAAATGAAATCAATTATATTAAAAGGGTTCTTTTCATTCTAACCATTGAATTAAAAACTAATCTAAGCACACCCACATTGATTTTAACTCTATCCTCTCTTTTCACAGTACTTCCCTCAGCCACCGAGGGAAGTACTTTTTGTCCATAAGTCTTCGGCCATTGGCTTTAATTTCTAACAACTTTTCACTCAAAAATTTCTTCAACAAAAAGTAAGATCTTTGCGTTATAATGTCATCCATTACATTATTATTCTATTATTTAACATTAAAAATAATATTATTAAAATATTACCCATTGTCCACCTACATTTCTTGGATGTTCGTTTGTCTCCTCGATGTCAGTTGTTGTAACTTGAAAAATTGAAATAGCAAACATTTGAAAGCCATGTATCAATTGAAGTTAGTTAAAAGGCTTAATCCAGTGATAATTATTTATTTGTCTAGTATTAAAACGTGGATTATTAATCACAAGTGTCACCAACATCATCATTAGAAAAAAAAAAACGAAAACCCCTCTTTTAACTTTTGCAATGTGAAATTAACAAAATCTCTTCTCTTTTCTATTTGTTCATCACTAAGCAATATCCCCGGTGAGCGAATCACCCACGCACAATGTTACTCTAATCTCTCTCACAACATCCACAAACAAGAGGCCAGAGAGTAAACAAATAGAATAATGAAACAAAACACGTACCAAAATATAGAACAGAATCCTCTGTCTCCGTTTAGGGCAAATTAACCAAAGCACATTGGCTGACTAGCCCAATTGCTTTCGGTGCCTCCACCAATTGTGCCAGCGCAATGCCTTGACAGCAAATTGATGCCAAAACCACCTAATATCCGTTATCACCACATCCACCAGTGAAAACAGACTTCTCAACAAAACCCCAAACAAGAAAAGAAAAAAAAAATTAAACTTCTTGTTGATATCAGTTAAGGACAAACCTGATGCATGTGATATCAATGCCAACGTGACGTCATTAGGCAAGAAATCAAACTTTCCTTTCTTTCAGTCGAGCAGCTCCAACAAGAGAATGGGTCAATTTAGTCTTCGCAGGAGCGACAGAGGGATGAGTGAGGGGAGAAGCAAGGAAGAATAAGGTCTCGTTAATGGTGGGAGCGGCTTAGAGAAAGTGAAAGAAGGAAGAGAGAGAGCTACTGACAGAGTGAAAGAGAAGGAGAGAGCATCTGATTCAATCGGTTAGAGAGGGGGATGTCTTTCCGTTGATGGTGGGAGCGACTTAAAGAAAGTGAGCTAAAGAGAGGGCGCTGCTGACAGAGTGAAAGAAAGGGAGAGCAATTGATTCGATCGGTGAGAGAGGAGGATGTATTGCCGTTGATATGTTGGGAGCGACTCAGAAACTGTGAAAGAATGGAGAGTAAAAATAATTTCTAGGGCAAATAGAAGAGGGAAGAAAAGGGAAGCCGAAAGTCAAAGAGGGAAAAGGCAAAATTTTCGTTTGTCTTGTATTAAGGATAAAACAGTGCGTTTTATCCTGCATATTTTATTAAAAAAATTTTTTTTTGGCTCATAATTAATAAAATATTAATTTATATTTCGGTCAGACATGGTCAATAAAAAATTTCTGTCATGAAATTCTTGATAGAGCTAATTTCTATCACTGTTTTATCATCAATTATTGATAGACAAAAAGTATATCACATGTCTATCATAAAGTTTCTTATAGAGTATAATTCTATCATCATTATGTCATTTTTGGATGATATAACGAGTTCTATCATAAAGTGTCAGTCATCTATTCCTACTTTTCTTGTAGTGCATAATTTTGACTCTAATGCCAGAGTTGCTTCATTCAAGATTCTTCGTGTATGTGTGCAAAGTCAATCATACTTTACTTGTTGAAACTTGGATAGCTTTATGCAAATAGAAACTAGTGATTAATCTTTAAAGAAAGAAGGACAACCATAAGCCTGCTTTTCACACCATTCTCCCCTAATGTAGGCTTATCACAACATCGAGGATCATTAGGGCTTTATCAAGCTTGTAATGTCAAGCTTGGGTCAAGGTATGATAAGGAAATCATTAGTTAACTCACTCATAGTCATATAACCATTCTAGGTTTTAATTGAGAGCATCAACTCATTTTCATTATCATGTTTGCTTCTATTTCAATTTTGAATGGTTACACCCCTAAACTTTTGAGTCTTCATCCACCACATTTCCTTTGCTTTTGATTTTGAGTGGCTACATCCCTAACTTTACGAGCAATGGGATTAGAACTTTTTTTTCTTTTTCTTTCTTTTTTTTGTCTTTTCTTTTTTTTTTCTTTCTTCTTTGAGCTCAAAATTGCACAAAACTTGTCAACTTCCTTTCATTATCCCATAAGCATGACTCTCAATGCTCTTTTCTAGAATATTCACATGCTATGGTGAAGGGTATTATGTAGTAAAATATTTTGGTGTTAGAATAAATTTTGTGGTTTGACAAAGAAAAGGCTTGATTAGGCTTAGTGGGGTACACTAGGGACAATGTGGCAAGCATAGATGGGCTTGAAAGGCTCAATCAATCCAAAGAAGGCCTAAATCACTTTCTTCATGTTGTGAAGCCTAGGAGTTCGCCTCCAATGGTGATCAAGCGGGTTCTAGAGTCTTTGAGATCTCAACACAACGCTCTATTCAGATAAAGTTTCTCTAAGTGATGTAAAGTTCCATATTCATGGCTATTGTGATAAAATATTCAAGAATTAAGAATGAAACTCATCTAGCAAAAGGAGCCATATAGACAATACAATCTCATGCATTACCAAAAATCTATTTCCAATGAGTATCATGATTTTATCAATGATCATAAAAAGAATACACAACTCATATAACATTCTTAAAACATAATGATTCATTCTCTCGATCAAGATTTCTTCCATTGTCGATCAGGTCTTGTATCCCATGTTGAAGACGATAGTATTTGTCAGTGATATGGCTAGTTTGTTGGTGAAAATCACAATATTCATGATGCTTGTGGTTGTTATTCTTCTTCTATTCGGCCTCTAAATCTTCTATTTGAATGCTTGAATCATGCAAGTCTTCAAATGTTTTGATTGGAAAGCCCACAAGTCTATCAATGATGAAGGCATGGGCTCCATTGATCATCATTCAAACCTGGTCCTCCACAGGTCTTATGGCCATCTTGATAGCTTTGGCCCTCCAACGAACTAGATACTTGAAAAAGTCTTATTGGACTTTTAGTGATTTGTCTCCAAATCCCTCAAGGTTGCACCTAGCTGGGTATTGTAGCTATATTATTCTACGAATTGCTCAAATAGGTCTTCCCAATCCTCTCGAACTCTTTTAAGGAGATCATGGTACCATACTACTACATCACTTTCTAGGCATAGCATGAAGTACTTCAAGATGTACTCCTTTGACAAAGGAGTGGTGGCCATGATAGCAGCATATTATCTCAAGTGAGTTTTTGGGTTGGCCCCTCCATTAAACTTAGGCAAGTCTGGCATACAGAACTTCGATGGCAAATCATTATCTCCAATGAGCAAGATTTCATCTAGACCTTTGACCCTTTTTAGTCTATTTTTCTTCAAGAGGGATTGGACCTTTTTCATATCTTTGACCAACTGCCCAATTGATTTGGGCTCATCTTGGTTTGCTGGGCCTTTTCCCTTATCTCTACCTTGGCTAGTCTTACCATTATCACTACCATTACCCTCGGGTGGCGGTTAATTTGTGCGACTAGGCCTACTCTACATTGTTTCTATAGGTTGGGCTATTTTTTTTTTTAAAGAGCGGTGATGTCAACCTTCATTTGAGCCATCTTAGCTTTTTGTTGTTGGGTGCAGCCATTCCAACAACTGGTTTGTCTTGTCTTATCAAACGACTATGTCGTCTAACCTAAGCTATGATGACTGCAAAATAAAGGTGTAAATGCCATGCATTCATGCATGTATGCATGATATGATGCATTCTCATACAAGAGCATAGACATTGTTTCAGCCTTCCAACCTTATTTCTCTTGTACACGTGAGGCCGAGTCTCTTTTCCTAGGATTTTTTGCTTCATTCCCAAGTCTTCCCAAGTCATCATCATGGGATGTAGGAATGTGAGATTCTCTTTGCTACTTTTAACATTTAAGTTGATATTAGATTCTTCATGATTATCATAACATGGCTTCTAAATGTCATGATAACGTTAACACATGGCACATATCCCCATTTTGTTCTTATGGGTGACTCAATATGTGATATTCGTTCATCCATGAGGTTTGAGTTGATGTTATTTTTAATCATGTGGAATTTACATCCATAGACATGTATTTCAACATAGGTTTTGTATATTCATCCTATCAAAAGTTGCTAGATTCATTTACATGGACTTTAGTCTTAAATTTCCAATGGTTTGGGCTCCTCCGAGCAAGAGATGCCCCATTGGGCCGGTCTCTTTTTATTCCAAATAAATGGTATGTGCTCAAAGATGGTGACACCAACATGAGTCATCTAAGCGTTGAATGGAGTCAAAGACTTCTCATGCCAATGCACACGGCTAGTTTAGACAATTCATGCTTATTGTGTGCAAAGTGTAGTGATGCAAGGACTCAAAATATCAACATGAGGTGTTAGAATTTGGTATCCCAACTGAAATCAACTTCTGTTATCCCCAGTAGAGTTGCCACTATAAACAGGGGTTTTATTCCTGCAGAGCATTTGTGAATACGACACTGTGTTAAAGCCTCTTTCGAGACTTGAGGAAACACAAACGAGTCATGGGCATATTTGGAGAAATGGACTCACCACCCAATAATTCATTAGGAATGAATAGGGCAATCTGATCCCTTGCTTTGAGAATAAGCTATCGTCATCATTTTAGAGATGGGTTCAAGAAGTTAGCTACGAGCTATTCGCCTCGCCCATATTAAAATCTAGCTTCCACTAAGGTATACCAAATAAGAATAACTCTTGTTGTTATATAGTTCGCTTAAGTGGTTTGTCTTATGTACACATTTCTAGTTTTATCTTATGTGACATATGTTCAACCAAGGTAGTTGTATATTCATACGATGAAAGAAGAAGGAGAATAGAGTTATATTCCTTTTCAAACATAGGGGAATGAGAGGAGGATTACATCAATTATTCTTCAACAATAAAGTAAAGTGATTCTATTTCTAAACTCTTCAAAATATCGAATTCATTCCATTCATTGTATTCATTGCATTATAAATTCAATATAAACATTCAATTTGAGATTCAATAAATAGTGAATTTCTCACCATCATATGTGAGTCTATTCAATATTTATCAACCCTCTTCAAGCACATTCATACAATCAATCATTATTATAAGTAATGGTCCCTCACAATCAATGTGACTCCACCATCACTTGATGGCATTACTCTAATCATATTTCTGGATATGGTATAGTCATACATTCAATTGTGTCAATCAATTAAAATTCTATACAAAAATCTAGAATCATGGCACTTCTATCTAGATGTGATATTTCTTATCATGGTAATTGTATCTATTGCTATTCTAGCAAAATTCAATTCAACATGGCAATTCTATCCTAGCATGGCATTTCTAGTCTAGTCACATCAATTAAGATCAAACATGGTTATTCTAGCCCAATTCAAGCATTCAAGGGTAAACATGGTAATTCTTACCTATTCTATACAATTTCCTAGCATGCTTCAAAACAATTTTTAAGTTCAATGCTAGCATGATTCTAATCATGTGCTCTTATGCATGATTCTAACACGTGCTTCTAAGCACAATTCTAACCATTTGCAAAGCAAACAAACTACTAATCACGTTTCAAGATAATGGAGGGAAAGATGACTTACCTTGACAATCATTTCCACCTTGCAAGACAAATAAAAGATTAAACAATTCTATATGACCCTAATCATGCTTCTAAGGATCAAAATAAAACCTAAATATGCATATTCTAAAGCAACAAAAATAAAGAAGAAATAAAGAGAGAGGAGAGAGAACTGCTCTCAGGACATACCATTTTCGAGTTTAGAGAAATATAAAATATCTGAAAACTTTAAACTAGAAAAGATTCATTGAATCCTTAAATGTGTCTTCAAGAGGGAGAAGAGATAATTTTTGATGTGTTGGAAAGTGGGAAGGAAGGCGGGGGGGTGTGTGGGTTATATAGTTGAGGGCTGGAATTGGAAAAAGAAGCCAAATCTAAAAAAGGAAGGATTTTAATGAAATTAATCAAAAATAAAGATGGGACAGCTGGCCAGCCAGTTATGGCCCATCGAGCCGCCCTTCAATTTTACATTTTTTTTCAATACAATCCCTTCTAACCTTCAGTTGTTCGAATGCATGTAAATCTTTGAGTTCAACTTTGATTTGAAATCCATAAAATTCTTTAAAAACTAGACATTCGTAGCTTAGCAATGGTATATGATTCATTATCACATTGCTCCTGGATAATTTCTATAGTTTTTTGAAGTCATGTGTCAGTTTTTGAGACCCTGGTTGGTTTCTTCTCACCTTTCTTCCATTTGCTTCCAAGTGCATTTCAATCATTTCTATTGCTTGACATTCATCTTCACTTCATCATCGAGTCTCAAAAATCTAATGTCTATGGTTCCTCCTCGGAAGCATGCTCATCCCGAGCACATGCTGTCATTCGAGGAAACGTTCAAGTCTAATGCCCCTGACTGGTTTTGTGAGCTCCTAGCTGCAAAACCATCCAAGCATATTAAAGGACGTCAGTCTCCCTAGCGTGCACTCTTCAACACTCAAGTCAGTCCAAGGAGGATGATAGTATAGCATCATATAAAAGGAAGAGTCAGTAAGAGTGGTTGGAAGCCATAAATATTGTTTGATGAACGATGACGACAAACAATGTTAAGTGAATAGTGATCATAAATAGTGATCATGAACAGTGACAATAGAACAATGATGGCAAACAATGCCGTAAAAAGTGACAAAGAAACAGTACTGTAAATAGTGATGATGGAACAGTGTTATGAATAGTGACCGTGAAATAGTGCCATGAACAGTATTCACCTGCCTAGACATTCTCTCCCAAAATCCTCTTTTTTCCCATATTCTCTCTTGGTGGCTGTCTAGCATTTCTCCTAAGGCTCTTACTTTCATACGATCATTAAGATTAGATCAAGATGCCTACTCTCAACCCTAAACTTTTCGTTTTATAACTTCTTCACACATGTGAAGGATCCAAACCTTTTAATTCATACCAAGTGTGTGGCCCTCATGGGAGCTCATTCAGGGCTATTTGGCTTTTTTTACTGTATAATATTATCCACTCACAAAAAAGTAGTTGAAGACTTGTGAGTAGATTGTGTTTTTGGTCGAAGAGTGAAGAAGAGATTCCCTATACGCTAGTTTTTGTAGTTATAAGTCCAAGAAGTATTTAAGGACTTCTGACTAAACTGTTGTCCATAAAGCAAATAAGATATTCCCATTACACCAGCCCATCTAGTTACAAGTCCAAGAAATTTTTAACGGCTTGTAACTATCATGAATGCTTTATGCCTTTCAAAGAGAGGAGGGATTCCCATGCTAAAGAAGTGTATGAGTTGCCAACTGTTCACGTTCTCGCACTAAAATGTGCTTGAATTACCAAAGAGTATCTCTTGTCTCAAACTGAAAGAGTGATTCATTTGTTAGGTAGTTGCTTTCCCGTGTGGAGACGTGTCTAAGTGTCTATGTAGCAGTTTTTTTTAGCTACATATGTGCCTAAGTGTCTAGGTAGCAATTTTTTTCGAGCTAGAGATGTGTTTGAGTGAACAGTAGCAGTTTTTTTGACTTGGAAATGTGTCTAAGTGTCCAAGTAGTAGCTTTTTCGAGTGGAGATGTGTTTCAGTGTCTAGGGAGTAGTTTTTCCAAGTTGGAAGTGTGAATGAATTCCTAAATAGTTGCATTTCTTATGCTGGAGATGTGTTTGAATTTCCAAGTGCCATTGTTTAATTTTGAAGAAGTGTGGCGCGCCCCTCTTATACTTGTTTTTTGTTTGTCTGCCTTTGTGCATAAACTTTGTTTTGTCATTCATTATTGTGCATTGGTGCTTGATTATGAAGTTTCTCTTTTGCAGTATCTTGGTGATGAAACTTGGCTGTGTTTGTTGAAATGTTGCCTTCCTTTTGCTTTTTACGTGCTCTCTCTTTGTGTAAACATTATGCTTGCTTGTATTAGATGAAACTTTTGTTTGGATTGTGAATGATGTAAATTTGTTGAGCCCAAGACAGGTGAACTGGTTCCTTTCAATGCACTATGAATTCTCAATACAACAATGATAACACTACTACCTAGTTAGCTAACCAGACATCTAGGAATGGGACTTTTGGTAGGTCAAACTATTCAATATACCAAGCAGTGATTGTTGTAGTTTTTCTCCCTAGAACTAGCTAGTGTGATGCTTCACTCAACCATTTGAGAGTTCAAGCTACTCCTTATGAATTTTTCCTCTGCCAAATAAGAACATCCAATTCCAGTGCAAAATCTTGATAGATCGCCCTTGATACTTGAGAGAATGGTCAGCTACTCGGAATTCCACTTAAGAAGTCCACCTTAATTCTCCTCAGTAGGATCCTATTGCTGAAGAGCAACCTCTTGTGCATGAGGATCTTGATCTAATTAGCACTTCTCTTAGAAGGCACTTTTGAAAAAATTTTGGGGCAAGGTAGTCGTAAATGTCCCAATCATAAGCATCATGCAAGAATGTGCCCAAGTTATGGTAAAAACTGGCACGACTTTCATGGAGGAACCTGTTTTTATCAATAGTTTTATAAGTCAATATAACTGAAGTTTAATTTACCTCTTGTCTATACTTGTTGTTGAGTTCTTGTTAAAATGCATGGTGCCTAATCGAGGAGAATAATCGAAGATGCACAATGCTTAATCAAAGCATTTGGTTGAAGATGAAAAATGCCTAATCGAGGTGTATAATCGGAGATGCATAATGCTTAATCGAAACATTTAGTTATAGATAAACAATGCCTAATTGAGGCATATAATTGAAGATGCTTAATGCTTAATCGAAGCATTTAATCAAAGATGAATAATGCCTAGTCAAGGTATATAACAAAAAATGAACGTGCTTAATCGAAACATTTAGTTGAAAATGAACGTCTAATCGAGGCATATAATTGAAAATGCCTAATGCTTAATCAAAGCATTTAGTTAAAGATGAATAATGACTAACTGAGGCATAGAATCAAAGCTGCGAGATGCCTAATCAAATTTGAAAGACGCTTAATCGAAGTTGCAAGATGCCTAGTTGAAGTTGTTAGATGCTTAGTTGAAGTTGCATTGATCAAAGTTGTCATAACAAATGAAAGCCACAAGGTACATATGCCTTTTTCATCTTAATCATTATTTTTGTTGAAAATTGGAGAATTTGCTGGTGGTCAAGGCTACTCAAACTAGTGTCAACCCACAGTCTCTATTCTTTATATAAAGCCGAGGAGGCTACAAAATAGTGAGGCTGCTCATACTAGTCTTACTTTACAATTTTCATTTTTTATATAGAACCAAGAAGGCTACAGAATAGTGAGGTTGGTCGACGTTCCATGGATGCTTTATATTAGATCTGTCCTAAAATAAATATCTTGCTGCTCAGTAGCATAGCTTTCATGCAGTAAAGTGATCTGAGGACAATTTGCCTGCAACCAATAAGCTAATGATTAGAGTTGCCCAGCTTTAGAGCTTTACTAAGAGTACTTTATATTCAGCTTCAAAGCGTGCCCAACTTTGAATCCTCCAAAATTATAGATCAACATGCTTGCTCCACTACCCTGCTCTTATCGACAAAAAATGTCTACTCAGGATTGAGAGTTTGTTGTAGGTTAGAAGATGAAGACCTTTCTGGTTAGCTATTAATAGTGTTATACTCCCCCCAAGCTATTGGTGTGTCTTGGTGTGAATGAGGTGTCAAATTTGCTTATCTGGATGCTCCATTTGACAAGCCTATCTAACAACTTTGGTTTCCCAAGAAGTTGCTATAACGACTGGTTGGAATGCACTAAAACAGAGAGTATTAACATAGCAGACTAGCTGTTAAACAATATTGTCTCCTCAAAATGACATAAAACTTACTAAAGTAGAGGAGGCAACCAAATGAAGTTGTAGTGTCCCACTAGGTTAGAGACTAGGCAATAGTAGAGTTCTAGATAGGCACTGTCTGAGTTGCTAAAGCTTGCTTGTATTCAAGAGTCTACTACATATCTTTCCTTTCCTTGCTTTCCTTGAAAAGGAGGTGAGACTTGTTTGTTGCTTAGGAGATAAGTCTGCTCTACATTGCTAGTCAACTAGACTGCTCAGGTGAGAGCATTTCTAGCCTTGTTCTTCATGGTCGGAAGAAAGGGAGTAGGATTTTGAGCTTAGCGATCGGGAGAGAGGCTTAGAGCACCTCGATCTCTATGGTCGAGAGAGAGATCTAACTACGTCGATCACCTTGGCCAAGGGGAGAAGAATTACTATCTTGATCTCGGTGCCTGGGAGAGAGATCTTACTTTCCCTACTACCCTGGCCAAAGGGGAAAGGTTTTACTATCTTGATCTCGGTGGTTGGGAGAGAGATCTTATTGCCCCTAGTACCTTGGCCAAGGGGAGAGGTCTTACTTTCTCGATCTTAACCAAGGGGAGAAACTATTCTGCCCTATACTGCCTGGCCAAAGAGAAAGAGCTTGCAGCCTCGATTTGCATGATGTCTTATGAACACAATAAGTGCTCGAATGCAAGCATTAGGATTGCTCAGAGGGCTTATGAGTAGCTCTCATTGAAATAATAGGAACTCAGATCGAAGCACTAGGATTGCTCAAAGAGCTTATAAGAAGCTCTTATGAAAATAATGGGTGCTCGAAGAAAAGCACTATGACCACTTGAAGCTGCTTAGAATTGCTCAAAGAACTCGTGGACAAATTCTGGTGATATCTTATGAAGCAATAACTACTTGGATGCAACCACTAGGGCTCTTATGAAAGCTTATAAGTAGATCTTGTGAAAATAATAGGTGCTCAAATAGAAGCATCAGAATCATTCGATACTGCTTGAATGCTCGAAACTGCTCAGATGCTTGAAACTACTCAGAACCTCTTGAAGAACTCGGGTAGTTCTCGGTGATAACTCGTAAAGCAGTAGGTGCTTGGATGCAAATAGTAGGATTGCTAGGAGAGCTTATAAGTAGCTCTTATAAAAATAACGGGTGCTCGGATGGAAGCACCAAGATTGCTTGAATCTGTTCGAACACTTGAAGCTGCTCAGACACTTGAAACCACTTGAAATAGTTTAAAAAGCTCATAAGTAGCTCTTAATGATGCTCGTGAAGTAGCAGGGTGCTTGGATATAAACACCAAGACTACTCAAAAAGCTTGGAGAGCTTGTAAGTAGCTCTCAATGGTAACTTGTGAAGCAACAGGTGCTTAGATACAAACACCAAGATAGCTCAAAAAGTTTGTGAGTAGGTCTAGGAGTTAATTGGTGAAATGCAAATGTGTGTGAATGGGGGTTTGACTCCACTAGAGCGTTTGCGACCATGACCTGTGTCAAAGCCTCTTTTGAGATCTAAAAGAACACAGACGAGCCATGGACACGTCTGAAGAAAGGAGTCGCCACCCAATTATTCAATTGGGAATGAATGGGGGCAATCTGATCCCTCGCTTTGGGACCTAAACTACCCTCGTCCCATCAGAGATGGTTTTAGAAAGTTAGGTACGAGTCTTTCGACCCACCCGGATGTAAATCTGACCTCCACTTGGGAAATACCAAATAAAAATATCTTGTATTGCTACTTAGTCCTCTTAGTATTGTTCGTTTTTTGCACACAATTCCATTTTTATCTTTATTAGTTAAGTGAGGTGATTATTGAATCAATGAAAGTTGGATATTCATACAAAGAAAGAGGGAGTAGAATGGATTACATTTCCTTTCAAACATGGGGGAATGGGAAGCGAATTACATTATATGTAATAAAATAGTAAAATATTCCATACATTCGTATATTACATTCATTCTAAGTAATGGTCCCTCACCATAAATGTGAGTCCACTATCACTTCATGGCATCATACAGTTACACTTCTCAATATATAAATATTCATACATGCATAAATCATACAAAGCCATAATCTAATATCATGTCATTCTAGCCTAGATTTGATAAATTCCATCATGGTATTCTACCTATTGCATTCTAGCATTATTCATATCAATTCATATATCATCATGGCATTTCTAGCCTAAAACATAGCATCCGTGGCATATTCTAACCTAATTCATGGCATTCATGGCATATTCTAGCCTAATTCAAACAATCACCAATCATAGCATTCAAGAGCAAAATGGTAATTCTATCTAATCTATGCTATTTCTTAGCATTCATCAAAGCAAATATAAGTTTTTCCTAGCATGAATCTAATCATGTGCTCCTAAGCATGTTTCTAAGCATTCACAAAGAAATTAAACCCCTAAACATGATTCTAGAAAAGGAAAGTTTGCATACTTACCTCGACACCTTATCCATCTTGCAAAACAAATTGGGTTAGAATAATTCATAATAACCCCAATCATGCTTCTAAACATAAAATAAAATCCTAAACATGCTTCTTTTAAGCAAGAAAATGAAAGAGAATGGGAGGGAGGAGAGAATTCTGCTCGTAACCTTTTCAGGTTTACAGCAATAGAATGCCTAAAAAAACACTGGAAAAGACTTCTCAAATTCTTGAGCGTGCCTTCAAAAGAAGAAAGAGATGATTGTATTCGACAATCAGTGTAGATTGCAAAGTGAGAGGAGTAAGGTTTATATAGGAGAGGGGTGAAGATGAAAAAGGAAGGTCCCAAAGCAAATTTTTGAAAATAAGCTTCCAAGGGCCGGGCGGCCATCTCCAAACAACTGGGTGGTCATCTAATGGACGCCCGGCCTTTGGCCAATAGTCGGGCGGCTGTCAGATGGTCGACTAACCAATTTCCTTTCGGCCCCCTTTCCTTTTTTATCATCCTTCAATACAGCTCCTTCAGACCTTCATCCCTTCAATCATGTATAACATTTTCATTTCAACTCTGATTCATGATTCATAAATTTCTATGAAAATTAGACATTCGTAGCTTTGCAATGGTATATGATCATCACTAGATTCCTCACATATTAATTTTTGTGATTTTTCAAAATCATATGTCAGTTTTCCATTTGGCAACTTCTTTTCACCCTTCTCTTCTTGACTCTGAAGGGCATTGTGATCATTTTCTCTACTCGACATTCATCTTTACTTCATTCTCGAGCCTAAAAAATCCAACGCTTACAATGTGCTCATAAGAATGCTCGGAAGCGTAAATTTGATGCACCTTAGAGGACAATATTTTATGGTCCTCCTTAGAGGATAAGTGTCAACCATAAACTATTTGCAAGAACAACGACTATCCCTGTTCGAAGTGCTAGCATGGATCCGATAGAGCTAATGCTAGAGTGAGAGCCAAAATCTATAAAGATGCCAGGAAAAGCACACAAGCTACTATTCTTGACCTTATCCTTCAAAAGCATTATGTTTCTAACCAAGCATAGCTATCTTTGGAAAGAAACAGGAAGCTCAACAACTTCTCTGGTTCACAACAAGTAGAGGAAAACAACCATGCCCAGAGTTTAATAAACGTCTTTAAGAGGAGAGGAGTAGTGTTGGTTAAGGAAAACTCAACCCTTTCTTGGAAATGTATCCAGATGCAATGGAGGGGTAGGAGACTTTTGTGCTCAATGGACTCTCCAAACTTAGAGAGGATGTGTGGAAAATGGAACTTTTGGCTTCCTTTATTAACGTTGGTGTATAGGTGTTATCTCTACCAGAACAGGAGGAGATTGGCAAGTCGAATTTGAAGAGTTGGGTTGGTCATTCTCGTTTATCCTTGGCGATGAGACTTGGAGATGTAAGTGTAGTTCGCCTTAGAGAATCATAATAAAAGATCTAGATAATCCTCTTCAAGTGATGAAGTTCATGGATTGGCTTCGGAAAATAGATAGCTCTATTGTTCAAAGAGCCATAAGAATCATCACATGACTAAGTTTGTAAGTCAATGCTTGAAGTTATAAATTTGTGCTGCAAATTCTCTTTAGTGCTTGCGTTAGAAGCATACAAACAAATAAAATATGGGTTCTGACCAATGGAACCTTGCAACCAACTCAAATATCAAGTATGACAGATGAAACATCAAATCAAAAGTGGATGGAACATTTAAATAATGCTTATAGCACATTAGAAGCATACAAACTATAAGTTCCAACTATGGAACTTCATAGCCAACTCCAATATCAAGTAGAACATACAATGCATTATATCAAAAATAGATAAAGCATAAACTCATAATCTCGTACTATGGAGTAAGATAAAGTATAAATTCTAAGCAATCCAATCAAAAAGTGTAGAGTTGCAAGACAAATAAACAAGTATCACATGCTTCATGAACGTGCTCAGGAGTGGATCCAGGATTTCTCCTCAGAAATCAGTCCAAGAAATAATAAAACACAAAATCAATCAAATAATGCACAAAATAAGCAAATATTTACCCCTTAGGAATTAGTCCAGGAGATAATTGAGCACAATATCAATTCATAATGCGTAGAATGAGCAGATATTGTAGTATGATTCAAGCAAATTGATAAGGATTCAAGAGGCAAACAAATAAGCGTCAATGGTAAAAAATATTTTTTCCTCGTTAGCTAAACATGGGAACAAACAACTAATTGTTCGATTCCCACAGATCGTGTGAAATGTTGATGCATAGAAATAGACCAACATCAGAGAACACGTGGACCGAGATTGATCCATTTGTCATGTAATAAGAGAAGAATACTACAGTATCTCTTGAAGTTTAGTAGTCAACTTCTTGACCTTAGAATCGATGTGCTAAAAGAGGGGTGTCCTAGTCAGGAAGGCTCGTCCTGGTTAGACGTGTCCTAGTCAAGATCTCTGAGAGCGTTCTTTAGGAATTTCTCCTCAGCCGCGTTCCTCTTCAAAAGCCTGCTCATCCGAAACATGCATTGTCGTCCAATTAGAGG
The DNA here is from genome assembly GCA_013180625.2 of Boswellia sacra. Taxonomy (NCBI): domain Eukaryota; kingdom Viridiplantae; phylum Streptophyta; class Magnoliopsida; order Sapindales; family Burseraceae; genus Boswellia; species Boswellia sacra. The sequence goes on along the minus strand of SNVD02009406.1, from coordinate 319,714 downwards.
TTCAAGTCATATGCAATCCATGGGTTTGGTGAGCTCCTAACTGTAAAACCATCCAAGCATATTAGAGGACGTCTATGTCTCCTCAGCATCCACCCTCTGATGCTCAAGTTAGTCCGAGGAGGATGATAATATACCATAATATAAATGGGAAGGTCAGTGAGAGTGGTTGTAAGCCATGAATAGTGTTCAATGAGCAGTGATGACGAAATAGTGTACAGTGAATAGTGATGACATAACAATGATGGTGAACAGTATCATGAATAGTGATGACGAAATATTATTGTGAATAGTGACTATGAACAGTATTGTGAGCAGTGACGACAAAACAATGTTGTGAATAGAATTGTGAACAGTAATCACCTACCTGGACATTCTCTCTCAAAATCGTCTCTTTTCCCATATTCTCTCTTGGTGGCTGCCTTAAGGTTTCTCCCAAGGCTCTCACTTTCATAAGATCATTAAGATTAGATCAAGATGCCTGCTCTCAACCCTAAACTTTTCCTTTTATAATCCCTCCGGACATGTGAAGTATCAAAACCCTTCAATTGATGCCAAGTGTGTGGCCCTCATGGAAGCTGATTAGGGCTTATTTGGTTTTTTCCCAATGTATAATATTATCCACTCACGGTATAATATTAATCATTTATTTGATTCATCCTGCTTCTGTTAATTTCATAAATAGATTAAGAAAAAGTCTTTTTGCTTTTTTTTTTTGCTATATATTTTAATGTAAAAGTAAAAGTTTTGCTTAAATTTGAAAGAAAATGTCTAAATAACTTAAACATTTTTATTAGGTTAATTTCATTGAGTATTCTTCTGTTTTGTCTTAATATCAAACAGAAAGGAAGTTTAACAAAAATATTACTTTCTTTTCTCCAACTTTTTAAGAAATCATCACTATATCCCTATTATTGGATTGCATCAAATTATTTGTTAACTACAAAAAAAAAAGTAAAATTCTAAAACAAATGTCTTGACACTCATATTAACAAACTTCTTTAAGTCATTTTCGGTTCTCCGAAAATAAATCTCATGATGAAATATGTAAATAACGGTGTCTTAAATAGTTTTGAAAAGTTTAAAAAGAAATTGATAATCTTTTTAAACTCATCCATCTAATATTTAAAAAAAGGTACACGATTAATAGAACATATTTACTATAATATAAAATTAAAAAAATAATATTTTAGTCAAATATGAGGGGAGGGCAATGATTTTCTTTTGCAAAAAAATTAAAAATTGCTATATTGGAAACAATTTCTAACAAAATATTAAGTTTTGTCTTGCATGAATTAAATTCAAGGGTACTATTAATTATTTTACTCTCCTACTTCAAAATCTGACAAAAAATCTCGTGAACAAGGAAAATTTAAAGCTTTTTGTTGATTTTCCTTTCGTCCATGTGAACATTACCTCGTCCAATTTATTGCATTTCAAATTTTCCAACTCAAATTACTTTCGCATTTGTGGACACAACTGCTCCGGAGACTCATTCTTGACTCTTAAATTTTGATGTGGGCTATCATTAAATAATATCACACATATGAGTAATATTATCCTCGTAAAGTTTATTTATAAAATTGATATGGTATCACTTATTCAATATCACGTTATTCGTCAATATTTATTATATTGATTTTCTTATTTTCATGTTCCATTCACATGATGCTACAGAACTTTGTAAGCAGATTTTGTAAATATAACATTATTGTATACATATAATTTTTTTATTAATTTTTTATATACAAATTCATTTATAATATTAATTTAATAAGAATATTATTGTATATTTAAATATTCAAATTAAACCCATAACTACATAACTACCAAATCATTACAACTCTTGGAATACAACTCTTGGATGCTATAAAATTTTTAGATAAAAGAGTTAAAGTTTACTATAGTGGTGGCTTTCTTTTAGGATTCCCACCAGCGGAGGAAATCCCTCCCTTTATATAACATAATGTGATGCAGAATTAACAAAAGAATAAAATTAATAAAAATCAATAATTAAAAATAATGATATCATAATTAAAGAAAAATTGATATATAAAAAGTGTATATCTAGTATTACATAAAAAATAAAAAAAATATTGATATGCAAATTAATATGTTACTATTAATTTTTATCATTTTCTTTTATTCCTTTAACATAATTTTATGTATTGTCCTAAAATGTACGCTGAACCCTAGACAACTGTGAAAATTCATTTTAAATTTGTACATTTAATGATTTATACATAATTTTTGAGAGAGCTTATAATTTTTAAGAGAATTTACATAATCTTCAAAAGAATTTATACCCTTAAAGTATAAGTTAAAACTATCCTATTTTTATTTATTATTTTGTTAATCTATATTGATTTTTATCACATCCTTGTACGCAAGGATGACTTACTTGTACATATAAAATTCTTCACAAAGAGTTGAAATCTTTGACTTAAAATTTAATTTAAAATTTTTAGTCGTCTTCGTCGTATGTAATATATAAAAAAATCTAAAATCGAAAAAGCCATATTTAATTTTGTCAACTTATTTAACTCTTTACACTATTGAATCAATGAGACAAATTAATGACCTGGATGGGTGAGGTATATATAATATAAAAGAAAATAATGTCATTTCTGTACTGTGTTTACTCTTATTTTACAATTAAATCTAATTCAATTCAATCAAATCTGGTACAGCATCTTTTGCAACATTTATAAGAGTGCTAGCTCTTTTACGCGGCGCTGTATTGTCAACAAAACCATCAATCAACAAGGGCTATTGCTATAGAACTTGAGTTGTGGACCATGAAAAGCACTTATTTATAAGTGCTAACTCCACTTCTCTGATTTCACTTTCAGAAAGATTTGCGGATATAAGGTGGAGAAATTAATATCTAGAATATTTTAAGCATATCCACCGAAAGAAATTTAAATACACAGCTAAAAATCAATATTGCTGAACAATCTCTGGCGCAGATTCAGGTGCTCCAAGCTGGAGAACAAGTAATATAAACCAGAAAAGACGACACTGATTTTCTGCTGGTTCTCTGGATTCCAGCATTCTTGCGGTTTTAGTCAAAAAGAATCCAAAAATCAAGATTAAGTTACGCAGAGAGGTTGAATTAATAGACGGGATCCAGCTATAATTTTCATAGAAGTCATATCAGAGTGGCCGATGACGAAGGCGACGATTCTTTCCAGAAAAGTTTTATTGAAATTAACAGATTTAACATTTGAAATTAAAGTCTTAATAAAAAGATGTCGGCCATATTACGTTAGATATATGTTATCTTCTTTCCAGCATTAACTTAACCGAAGAGATTATTCTTAAAGAACGCTACCACAAAACTTTTAGAATACAATGTTTGTTTTCTTGATAATTGAAAATTTATATAACAAAATTAAAGATAGGTGTTTCTTATTGTACCCCCGAATTTTAGGTTATCTAATGAATTTGGAATCCTTTACTTTTTGTACTTCATATTTTCTATTGCGCTTTAAGTTCAAATATCAACTTCAAAATTCGATATGAACAATATATCGTTTAATTAAATTCATGTATCATATTTAAAATTTAATATTAATCATATATATCTTTCATTAAACATCACATCTTTGTTTTAAAGTTCAACAAAATAAACACACGTTTCTCTCCTAAAATATCTTTTTTAATGGTTTATAAGTTCTTCTTTAATTGCAAAAAAAAGTAAAAAGAAAATCACATGTTATTAAAAAGAACTTGTGATTTTTTTTTTCAAAAAAAAAAGAAGCTATGTCATTAGTAAATAAAACAAACAAAAAGGACAAATATATCATAATAATAATCCTAGTTTAACATTAAACAAAATATTCATATGATTTAAATGGCTGGATTATTTAAATATCTACAAATACTAATGTATAAGAATCCTAAAATGTCTAGTCAACAACGCGCAAAATGATAACCTTCATTGACCAAGTAAGTTTTCATGCCCACTGTATTGCGGAACTCGTGGATCATGATCACGACTCACAACCTGGAATATTCGTTTTTCTTTATATCTTTTTTCTTTATTAAAGACGATATATTTTTTTTCCATGGAATATTTGTGCTGTATAAAATTCCTCAGACTTTGCTTGTTTTCCAACACATGATTTATACATATTCTAAGCCATGACTTGGAAACAACGTAAAGCAAGTAAGAATATAAACATTACTGAGTTTGAAACGCAAGGCAAGGCGAGCATAAAGGTAATATTCCATGCGCTAAAAAAAAAAAAAAAAGATAGCCTTTTAGTTTATTACAGAATCACGACCTACCATGAATTTAATTAAGCTAGATATGATTGAAATGGATTTGTAACTAATTAAATTAAATTTCATAATTAGTTCTCAATTTTTTTAAAAAAATTAAGAATTATTTAATTTACATTTTACCTAACATGTGTCCGTCGAGATACATGGATTTTAATTATACTATAATTGAGACTTGCACTACTTCCAAAACACGGCCAAGGGAAGTTGCATGGCAATTCCTATGGGAGAAAACATACATTACTAAAATATGAAATATATACATATAATAACATAGCACATGCAAGTGGACAAGAAGCCAACAAGACCTTAACAAATTTGTTTTGACTTCTACTTTTTATTAGAAAACAAAGAAAAAAGAAAAATGGTTTCTCAGCACGGACTGCTAGGGTTACAAATAGATGAAATGCCTTTTTAAGTACCGTTCCTTATATAATTAAAAAAGAATGACTCATAACTTCCAAGTCAGTCAAAATAAAATGAGTTAGTAGATGTATAGAGATTAAATTAGTCCCAGTGTCTGTTTAATTAATTTCTTTGCGTGAATCAAGAAAAATAATCTTAGTTTAACGGGACGATGTGAATCTATAAATTTTGTTTATTCCACTGCCTTTGTTTTCTTTCTTTTTTCTTTATTTTTTCTCTTCTTTCTTAATAAACAATCTCTTCGAAAGGTGAAACATTTTACATTTATAACATAAAATTTATACTATCTCCTGCAGTGATGGTAAAGTGTTAGCATAAAGAATGAGTATTTTAAATACGCAAAATTGACGTGTATATGTAGATGTGGGTTTGGATTACATTTTTGGGCTTCTTTTGGATTGGACTTAGTGTGCTTGCTTTAATTCATTTGAAATTTGCTTTATATTTTAAATTAATTATGTTAAATTGAAATTAGTCCCTCAACTAATTTAAATAACACCCGAGCTATAGATATATTTGCTGTAATAATATTAGTTACTTGTGCATGACCAAGTCGTGATTACAGAAAACTTTGCACAATTAATGTTTAACCCGCGTTCAATCCATAAGCGGATGTGAAGCAAATGTTAAGGAGAATATCACTCAAGAGGTTAAGTAAGATCCCTATAAATACAAAGATGTGAGAGCTCTTGAGATATATGAATTCCTATCTTTCATAAAATTTATACTATTTCCTGCTATGACTCAAAGAGTGATGGTATAGTAGTAATGCCTTGTGTTCTGAATGCATAAGCTAAGCATTAAGTTCTTTTAAAATTGATAATTTTTCTCTCTATTAGAGGTTTTCGAAAATTGTGGTAAGCGAGTAACAGCTCAACGTCTAATTGAAAAAATAGAATCGAGTTTCTTAATGTCAAATGTATCGTTGATGTAATAAAGCCCAACAAAGATTAAGAGTTTCTCATCTAAATGAGCCTCATTGTTAACGAAGTTGGTCATTTGGGCCAACCGATACACTTATTTCATCAGCAAGTTGTAAACTAAGAGAGAGAGAGTAGGCGCTGAATGCAAACATATTTGCTAAGTTAAGTACCGTGTTTGAAACAATTTGAGTTATTAAAATAACTGATTATTGCCTCCCAACATTTAGTCACATGAATATGTGATCATGTATTTTAGGATATGACTTGAAAATTTTAGGATTTTCAACTTAAAAGTTGATATAAATTCTTAATTAATAATTTGTTTTATAAAAATAATAATGCTTATAACAAAATCTGTGTAAAGAAATTTATATAAAATTCAATGTAGTATTACAATATTGACATGTTATATGTAATTATTTGTATGTTTGATTCGCTTTTGACATTTACTCGTTTATTTATTATATGTCATATCAAAGCATACATGGAAATAACCAAAATCGATTTGAGAGGTTGTTTTGAAGAATAGAAGATGTAACATTTTTATTTTAAAATAAAAATAAAAACACACAAACGAAACTTATACTTGGGATAATGAGCTTGAAAAGTTGTTAATTAACTCATAATTGTTGATTATGTTGTCTCCTTCGGAGTAAATGAAATTTAATCCAAAAAGTAAAATGAAAAAATCTGATCGTGGATATATGAATCAAAGAGATAGAGATAAAAAGAGATATTTATTTTTATTTTCATATTAATAGTTAATAATTCTGAATAAACAAATTATCTCCCTTAGATCTTTAAGGATATGAGCGGTGTTATATTTATAAACTATACATACAATACAAACCAACTTAGTATTAATGAATGATTGATACTTTATTAACCTTAATTAACGTTATTAATTTTTTTAAATTTACTTCTTTAATTGAACCATTATATGCCATATCAATTTGTATGAATGTATTTGTGAGAGTATTTTTATTCTAAAGATATATATATATATATATATATATATATATATATATATATATATATATATATTACATTTGTAACAGTTATGCAAATAACTTATTGTCCTATTTCAATAAACATAGAGGCACGTTTGTGTAGATATAAGAAAAATAAACATATTATTTGAAAATTATGCTTCTGAATATATATATATATATATATATATATATAAAGATTGATAAATGCACTTGAAATAGGACAATTGAAGGGCGTAGACTGTGGAGTATGTCACTAGAAAGTATCGCCATTGAGAAAAGTTAGCAGAAACAAATAAACAATTTTTTTTTTAATTTTTATTGTTTTCTTGATTCTTACTACACCAATCGGTGGCTTGCTTTTTTAAAACAAATGCTTAAGTTACAACTATGGCAAAATTTATTAATCAGTTACATATATAATAAGTTAGATCTTAAAATATTTGTACGAACATTAGTTAGTCCAGGATTTTGCTCCATTAATTTGAGTTGTTGAAACTTAATGAAATGCTAAACTAATTTATTATTAGGCAATTTTTATTCATGAAATATAGTTTTATCGAATGTTATTGTAAGCGGGGATACTATTTTTAGTTTTAAATTAGAGTTTTAGAATTTTGTGTATTGTGTACCTATTTTTATTGGATCTTCCATTAAACGTACGATGAATCCAAGTCATAGTTATTTATATCGGATTAAAAAGTTTGCACTATAAAATCATGCAATTAATTGTAAGATTCAAACATTTTAAAAAATATAATTCTAACGTACTCATTGGATACAACAATTTTGGGGAATGAGATTTTTGAATAAAAAACTTTGAAATGAAGCAATTATTCGAGGACAAAATTTAATATTATTGTTGGGCTATAATTTGATAACTTAAGCTTTTAGAATAGATGGCTTCTTGATATTGCATCATATATTTGAATAGTGCTTCATTGTCGTTCATCTTAATTAGTTGGAACTAATCTGTTGGGAATTGAATATTCCACGTTGGCATCTTATGATTTTTTATAAAGAATTCAGTGTTTTTATTGCAGGGAATCATTGACAACTCTACTTCCCGTGGTTATTTTTGACATTGTCTTATTTTATATTGCTCAATGAAGTATATTGTGGACAGTCTGTGTAATATTTTGTCATTCTCTCCTTATTTGATAAATTCTTTTCCTTCTGGCGAATGATTCCAATTGATAATGACCGTAGTCTAAAGTTTACTTCAGACGGAGTTTCACCTGATTGGAATGACTTAAACGTCACCCAAGCAGAGAGTTTTTGGAGGAATTATATGACTCCTTTTATGACCTATGTTTATCAAAGTCTCTTCAAGTTCTTTAAGTTAACTGATTTGTCTTGAAAAACCATATTGAGTTAAAGCTTTTGTTGAGAATTGTTTCATTGATATTGTCGATTCACAATTATAGAGTTCTTATGAGAAACTCTATCGAGTCAAGCTTTGATAATAATTAACTTTATTGAGTCTATTGTGAAACAATGATCTTTGTCAACCAATTTCACCCAAGAATCAAGTAATAACAAAGCACAATAGAGATATCAAATCAAACAAGCAAACAATCAAGCAATAAGAACACAATAGATCAATAACAAGATTTAAATGGTTTGGTTCAAAGAGAACTTACATCGACTGAGAAAACTGCAGAAAATATTTTCACTATGAAGAAAACAAGGATTACAAGGTTGATTTGGCTCTCAATCTAGCCTAGGAACAACTTTCGTACAACTTCTTAATGACTTGTTACCTAAGAAAGCCATCCAAAGAGTTATCTCATGTCTTCCTCGCATCTCTCTCTCTTAAATTTCATAACAGCCCTAAAATAGCCTTTATATAGTCTCTAGATTATGACCTATCTTTGAAGTTGCGCTGGCACACAATTTTGTTTGTCATGGTGCAAAGTCTCTATCAAACTTGCAATGGAGTGCAACTCACCTTGCGTTGGAGCACAAACTCACCAGATTTGATTCTGATTTTTTGTAAGATTTGTAAGCCAGTTGGATCTCAAATCCTCCATCTTCATATCACACTATAGTCTTCCCACAAAAGAACTCATCAAGTTACCTCATCCTAGATCTTTAACAAGTTCAGAAAATGCAAGGATTTGTTCAATGGTACTACCATCATAGCCATATCGGCTAGATTATCTTTCATAGGAATCTTACTCACCTTCACAAGCCCCTTTGCTACAACATCATGAACACAATGCATCTTCAAATCATTATGCTTAATATGGTCATAATACATTTGGTTCTTGGTCAGATGTATAGCACTTTGAGTATCACAAAACATAGTCATAGACTCTTGTGACATTCCAAGTTCAGCTACCAACCCTATTAACTATAAAGCTTGTTTTATAGCTTCAGTAACAACTATATATTCGGACTTTGTAGTTGATGTAACAACAATGGACTGCAACTGAGCTTTCCGACTAACACATCATCTGTCAAATGTGAATACATAACATGTTTAAGACCTTGTTTTATCAAGATCCCGTGCATAATCTACATCAAAAAAGCCCTTCAAAACTGTCCCTTCCTATTCTATTTTACTAAACATCAATCCTCTATTGATTGACCCTTTTAAGCATCTCAGCAACCACTTTACTGCTTCCTGATTAACCTTACTTGGATGTGCCACAAACCTGCTGAAAACTGAAACAGCCTGTGCAATATCTGGACGAGTGCATAACATTCCTTATTGCATTCGCACATGGAATCCTGTTCATAAGCAATTTCTCTTTATCTGTCTTGGGTCACAACTCAGATGAGAGTCTAAAATGTGCTATTAATGGTACACTAATAGCCTTTGAACCACCCATGTTAAACCAATGCAAAACTTTTTTGAGATAGTCTTTCTGAGACAAGAAGAGTGCACCTTAATCTCTATCTTTGTGAATGTCCATCTCCAATATTTTCTTAGCCTTCCCTAAGTCTTTAATGTCAAACTCAGTCTGTAGTAACTCCTTCAAGTCTTGAACTTTTGAGATTGCCTAATTGGATATGAGCATATCATCAACATACAAGAGCAAGTAGACCATGTCCAAACATGTAATTCCCCTATAGTATACACAATTATCATAGGAACTTCTTGAGAAACCTTTGCCCACTATAAATGTGTCAAACCTCATATACCATTGTCTTGTACTTTACTTAACTATACAATGATTTTTTCAATAAGCAAACATAATGGTATTTACCTGGAAGTTGCTGACTCATGTAGATCTTCTTTTCTAACTCATCATGCAAGAACACAGTTTTGACATCCATCTACTCAAGCTTAAGATCAAAACATGACATAACTGATAAAAGAACTTTGATCGATGTATGTTTCACTACAAGAGAGAAAATCTCATTATAATCAATCCCTTCACTATGTAAACCCCTTAGCCATTAGCCTAGCTTTGTATCTAGGCTTCTCACCTGACAACCCTTCCTTTCGTTTGAACATCCATTTACAACCAACAAGTTTTTTTTTTCAAGTTTCTCTACAATCTCCTATGTCTTATTCTTATCCAAAGAATTAATCTAATCTAACATTGCTTTTTCTATAACTCATCGCAATTCACGGCTTCAAGGTATGTAAGTGGTCATTCCATCAATAACATCAATTGTATTTAAAGTATAAGCCACAAAGTTAGAGTACTGTCCCTCCCTAGACTGTAATCTGGTTGTGGTAGTTGTTATTGCTCAGCCTCAAATGCATCCTCAGTTATTTGCTTATGAACAACACTTATAAGCTGCATCTCAAAACCAACTCTCTGCAACTCTAGACCAGTTGCCTCAAATTTGTCTATCCCAGAAACCCCATCATGTTGTGCAGCTAATCCTGGAATTTCATCTTCATTAAAGATAACATCTCTACTGATAATAGGTTTTGATACTCTTTGAATCTGATACTAGAATGTATATCCTTTTGTACCTTCTAGATAGCCTACAAAGATGCATTTCAATGCTATAGGCTCTACCTTCCCATCATTCACATGTGCATATGTTGTGCAGCGAAACACTCTCAAGTTGTGATAACTAGGTAGTCTACCACACCAAATCTCCTAAAGTGTCTTAAGATCATTGCATATAGATAGACTTCTATTTACCAATTAAATTACAGTACTCACAGCTTTTGCCTAGAACTCTTTCCCAGTCTTGCATTCAAAAGCGTCCACCTAACTCTCTCCACAAAAGTCCTATTCATTCTCTCAGTTAGGCCATTTTGTTGGGGGGCATGTCTAACTATTTTATGCCTCACAATTCCATGGCCTCTATAATAAGACTTAAACTCATGACTACAAAACTCAAGCCTATTATTTGTCCTAAGTTTCTTCATCTTTTTACCAATTTGAGTTTCTACAAGCTTATTCCATTGTTTAAACTTCTCAAGAGCTTCATTCTTATGTTTCAAGAAGTAAATCCACACCTTCCTAAAATAATCATCAATCAAAGACAACAAATACCTGTTACCACCATATGAAAGCTTGTTAGTTGGGCCCCAGAGATTGGAATGCACATAATCAAGAGTAACCTTTGCAGGATGAACACCTATTTAGAAACGTAGTTGTCATTGCTTCCTAAAGACACAATGTTCACAGAACTCAAGCTTACCCACTTGATCACCACATAACAACCCTTGACTACTCAACTCCTTGAAATCTCTCTCACTAATATGACCAAGCCTTTAATGCCAAAGCTTAGTTTTATCCTTACGAAAAGCTTCTCTGACTGCTAGTTCACATGTTAAAACCTCCCTTTGTAACACATACAAGCCATTATGAATCTTGGCTTTCATGATGCCTTATACCATAACCCGTTTTATCTAACATGTCCAAGGAAATCAAGTTCCTTTTTAGTTCAGAAACATGCCTAACTTTTTTCAAAATTCTGACTGTCCTATAAAACATCCTAAATTTTGAAAGATCGATTCCTACCACATCACAGGCTATATTATTTCCTATCAGAACTTTTTTCCCATCTACAGATTGGAAAGAAGCAAAAAAGTCTTTCTTAGGACACATGTGGAATGTGCAGCTTGAATCGAGAATCCACTCACCATCAGATCTCATGTCTGACATGTTCAAAACCTGTACACTTTCAAACCCCGATGTCGATGCCCCAGTTGCATCACCATCCTTAACTCCCTTTATCTTTTTTATTCTTCTACTCAAAATAGTCACGTCTGAAGTGACCGTTCTTTTTATAGTGATAATATCACTTCCCTTGCTTGAATTTTAACTTCGATCTTGACTTGCCCTTACCCTTTTGCTCTCTCTTCTCTGATCTACCTCTTGTTGTCAAACCCTCTATACTATTTTCAGTTTTTCTTTCAGTCCTAATCTCAAGCTCCTTGGATCTAAAAGCCCCAAGAACATCATCTAGATCAAGACTATATTTGTCATATTTTATAGCAGATTTAACCTCTCTGAAATATTTTGGTAAAGAATTCAATAGTATAACTGCTGGTTTTCATCATAAATTTTCTCATTAACATTAGCAAGGTCCACGACAATCTTTTTAAAGTTATCGAAATTATCTTCTAGTGCATTAGACAGATCCATCTCGAATCCAAACAATTGCTCTTTCTTATTAGACAAACATCTAGTCATATACAAAGATTCGAGTTTAGTCCAAACCTTTGCCATAGCATCATCTCCATCGATTTGACATAACATATTATCTGACAAGTAGAGTATGAGAGTACTATAGGCCATTCTCCATGATCTCATCTTTTTGCTCCTCAAATAGTTCAGCAATAAGGGTTGATTTGTCACCAAGAGCTTTCACACACTTCTGCTGCACAAGAATAGCCCTTATCTTTCCCCCCAAAGATCGAGATCACCCTTGCTATCAAACTTCTCTATTTCAACTTTGTTCCTGCCATTGCTTCTCACTTAGGAATTTTCACAAACAGGTTGTATGTGGGAACAAGCCAAACCCAAGGCTTTGATACCAGATTGTTATGAAACAAGGATCTTTACCAACTAATTTCACCCAAGAATCAAGCAATAATGAAGCACAATAGAGATATCAAATCAAACAAGCAAACAATCAAGCAATAAGAACACAAGAGATCAACACCAAGATTTAAGTGGTTCGGTTTAATGAGAACCTACATCCACTAGGAAAGCTGCAAAAAATATTTTCAGTATGAATGAAACAAGGAATACAAGGTTGATTGAACTCTCAATCTAGACTAAGAACAACTTGTTAGCCCTAAGGCTACATGATAATTTTGATGATAACAATGCACATTGATTAATTGAGATTTACTAACACGTTTATTTATGTGCAAGAGTAAGATCATTGAAATAATTATAAAATCAAGAAGAGGCTTATTAAAATGATGTGTTGAAGCTAAGGAGAAGACTACATGTTAAAGGCACCAAAGTTTAAGAACAAGGTTTGATTCAAGGAATGTGACACATGAGCAATATTCAATCAATTGGTCATATATTTCTCTACAAATGTCCAAATAACGTGATTCTTAATCCTTTGGAAAGCTTACTCAATTTATAACATTTCATATGTTTTAAAGAAATTCAAATTTCAAGTGTAAGGCTGTCCAAATCATCATGCAATTTGAAAGACAAATGGAAGCAGCTGACACAAGCACTGAATACTCTTTTGGACATATCTTGAGCTAGAAAAATCAAAATGACTTGATTCTTGCGGCATTGGAAAGATGACTTAATGGGCACATTTCATATGTTTTGAAGAAATTCAAATTTCAAATGGAAGGCGACATAATTGACATGCAATTTGGTGGACTGACACAGAGAAGAAAAATCAACTCATTTGAGCACCGAATGATGTTTTGTCCATATCTTAAGTTAGAGATATCCAAATGACTTGATTCTTATGGCATTGGAAATATTATTCAATGGATCAGATTTCATATTCTTTGAAGAAATTCAAATTTCAAACATAAGGCTGACATAATACACATGCAATTCGGTGGACTGACACATGGAAGAAAAATCAAGTCACATGAGCACCGAATGGTGTTTTGGCCATATCTTGAGCTACAGATATCCAAATGACTTGATTCTTGATGCTTTGGAAATATTATTCAAATGTGCAGATCTTTTATGTTTTGCATATTTTCAGATTTTAAACGGAGCATTGACAAAAATGGTAGACAAGATTACGGTTTTTATGGTAGGCAGAAAATGTGGAGTTGGTGTCTTCACTTGATCAAGTACATCTCATTTGCCTATAAAAGGAGCCCTTCTCCCATGCATTTAAGAAGAGCAAGAGAAGCATCTATCAAGCAAAAAACAAGAGAAATATCAAGTCTAGAGAGCTTTTATATTCTTTATCTACTCTTTGAAGAGACTTATACTTTTGTTGTAAAAATTATCTTTGTTCTTGTATTGTGGTGAGAGAGAGATATTCTTGTAAAGGATAATAGTTATCCTTGAGAGAACTCTTAGTTTTGTGTTATCAAGAGTTGAAGGAAGTTGCCTTGGTGAGGTTGTTCATCAAGAAGAACTCTTGGTGTGGTGTTATTAAGAGTTGAAGGAAGTTGCCTTGGTGAGTTTGTTCATCAAGAAGAACTCTTGGTGTGGTGTTATCAAGAGTTGAAGGAAGTTGCCTTGGTGAGGTTGTTCATCAAGAAGAACTCTTGGTGTGGTGTTATCAAGAGTTGAAGAAAAAGTCTTGGTGAGGTTGTTCATCAAGCAAGTTGTAAAGAATTCTACAACTTAGTGGAAAGCCTAGCTTGTGGAGCTAGGAGCCCGTGGATGTAGGCAAGGTTTGCCGAACCACGTACATCGAGTTTGCACTCTCTCTATCCCTATTCTCTTTATATTAACTTGCACTTGTGATTGTTCTTTATTTTCATTCTCTTGATTGCATTCTATTTTCATCTTCTTCACCTTTATTCTTAAAGAAAGAGTTAAATAATTTTGATCTTTCAAGAAAAGTTTTCTAAATCCGTTTTGATAAATAAAAACCCAATTCACCCCCCCTCTTGGGTTGCCATACCTGGGTCAACAAAACTTTCTTAGAAGTTCTCAATGACTCGTTACCCAAGAAAGCCCTACAAAGAGTTATCTCATGTCTTTCCAGCGTCTTTCTTAATTTTCATGAAACCCTTAAAACATCCTTTATATAGTTTCCAGATTGTGACCTATCTTCAAAGTTGCGCTGGCGTGCAACTGTGCTTGCCGCAGAGACTTTGCGCTGGAGCGCAGCTCACCTTGCACCAAAGTGCAAATTCACCAAATCTAATTTCAAATTTTTCTAAGAATTGTTGATAAGTATAGAGTTTCACTTGGTTGGAATTGATAATGATTGGAGTTTAAAAAAAGATACTCTGGCTTCTAGGAGAGTTTGTACCACAAAATCAAACAGTTCAAAAAAACAAAATCCATACTTAAATTTAGCATTTGTTGGGTAGTCATTGAAGTTTTATCATGTCATTATCATCCTTTTCTCTCCCTTTATCAATTATGATTAATCCCTTGAATATAATTTCCTCTAATATCTAAGTGACAAAATTCATAAGTTCCTTTTTTTTTTTCTAATAACTGAATTAAAAGAAAGGTAACTAATAAAAATGACCTGACTAGCTATAAAACTACAATTCAGTTAGGATGCTTAAGTGTTAATGTCAAATAGAATTTTAAGAAAAAAAATTTTAAGATTCAAAATAGAACGAGTTAATACAATAAAAATAGAACACTTAAACAAAGTAAACTTGTGAAGGCAGGTGGGACATGTATATAACATTTCTCTTTATCATGCAATGCATAAGTTTGTTGTAACCGTGCATGCATGAGATAGCTCATGACATGATTACTATCTCTAGATTTAATTGAGTTTTAGCCAAATCATAGAAATTAAAAGCATTAATACAGTTGATGAACTTTCATGCAAACTAATTTACGCAAATAAAAATTACAAAATCAATTGTAAAATAAATAATATACGTCATATTTTTTGTTATCACTTACCCTATCATGAACATTAGCTTGCGAATGTAGTTTGTATTTGTAACATTTTTATATTAAGGAATTATATATTTTCTTGGGGATGGTGCTTTATATACATTTTCTTTTCGGGATTGATATACGTAATCTTCAAATAAGAAAACATATAATTTCTTTTCTATAATCTACAACTATTAAGTTCACAAAAAAGAAGAATAACATTTAAATGATAGTCAAGTGACAAATTCTCATTTACTAGATTAATTTTGTCATTTTGTCATATGTTATAGGATATGGTAATATCACGTGAATACTTTCTTTTAACTTGAATAATTTTACACATACAATCAACGCATATAACCAATTTTATACAAATTGATATGGTGTGATTCTATTAAATGTGTAATCATCACATCATTTACTATAAATTTAAACTTGTATTATTATTTTTCACGCAATCAAAGATATTTTTGTTGTGGAGTACAGTGACAAACATATGATTAATAGGCTCTAAATGTCACCCAAGGAAAAAATAAAGTAGAGAAAAATAGACATGCAAGAGAAGAGACACAAGATTTACGTGGTTTGGCAATATGCCATCGTTCATGGGGCTAACAAAGAAATATACACTTCACTAGAAAAAGAAATACTTACAAGATTTAGGAGAATCCTCACAACCTCTCAACTGGAAGCTCTCATACACCCTTCAATAGAGCTTTGTGTGTTATGCCATATGATATGCCAAAGCACTCACTACCGAAAAATAAAAAAGTCACATATAGAGACAGATTCTTTGTGACAGATTACAAATTATGTCCCTATAAATAACTTATTGAGACATATAATTATATCAATCATAAGAGAAGCCTAATAATTTTGGTGCTTAACTTGCTGCCATAGTTTTTACGTAATTAGAAACAATTGTTTTTAATTGTCACTAAATCAGTAACAAAAAAGTAGAAAATCATGAATTTAGCAATTGAGACTATGTTGTTTTGTCTCTAAATACCATTTAATCTTAAAAGCATTGGTATTAGTCACAAATTTTTAGCTTAAAACATGGCAAATTGCTTCTTTT
This sequence comes from Boswellia sacra, assembly GCA_013180625.2. NCBI lineage: Eukaryota > Viridiplantae > Streptophyta > Magnoliopsida > Sapindales > Burseraceae > Boswellia > Boswellia sacra. The sequence goes on along the minus strand of SNVD02009406.1, from coordinate 303,072 downwards.
CTCTAGCCGTATCCTTGTTAGTTCAGAATATGTTAATTTATTTTCTATTAGGATTCCTAGGTCCTTCTCCAAAATACTAATCCTCGACGATTCCCTCTGTAATAGTCACGCTTTCTTTCTCACATAGAAGACAATACATAGTTGACTCATTGGGTTGCCAAGGCCGTCCCACCGTGAAGGTCATAATCCAATTGCATGAGTTTTGCTCCCCTTTTTGTTTTATGCTTTACTGCCCGCAGCCACTAGTGGTTTATATAGTATTCATCTTTTATATTATTCAATAGAAGTTCAATGATTGTTGAGTTAGGATTTTGGGTTTTGACAATATAATTTTAGTTTTTTTTATTCATAATTAATCGCTGAGTGATGAGTAAGTACTTTTAAGTCTTTAATGCCTCTCAATTAGTTATAACCTAAAGCCTGTGATTCATGAATGATGGCGAAATCAATTTTTTTTTTCCTTATGTCCATAAAACGACGAAGTAAGATGTATAAAACGAAATATTAAAAGTAATCTGACTCACTACATACAATAGAAAAGGAATGTAACAGTAGCAAAAGGACAAGATCCGAAAGGTTATAAAATATATATTAATGGCAGCACTTCCACTTATTGTAATTCATGAGAGAAAGTTGAGTCTGTGTAAAAGTCATAAATATATGTATAAAAGTCGTAAACGAGTGAATAAAAATTGTGTTTACAATTTTTATTTATTTATTTACAACTTTACGATTTTTATTCACTCATTTATGACTTTTATATATTGTTTACGAATTTTACATATTTGATACAGTTGCTGTACCGTACAACAACTGTACCATATCTTTTTCCGAGAAAGTTGGATTCTTTTAACGGTCAAAAAGATGCCAATGATGAGTCATATGTTTTAATATCAATATCAAGGATCAGCCTTCAATCTCTTGTAACCTATACACAAGGTCTTTAAGTAGCTATATATCTACAAAGGGTTTAGAAATTTTATTTAAAATATTTGATCTAATTATGGTTCAAAAATTGTTGAGTTGTTTTATATATATATATATATATATATATATATTATCAATAGTCTTTTAATTTAATTTTTAATTGTTTGGTTAAGATGGATAAATAATTGTAACACCTAGGACTCGACATTCATTACATATAATATAGTGTCTAAGATAATGAGGTAACAGTATGAGTTTCATATTAAAATTCTGTATTTATAGAAATTCATTAGACTATACATCTAGAATATATAGAGCCTACTATTAGTTAGAATTTTTTTTTTAAAGTGAAGTCTAAAAATGAAATTGTGCATGCTAAAGCAAAACGATACTATATTACTCTATTTTACAAATAGTAGGTTATAATTAAGATTTTTTTATACATAATTTAGCCAGCAATCGGATTTTTTTTAACTTATTTTGCATTCAGCTTAATTAATCAATAGATGGATTGTAAATTAATAGCTGTATAATAAATGTATTACAATTAGCTAGATAAAAAAGCTAATTTAGGATTTAATGTATTTATGTTTATATTATTTATTATTATAATTTTCTATCCATTATAGTGGCAGTCACATGCCATCTAGCATTTCATAAATATCTTGAAATCCTATATATTATAATAATATAATGAGCTTGACTACAGTTGGGTAGTTAAAGAAGCGAATATATCATCTGGTATTCCACTTGTATTTAATTAATAAATATAGCTGATTTTGCATAACTCCTTTTAAATTTCAATTATTAATAGTTAACGTGCAGGTTTCTTGGGATAAGGTGGAGTTGAGTAGGGTGTTGGAGGAGAAAAGATCTACCATCCTCAGGTTAGTACAATCTATATTGTCTAGTTTATGTAGGATGTTTTTGAAATTGAATTCGTATGTCTAGAGAGGATGCTTCCTTTTATGTAATGCTCTTCAGCTTTTGTGAATATATACATTTTTCATGGAGTCATCACTTTGTATTCATCCCTCTATCTGTTTGAAGAGTTGCCTCAGCAAGTTCGCACACATTTTCTTATGAACTTCCACTTACTTTGCCTTGCGTTTGTAGTCTGTTCTGACCTTTCTCTTTTCAGCTTCAACTAGTTGCAATTTCTCAATGTTGAACTCTTGTAACGTTCTTGGAATTATATAGTAATAATAATATATATAATATATAACAATAAATTAATAATAGAATGAAGTGACAATGATGACTTGTTATGCAATGACAATGACGGCTCTGTATATAGCTCTCTGTCTATTTAAATTATCTATGGAGTATTTAATATTTTATTATTTTATAATATTAATGCTTAGGATCCTAATTCATCCGGCTTTTGTGAATATATATCATTTAATTGTGAACTTTAAATAATAAAATAGTTTAATTCGTCAAATGCTTGAAATACTAATTAAATATTTTTTTAATATTTATATTAAATTGTTATTAAATGAACAATTTAATAAAATTTTTGGCACTCTTAAATTTATGTTTTGTTATTAAATATAAGGTTTGGTTATCAAATTATCAATGTATGATGGAGGCAAAATGCTCTCTTTTTGGTAAAAATTAGAAATCATATTGAAATTATTTTCACTAATGGATTTAATATATTCATTTTCCATTTTTTAGGTTCATATTTGGGATTTGCTCCAACTATATTCAAACAATTATTTTCTTGGAAGGTCTTATTAATACCGTAGAAGTTCACCATAACAAAGCCAAAGTACATTCTTTATGAGATACTTAAATTTCTTTCTTTCTTTTAAAAATATATTTGCTTGGTCAATATTATTTTTTATTATATTTTTTATAGTGATGAATTGGACATATGTGACACTAGCTAGTTTGATGGTTTCCTTAGTATGAAAATATAGGATGTTGCTTTCAATTGCTATGATTTTAATGATTTCATGTTATGTAACTTACTTTTAACTGCACTTTTAGCAAGAGTAATTATATTTTGGTATAGTATCTTGTGGGAACTCGTTGATTTCTTGAAACAATACATAAATTTAGGGTCAATATCTTTTAGGAACTAATTGATTTGAGACACTTTGGAGGAAGAGTCTTGCTATTATTAATGAACATTTCAAGGCATAATTTTATCTATGGGAGAGCCAAATTAAGCAATGTGTGGGTATAAACAATCAAATTCATGCATATAGAAATAATGTTTTTATAGTTGTCTAAGTTATATGTCCACTAGACATCTTTACTGGCCTACATTTTGTTGTATGTCCATAAGGATGTCCTAAGATACCATAATGTCTCATACATTAGTTATAAATCTTAAAAGAGAAAACTAATTAGTGCTTGATGCTTAAGGTACTGATTTCATGAAAACATCAAAATAAATATATTAAATATTGTAAAAATTGTTTCAAGTATTAAACATATAATTAATGTGGACTCGTTTGGTTCAGACAAGGATGGTAACTCAGCCCACCGGGGCCTTGTCGTTGTGGAGGATTATCATTGGTTCAGACAAGGATGGCGCCGCACACCTGCCAGGGCCTTGTCTGAGGAGGGGGATTGTTATAGATGTGGAGTCCCCATTTGGATAATCCTTATTGGGAGTCAATCCTCATTGCGAGTCCCACATTGATTGGTTAAGGGAAGGTCATGGGGCTTATATATGGGAGGAGTTCCTCCACCTAATAGACTAGTCTTTTGGGCTGGATACTTGCTCCATATATGGTGGCCCATTTGTTGAAAAATTGTTGTTGCACAAGGCGGAAGCGGTCCATAACACTTCTGTCCAAGGCAAAGGATTCTTTTGAAGTCTTTGGTATAAAGGATTGCATAGTTTTCTAGGGTTTGGAAAGAAGTCTGAGACATAATTTGAAGATCTAAGAATCTTTGTAATTGATTTTTATCATTAATTTCATCTGAAAATTTATCAGCAAATTCTATTGCCCTTTGAATAGGTTTTATCATTCCTTGATATATGTCATATCCTAAAAATCTTACTTTTGTTTGAACAGGTTTTATCATTCCTTTATGATTGTAGAAACAGATGCCTCTGAAATAGGATATGAAGGTATTCTTAAGCAAAAATCACCTGAGTCAAATAAAGAAGACTTAGTTAGGTATCATTCAGGATTATGGCTCGGACCACAAAAGAATTATTCAACTATTAAAAAAGAGATTTTATCAATTGTTTTATGTATTATAAGATTTCAAGATCATTTATTTAACAAAACATTTTTACTCCGCATTGATTGCAAATCTGCAAATGAAGTTTTACAAAAAGATGTTAAAAATTTAGTTTCTAAACAAATTTTTGCAAGATGACAAGCAATTTTATCCGTATTTGATTTTGAAATTGAATTTATTAAAGGAGAAAGTAATTCTATTCTAGATTTCTTAACAAGAGAATTTTCATTGCAAATACATATTCAGTTTTAGCTGAATACCCTCCATTGTCTGATTTAATATGTAGATGATCAAAAAGCTTGGTTTAATATGTTTTATCTTAGAACATTTGATCAATCGTGGTTTATTCATTTTGATACTAGGTATCAAAAATTTTATCCATTTTGGTTCTTAGAGTGGTGGTATTATTTAGGACTTAACCCAGCGATCTATCCGGAACAGCTTAATCAACTATCATTTCCTTATTACAAAAAGCATGTTGATACTCCAGACCAACCTTTTGTCCAGCAAATTAGTTTCCATGTAGATTTTCAAATTCCCTTGATTATATCCTGGTCATATACTATTGAGCCTTATTATTCAAATTGCTATTTGTCACTAGTTAGAGAATTTAGAATTAAGTAGTGAGACAAGTACAATATTTCAAGGTGTTCAGTTCAAAATATCTAGCAATGGATCAAGTCTAGAAAAAAGCCTATTCAAACTTCGGCCAAGCCCAAAGAAAGATCAATCAAGCCCAATACTCGATTAAAGACAGAATTCCAAGCCCAAGATAAGTCAACATCATCAAAAAGTTTCAAGAAGAAGTCAAAAAGTAAACAGCTCAAGGAATTGATGACACTTACTCAACAGATTTCAGACAGCTCATTAGATAGTACTCAAGAAAATCTAGATGAAGATCCATTTGGTGGGCCACTTTCTCAAGATCCTTATGTTCTGTAATCAATAAAGTCAAAATAATCCAGCTCTTATTCAATTAACTTTCTCGAAGATCGGCGGAAAAGTTTTTGAAGCAAGCTTCCATGTTTACTTGTTAAGTAAGCCAATCCACCCGATTAAATAATTTCTGGTCCACAAATGGCAAAGTAATTTTTATTGTAAGTTGATCATGATGACATTTGCAGTGACAACATGAATAGACAATTACTCTTGACAACTGGAGGACACGCAAAAATTAAGCTCCAATCTCAGCACATATGTCTTTGCTTGATTATAGCAATTTGTCCAAAGATTGCGAACTGTACTTACCTTTTGATTAACTTCGTAATAATATAAAAGCATGTGTACTATACAGTCCAAAAAGACAAGGAAAAAGTCAATAAAATATTTTTTATTTCACTCAGCTTTATCTCTTTTCTTTCTTGGTATCAGAGCGTGCAAATGGCTGAGAACCAAATGAAAATAATCAAAACCACGGCAGAAAAACAGAGCCTCTGTTTCTTTCTTTCACCCAAAATAACCTCAGTCTTTCTTCACCCATTAAACTTCACAGAGACAACTTTTTGTTATGGAAATCACAAGTTTTACCATCCATAAGAGGAAATGATCTTGAAGATTTCATTGATGCATCAATCCTACCTCCAAGTAAGTTTATCATCAATCAGGATGGAAGTCAAAGAACAGAAATTAATCCTTTGTTCCAGGCATGGAGGAAGAAAGATCAACTACTTTTAAGTTGGTTGTTATCATCTGTTTCAGAAGAAGTATTGAGCACTGTGATAGACTACTCAATATCACTTGAAGCATGGAGTGCTTTGGAAACTCTTTATGCGTCTCAATCAAAGGCAAGGGCTCTTCAACTCAAAATGCAACTCAATTCAACCAAAAAAGGTTCCATGTCCATGGCAGATTTCTTCACCAAAATGAAAGGCCTTGCTGATAATTTGATGGCTTTTGGAAATAAAATCTTAGAAGAAGATTTAATCACTCACATTCTTGCTGGTCTTGGGTCAGAGTATGATCCAGTGGTTGTCAACATCACTGCAAGAAGGAACACACTCCCACTCCAAGAAGTTTATTTATTGCTTCTCAACTATGAAAGTAGGCTCGAGCAATTTAGCACAACAGCTTCAATTGACATACAGAATAATTTGTCAGCAAATTTTGCACAGTCTAATTATAATCAAAAGAGGAATTTAAACTATGGAGGACGAGGGTCTTTCTTTGGTGGTGGCAGAGGAAAATCAAGAGCAAGAGGCAGAGGTAGAAATGGTGGTAACAGGAATAATTCAAAACCCACTTGTCAAATTTGTGGGAAATTCGGCCATTCGGCTTCAATTTGTTATTATCGATTGGATCCAAACTTCAACCCCTAAAATCAATCTAATTAGGGGATAAACTCTGCAGCTTACATAGCCACACCTGAAGGAGTAGCAGATCCCAACTGGTATTTTGACAGTGGCGCAATGAATCACATAACCAATGACCTTTCAAATCTGAGTGTAAAGAATGAGTACCGAGGGAGTGACAAATTGACCATCGGAAATGGCCAAGGTTTGGATATTTCATACACTGGTTCTCTTGTTTTACCTGCGTCTCATAAATCTATTCATTTAAGGCATGTTCTCTTTGTTCCAAGCATGACTAAGAAACTTATTAGCATATCTAAACTGGTTAAAGATAACGACATTTCAGTTGAGTTTCATAAACAATTTTGTTTTGTTAAGGATTTGATGGAGGGGAGAACTCTGCTTCAAGGAATTGCTAAGGATGGCTTATATAAGTTGATTGAACCGTCACAAACAAACTTTGGCTTGCCAAATTCAAAACCTAGATTCTCCAATGCTTCCAATGCTTTGTCCTTATTTTCTTTTTTCAATAAAGACATTGAGTCTAATTCTTCAATAAAAACTTGCTTGAGTTCTTGTCTAAAATCTGTTAAATCTATTGATATTCTACATCAAAGATTGGGTCATCCCAATTTACAAGTTATTAAGAATGTCATGAATTCCTGTCAAGAAATGAAAAATTTTGATGATAGTTCCATTTCTACATTTTGTACACCTTGTCAGTATGGAAAAAATCATAGGTTAAACTTTAAATCCACTGAATCAAAAACAAACGAACCACTTCAACTTGTTCATACAGACCTTTGGGGGCCTTCACCAGTTAAGTCCAATGATGGGAACATGTATTATATTAGTTTTGTTGATGATTTCACCAATTACACCTGGATTTTTCCTCTCTCAACCAAGTCACAAGCCGTAACAGTCTTCATTCAGTTTAGAAAACACATAGAAAGATTGTTAGACAAAAGGATTAAAATCCTTCAATCTGATTGGGGAGGGGAATTTCGACCATTTTTACCATACCTGAGAGACCATGGCATTTTTTTTAGGCACCCCTACCCACACACTCACCACCAAAATGGGAAAGTTGAACGAAAACATAGACACCTGGTAGAGACTGGCCTTACCTTACTTGCTCAGGCAGGGATGCCTTTACAATTTTGGTGGGAAGCTTTTCATACATCTGTTTTCTTAATCAATAGATTGCCTACTCCCACCTTAGCCAACTTGTCACCTTTTGAGAAGTTGTTCAAACTTAAACTTGAGTACACTTTTCTTTGCATTTTTGGATCAGCTTGTTTCCCATTCCTTAGACCTTACAACAAAAATAAATTCCAATTTCATACTGAAAAATGTGTCTTCTTGGGTTATAGTTCCGTGCACAAAGGGTATAGGTGTTTACACCCCTCTGGGAAAGTCTATGTGGCTAGACATGTGATTTTTAATGAACAAGAATTTCCTTTCAAGTCTAACAACAATTTCTTGAAGTGCACAGCTACTCAAACACCTAAAACAACTTTTCAGAATTATAAAATCCTTGAGTTTGTTTGTGGGGCAGAGATTTCAACTAGTCAACAGCCTGAAGCAATATCTCAGAATGTAGAGTTCGCCTTTGAACCATCTTATTCAGGTAACCTTCCAAACCTTTCATCCTCTTCATTAAGCTCACCAACTCACCTTCAAAATGAAGTTCCTGTCCAACATCTAGATGACCAAACTTTACCCACTTCCACTCACACAATTCCTATTACACAACCAAACACTAGTGCCTCTGTCCATCCAATGATCACAAGATCAAAGGCTGGAATCTTCAAATCAAAAACATATCTCAGCACCAAATCTGAACCCTCATCAATAGATGATCTACCCATCTCTATTGAACATGCCTTGAATGATATGAAATGGAGACAGGCAGTGCAAGAAGAATTTAGTGCTCTTATGAAAAATGAAACCTGGGAATTGGTTCCTTTTACACCCAACTTGAAACTTGTTGGCAACAAATGGATTTTCAAAATTAAACATAATCCTGATGGTACTGTTTCTAGGTTTAAAGCAAGACTTGTGGCAAAAGGGTTTCATCAAACCCCTGGAGTAGATTTCTCTGAAACATTTAGTCCTGTGGTCAAATCTTGCACTATAAAGGTTGTTCTTAGTCTGGCTGTAATGAAAGGATGGGATGTTAAGCAAATAGATGTAAATAATGCTTTTTTGAATGGTGAATTATCTGAAACAGTTTACATGATGCAGCCTGAAGGTTTTGTAGATACTAAGAAACCTGACTTTGTTTGCAAGCTGAAAAAGGCGTTGTACGGTCTAAAACAAGCACCTAGAGCTTGGTTTCAAAGACTTCGAGCAACATTAACTCATTGGGGATTCACTAACTCCAAGTCAGACAATTCGCTTTTCATCCAACAGAGTAACAACCACATTGTTTTGATCCTAATTTATGTAGATGATATCTTGGTGACAGGAGACTCTAATGAGGTAATCAATAAAGTCATTCAAGATTTAGGAACCTGTTTTGCTCTCAAGGATTTGGGTTTTCTCAACTACTTCCTCGGAATTGAAGTTTTTAGAGACTCAAAAGGAATGCACTTATCATAAGCAAAATACATTTCGGATCTGCTAAAAAAGACCAACATGGAAGCATCAAAAGCCTGCCCAACTCCAATGGTGACTGGTCAAAAGCTCTCAAAATTAGGAGGTAAACCTTTTCATGACTTTACCTTATATAGAAGTACAATTGGGTCCTTACAATATGTTACATTGACAAGACCTGAGATTGCTTACTCTGTAAATAAGTTAAGTCAATTTTTATCCAATCCTACACAAGAGCATTGGCAATTTGTTAAAAGAATACTCAGATACTTACAAGGAACTAAAGACACAGGTTTGTTCTTTTCACCTGTTGGGAGGTTAGAACTAAATGCATATACTGATGCTGATTGGGGATGTGATATTGATGATAGAAAATCTACTGGAGGATATTGTGTTTTTCTAGGAAAGAATTTGATTTCATGGAGTTCAAAGAAACAACAAGTAGTGGCTAGGTCAAGCACCGAGTCAGAATATAGAGCCTTGGCTCAAGTTAGTGCTGAGTTGACGTGGATTTGTTCTTTACTCAAAGAGTTACATGTTGAACTTGTTGGAATTCCTATAACGTGGTGTGACAACCTAGGTGCTGCCTCTTTGGCATCAAATCCTGTCTTTCATGGACGAACAAAACACATTTAGATAGATGTTCATTTTGTAAGAGATAAAGTAGCTAACAAAGAGCTTGATATAAGATATGTTCCTTCTCTTGATCAGATAGCTGACATATTTACAAAACCTCTGGCTGTTAATAGATTTGAATATTTAAGATCCAAGCTCAATGTCTATAAAAGACACTTGAGCTTGAGGGGGGATGTTAAGCAAGCCAATCCACCCGATTAAATAATTTCTGGTCCACAAATGGCAAAGTAATTTTTATGGTAAGTTGATCATGATGACATTTGCAGTGACAACATGAATAGACAATTACTCTTGACAACTGGAGGACACGCAAAAATTAAGCTCCAATCTCAGCACATATGTCTTTGCTTGATTATAGCAATTTGTCCAAAGATTGCCAACTGTACTTACCTTTTGATTAACTTTGTAATAATATAAAAGCATGTGTACTGTACAGTCTAAAAAGACAAGGAAAAAGTAAAATATTTTTTATTTCACTCAACTTTATCTCTTTTCTTTCTTTACTCAAGCATATCATGAATAGTATAAGCACTTACTTATTTTCAAAAGTAATCATCATTGTATTTTATATGTATTGGTTTTAGTCAAAAAAGTAAAAAGTTAGTAATAATTGTCATGGACTTAAAAAATGTTTGAAGTTCGCTTGTGAAGTCTATATAAAGTTTTTTGTAATCAAGTGAAGGGCATCGACTAATAGAGTGAGTCCTTGCCTTACAAAGTTCTCTTGTAATCTTCAACAAAAGTTTTCATTTGTTCTTGAACAAAAAGTTGATTGGGGATTTTGTTCATAATGTTGTTTTATTTGTTCTTGCATATCTAATATTCTCTTTTTATAGTATTTTAAAGTTTTCATTTGTTCTTGAACAAAAAGTTGATTGGGGATTTTCGGTTCCTTTTGTTCTTTGATTTGGGTTTTGAATTGGAAGTCATTTGAGGTAGTAGTTACTGTTGGTGGTAGTAGATCTTGGGTTGCTATTTGTTGAGTTTGCAAGGCTAGTTGCTGCATTCATGTGGTTTTGATTTTTGTCTTCGTTCTTGTGGTATGGGTTTTGATCAACAATAGATGAATTCTAATGTTTGGCATTGGTTTGGCTGTCAAGAAAATTGTATACGAAGAGAGAAAATTGGTGGACAAGAGAAAATAATAATATGCAGAAAATATTTTATATATGTCTATAATTTATTTGTATTTTATATTTAATATATTTAATTTAGAATAAGACAAACAGTAAAAAAGTCTTTTTGACAAAAATTCATTGCTGCCTTTCAGATTTCCCAAACAATTGTGTTATGTGGCTTATTCTCATCATCATCATCATTATTATTATTATTAAGTGATACATTGTTTGTTACATTGATTTATGGTGATCTACTATTACGCCACTGTCCTCAAGTTTTGAAAAAATTAAAATTATTTTATAAAATAATATTTATTTTAAAATTTGCTTCTTCAATTTGAATAGTTTAATAGAATTTCAATCACACTTTTTTTTTTGCTGTTATTTTATTCCATTTAAGGTATCAATATCATATTATCAATCTAATTTAAAAGCTTGTAGCAGGTCATGACTAAATGAAAACGATTGATCGACAAAACAAAATGTGATGATGGAAGAACCTTTTGCACTATTCCCATTACAAGTGAACAATCACAAAACCAATCTGCTAATGAAATTCAAGCTCATGTTGTTAAGTAAAAGACTATGCTAATTCATTTTTTATTTTTATTATTTACTAAAGAATTCCTTTTATTCTTAGGAACTCAAAATATTCAAATTGAGCAATTAAATGATGGGAGAGAAAATGGTGAAAATGGAAATGTTGAAAACATTTCAAGTATGTTAAACATTCACAATAACTATTCACTAATTTATATTGTTAAAAATAATAATCACAGTAATGTTAATAGGAGCTTCCACTACTTCTAAACCGGTTCGTGCACCTATAAGATTACAATCAATACATAAACAAGCAGATCCCATTCAAGTGGACTTGAACCGTTATGGACGACCTATAGGAACTGGTGGTAAACAAATTGGACAATATATTGGTTATATTGCATGTGATTCTTCTATAATGCCACTTAACTTTGCGGATTGGAGACTTGTACCAAAAGAGAAAAAGATCACATGAAAACCATAATAAAGATACTTTAACTTCAATAGTTTCTCATAAATATTAAATGAGTGTCTTAATTATTAATTTTTTTTAAATTGTTGCAGGCAAAATTCACAACAAATTGGAATGCTATTTCAAAATGGCTAAATGACAAATTAGCTCATCGTTGGCATAACAAAAAATTCATATTGAAGGAGAATTACAATACAACAAAAACAAAAAATGATAAGGAGATACTAACTTGTCTTGAAGCAAAAGTAGGGGAGGAAAAATGAAAATGGTTAATTGATTTTTGGGAGTCTGAGAAAGGACAAGTAAGTATTTAAAATTTTCTAATAACAAAAAAAATCTTTTTTTGTAAAATTTTCATGTTTTTTTTTGTTATAGCATTGAGCTACAATAAATACGACTAATCTTTCAAAGTTCAAATCAAGTCATACCTCTAAAACAAAAAGTTTTGCAAGAGTTAGAGATGAATTGGTAAATCTTCCTATTTAACTTTTTCTTAATAATATTAGTTCTATATACATATGCTAATAATTCTATTTTGTAATAGCAATCCCAAGATCCAGAAGGTAAAGAGCCAGACAAGGTAACAATGTACATGGTCGCTCATACAAAGAAAGATAAAAGCATTGTAGATTCAACTTCTACAGAACTAATTGCAGGTTATAGGGCTTATTTTATATTCTTATTAGATGTGGTGATTTTAAATGATCCGATATGACATGTTGTGCAAGTAGTTTGTGTTATATGCGACTAATTGGAATTTGTATCATATAATATCAAAACGTAAGTAGATATTTTGTTAGATTTTCATTAGGAATAATTAATTATTTTATGATTTGAACACGTTACACCTTTAAGTATGAAATTTTTTACTGACATATAAATTGCGATTTTAAGGTTTTAACAATCTGTTTTCATTATTTATTAATATTAAAACATTTGATGCTATTAGTATATCCTGTACAACTATAGTTTCTTATTTATTATTAATAATTAATTTCGTTTGAATATTTTTTGTATTATTTAATTGTGGTCTTGACATTAACTAAAATCTCTTGTGATAGCATTTTGTTAAACATATTATCTTAATAATTGTCCATTACTTGTAGAAGGAAATGACTGAGCGAATGAGTAGCCAACCTGATCAATCAAAGGATAAAATTTTTACTGAAGTTATGGGTGAGGATGGAAGATCTTATATTCGTACTTTTGGTATGGGCATACATCGCGTTGATATTTATGATCCACAACGTTCGCATACTGAACTTTTGAAGATGTGGGAAGATGAGTGAGTTGCAGAAGAGCACGTGAAGAATCTTGGAGATGAATTAGCTCAAGTAAAATCTAATGTTCAAGAACTTACGAATCTTGCTCGATGTCAAAATAATTAAATCCATTCAGAGCCTTTATTATTAGATATATTAGATTTGCTTAAGTTGACAAATTGAAGCTTTGGGGAGATTTTTATATTTATTTATTTTAGTAATTGCATATTTGACACCATTATTATTTACCTCAATTTTTTATGTTAGACACTTACGAAGTTTTGAATTTTATATTTAACATAGTGTTTTGAGTCACATATTATTCCTGTTATTATAATTACACGAAATAGAAAAAATAGTGTGTTTATGTTAACTGTATTTTACCAATTGATATTAAAATAGGATAGTAATTATTTATTTAGTCACTATTTATAATTAGGAAATAAATAATATTATGACAAATTTAATAGTCCCATTAAATAACTTTGTAACAAAAATATCTATCACTATAGATAATATAGTGACAAATTTCACTATCATTACAAGAAAATTGTGACTTTTAATTATTAAATAAAAATATACTTGTGACAAAATTAATAGTCACTAAAATGATTATCGTGACAAATGTTTAGTCTCTCTATATAGTTTTGGCATATAAATGACAATAATTTCGTATAACATTATAACTGATTTAATAGTCACTAAATATATTAGTAACAATTTAAATAGTACTAAAAATGAATTTGTGATAGTAAATATTGTCACTAACTCTAGATTTTTGACAAAATAATAGTCACTATAAGTTATTGGGACTGATTTACTAGTCAGTAAAAGCATTTTGTGACAAATTTAATAGTCTTTATATCTATTTTTGTGACCTATATTACAGTCAGTACATATTATTTTATGACAAATCTAATAGTCATATTAATAACTTTGAGACAAATTCATTAGTCAGTATTACTGGCTTTGTGACAAATAAATGTCACAAAGTGTATTTATAATGACAATTATTAGTTATGTCTCTACTATTGATCAATATGTATTTTTAATCATAAAAGTATAAGACAAAATAGCCCCAAAAAGGTAACTTTCTTAAGTAAATAGCAAATTACTTATATAATCCTAAATTAAGATAAATCTTAATTCTAGAGGAACAAGGATTCACAATTAATTAATATCTTAAATAGAAATCTATTAATTAATCTAATTCTAATAGGAAAGGGATTTCCTATTTCAACAATTTTGTCATGTCAAATCATGAAGATTTGGTTCTAGATATAGTATTATTCTTTTTAAAAAGAAAATCTTGCATACGACAGATGTATATGCATCCGGCCAATTGTAAGGGGCCACGTTAGGGCACATGGCTCATGGTTGGCCGAATTCACATGCATCCATTGTATGTAATATTTTTTTCGTTTTCAAAACACAATGTTATAATTGCATATATAATTAGTCTTTGAATTAGGGATGGGCATTTGCCCCATTGGATCCGGGATCCCGGTTAGACCTGGACCCGGACTAATGGGGCGGGTCTGGGGCAAAAAAATTTTGCCCCGACCGGGGCAGGTCTGGGTCCGGGTCCAACCGCCTGGACCCATAGACCCGCCCCGCCCCGTAAGGTGTAGGGGTATATTTATAAAGTTTTAAAATTTTAGGACTATTAGGTAGTTTTTTAGGTTATATTTGTTAAACTTTTCATATATATAAATTCTTAATAATTTTACAAAGAATGCAAATACTTTAATAAAAATTACATTTTAATTAATAATTAACCTCTTTTAGTATATTAACATCAATTTAGTCATATTATAATGACAAAATAAAATATTTTATTTTATAGTAATTAAATTTGTATAATATATACAATATTAATATAGATTATTAAGTACTAATTAAATTATTGCAATATTAACATGATTATTTTTAAAATATATATCTTTAATATAATCAATATATTATTTTTTAAATATGTAAATAGAAATATGATAAAAATAATCTTAAAACCATAAATATATGATTTATTGTAATTTAAATTAATTAATTAAATTATTATTGTTTCATAAATATATAATGTTAATTAATTGGTATATGTCAATTATATTATTACTATTATTAGATTGAAACTAAATCAACATGCTATTGAAAAATTATCAATTAACTAGTTTACAAGCAATAATACACTTTTAACATTATTTCTAATAGATTATGTAACATTATTACTAATATAATCAAATGGCAATTAATGGTAATTAAATATTTGTATTTTATAGTAATTAAATTTGTATAATATATACAATATTGATATAGATTATTAAGTACTAATTAAATTATTGCAATATTAACAAGATTATTTTTAAAATATATATCTTTAATATAATCAATATATTATTTTCTAATATGTAAATAGAAATATGATAAAAATAATATTAAAACCTTAAATATATGATTTATTGTAATTTAAATTAATTAATTAAATTATTAATGTTTCATAAATATATAATGCTAATTAATTGGTATATGCCAATCATATCATTACTATTATTAGATTGAAACTAAATCAACATGCTATTGAAAAATTATTTAATTGTATTATCAACTATTTAAAAAATTGTCAATTAACTAGTTTACAAGCAATAATACACTTTTAACATTATTTATAATAGAGTATGTAATATCATTACTAATACAATCAAATGGTAATATACAGCCATTTTGATTTTAGTTTAAAGATTTATTGTTTTTATGATTGTTAAAAAATGATCATAGTTATAAATGATATGATGAAAAATTGATAACGGAGTTATTTACAAAGATGTAAATGTTACAGGGGATGAAGTTACAAAAATATAAAGATTATAGGGGTGTGATTGAAAAAATATAAATAAGGATGGGACGGGGCGGGGCGGGGCGGGGCGGGGCAAAAAAAATTTGAGCGGGGCGGGGCTGGATACCTGCCACCCCGTACCCGCCCCGCCCCGGTTCCAAGCCTAGTTTGAATGATTCTAGATATTCAACCAATCCATACAATTAATTTTACATAATTTAACAAGGTGTGATTCTATTAGATGAACAATTAATTACCACACCATTTTCCTTTATATATTACCATCTTTTACTTATTTAATAATATTTTACCAACTGAGATTCTATAGAGTTGGCTGCGTATAAGACGATTGTATTTGTAGCATTACTTTCAATATTCACTGAACACATGTTTTACACAATGTAAAAGATAATTAATTTATGCAAAATCAATTGTCCCCTATATGGTCCAAGTTAAAGTCTCTCTCTTTTTTTTTTTTTTTATAACTTGCTTGACAAGTTAAGAACATCTAGTATGGGTAAATTATTATCACTTCTCCTAACAGTCATTCTAAAATGTAAACTTTTTATTTGCATGAGGGATTTGAAAGGTAGATTGTTTCTCAATTGGGAACATGCAAATATCCATGGCTTACGGAAAATATTCTATCGTTGAAACAAAGAGATAAAATGTAGTGGCATTTGATTCGTCAAGCATGCATAACTTCTGTTTTTGCACGTACATGTAAAGTTTTAGAACTATTATGTATAGGACGATTTTTACTATATTTTTAGCGTTTTTTTTTTATCAATTGAAAGCATGCATATAGCATGTTTGTATTATTAATTTATTTTGTAAACCTTTACCAAAAAATTTTAAAATTATTCTGTGAATCTGTTAACGCAAAATTTGAATAAACCGACTTCAACAATACTTCAACTTACATAAATTATTGTTGAGCATGCATAAGGTTAAGAAATTAGTGGCTGTGACACTCATGTACGTGCACAAACATTATCTGACCCTGACATTTCTCAAGATTAATTAATAGTTTCGATAATCACTCAAATAATTTAATATAAGAAATCTCCCGGCCTCAAGTATTGACAAGTAATATATATTTATTAGTCCGTTCGCTTTCAACAGTTGGATAAACGTACAAGCATGTAAGAATCAAAATTTGGGAAGTGATGTTGCAACAAAACCAAAAATAAAAACTCAAATATCTATTCCTCATTCTAGCTTGAACTACTCAATAATTAAGGAATATGCTGCTATACTATAATGCTCTATAACAGTAGGAAATCATTTTCTATAACATATATACAAAAAAAAAAAGATTAAGTTTATAATATTGGACATCAACTTGTAACATATTCAAATAAGGTATTTAGTTTATTTTAAAATAAAATTATTCGAAAACATTACAAAACTTATAGCTATCACGACAAAAACTTATACTTAACAACAGTAACAAAAACGACATGCAAAAATGGTCCCAGGCGGGATACTTAGCCAAGCAGATAAAGAAACTTATGAGTCTATCTTATGTGAAGGCAACTGTCATGCATATCTTTCTCCTTCATAGTGTGTTAATTATATTTGAAATATATTATCTTCACTTTCTGTATCAAAGAACAGAAAAAAAGAAAAGAAACATAAAAACAATATCCTATATATTTTAATTTTTTCCGCGTATCATTCTCACTGTAACATATCAACTTATCTCATAGCAAAAATTATTGTCATAGATGGATTTCACTCTAAAGTGTGTATTTTGTACGTGTTGAAGTTTACCTGTAAGTGAAATGACACATACATTTAGTAATTTTTTAATGTATCAACATCGTCAAAATGGGAAAACCATGCATAGGATTGAGGGACATTCAGAACAAAATCTTGAAAAAAATATGCCAAAGATAGCCAAGTTTGAGGGTTTTGTTTATTTATTTAAGAAATAGCAATATTTTGAAAAAGGTAGATGTCTTGGCAAATTTAAATATTAAGTATTAAATTTACTCATAATTCCCCAAATGAAAACAAAATACTTGATAGTTTGATATAAACATCTAGTATTGTTGGACAACTTCACACTAGACTAGATGTTTATTTAGTAATGCTTGACAACTGTCTAGAATTATTGAGTTGTTTAAACACCAACTTGATAACTCAATATCTTGACACTCGGTTATGAAATAAAAAACAGGTTAATTAACTATTTCTCAAAAGAGTCTCCAAAATTTGACCTTTTTTTTGCGTTTGTCGATCATTTTTCACTAACAGTCTTTAAAACAATTTGTTTTTTAGTGCGTGCACTTGGTAGAATATCATCCTAGATGACAATTATATCTCTTTTACTTGTGCATTTAAAGGATATGGTGTTAAATATAAATACTGACGTATTTAATTAAATGCCCAAATATTTACATAGATAAACAATATCAATCATGATTAAGAAGAGTAATACTATACACACAAATATATATATATATATATATATATATATTAAGTCAAAAACTGAAAATTAAAATATTCCGATCCAGATATATAGGAATAAAATTCTCTCTAAAAGCTAGGATGCGTTTCTTGTTAAAGGTCATGATATACAGTAAAATATTTCTCGTTTATAAAAGCAACTTTTTGAACAAAAAGAGCGTTTATTTATGTAATTGACTTGACTAGCATAAAGTCTAAATGCATGATTGGATGAGGACAAATTAAGAATAATTTAAGAAGCAAGAGTGGAGCTAGAGCATTTGATATTTGAGAGACCAACATGAGGAGCAATGATAGGTGGTCAAACAGACCAACAAAAAGTATTTTTATGGACTAAATTTGAACAACGTAGCTCGATCCGCCCCTTACTATAAGTAGTTAAAAAGTGTTATAAAATGTAAGTGGATTTACTATCACTTGTATATTAGTGGAGTTACCACTTGAATATTAGTGGAGTTATCACTTATGTGTGTGTGCCCATGTGAGAAATATGTTTTCATTTTTAATTAGGTACAATTACATTAATGACCATTCATACTTCTCTATAAATAGGCATCCAACATTGTAATGTAAAGAGGAAGAATAATAGAACAAGAAAATCCTTTCATTTCTCTTTCTTTCTTCTTTCTTTATTTCTACCATTATTTTACTTTGCAATCTAGGAGTAATTCACATTTCCTTCACCTCCTTTTGTTACTTATATTACATATAAGTAAATTTCATTATACCACTTATATTAATCCATACCCTTATTCACTTAAATTATAATATGTTATCAGCACGAATTATTTTTCCAAAGGTATGTTGTTTATCTTACCATATTCTTTCAATTATTATTCGATCAATTTTTATTCTTAATTTGTTATTGTTAATATTAAATATATATTAACTACCGTATGAGTATGCTCTGTGGTTAATTGCCATTATATTGGATCTTCCACATCAGAAAATAAGGCTAGTTTTATAATGTTAAAATCATCTTATTATCCATCTTACTTTATTATGTTCATATTCTTGTTGTATTGCTTGTGTTATCATTTATGTTTCAAATTTATTTGTTTATAGCCGCGACTTAAAGTTTTCTGGACTAAATTCATTTGGTCGTGACTTTAAGTCTTTTGGCAATTAATTTACATTACTTGCGTTATTATTTAAACTGTCAATATTAATCCAACTCAGAACCTGAAGTTCTAATTCCTAATGATTAAATTTGTTCATTTTGATTAGATAATGACAAATTTCGAAAAATTGATGTTTGAGCCATTGTTGCATAATGGAGACAATTATTCAGATTGGGCTGATGATGTTGTACTTCACTTGAATTCCATGGGCATCGGACACACCATAACAAATGAAAATACTGCATCCCTGCAGGATCAGTCTAAGGCCATGATATTATTGCGTCATCATTTAAGTAAAGGCCTGAAGTCCGAATATACAACTATAATTGATCCATTAGCTCTTTGGAACAATTTAAAAGAAAGATTTGATCAGCAAAGAACAATAATATTGCCAAGGGCCCGATTTCAATGGCAGAATTTGAGACTTCAGGATTTCAAAACAATAAGCGAATATAACTCAGCCATGTTCAGAATTGTATCTCAATTGAGGTACTGTGGGCAAACTGTTACCGAAGAGGAGATGTTAGAGAAAACACTATCTACATTTCATCCCTCCAACATGATCCTGATGCAACAATATCGAGAGCGCAAATTTAAGAAATACACTGAGTTGATATCATGTCTTTTGGTTGCTGAGCAAAACAATGAAATCCTATTGAAAAATCATCAATTACGTCCCACTGGATCTACAGCATTCCCTGAAGTGAATGATATGTCATTTAATAAACGAGGTGGCAAGAGTGGTCGTGGTTTTGGCAGAAAAATGTTCCAACCTAGAGATAGAAATTTCAAGAAATTTAAACCAAACCACCAGAAGTGGAACAGAAATGACTCGACATATGACAAAGAAAAGGGTCATCAACTCAAACCACAAAGAAGCAATGAAAGTACTTGCTATAGATGTGGCGCAAAGGGCCATTGGTCACGTACTTGCCGTACACCAAAGCATTTAGTGGATCTGTATCAGGCTTCCATAAAGAATAAGGGAAAGAATGTTGAGACAAATTATATAGATGACCCAGTGGGTGACACTGATTTTGATATCTCGGATTGCTTTCCTAGTTCAGATGAAGCTATTGGCCAGATAATGATTACTGAAAATGCCCCAGTCAACTGAATAACTATTACTTTCTCGCTTTTGTTATATTTTGTAATGATGTCCTATTTTAATTTTTTTTTTGTTTTGATCTATCTTTTATGTACTTTCTTTATAAATAGTTTTGATATGCTTTTGTTTAGCATAAAATCATATCTAATGTGAACTTTTGTAATGAAAGGGAATGGACATCAAGACTTTATCTTTGCCTAAAAATGATGGAAATCTATGCCTAGTTGATAGTGCAACCACACATACAATTCTTAAAGATAAAAAAAATTTCCTAAATTTAACCTTTCTGGAAGTAAAGGTTAACACTATATCAGGGTCCGTAAGCATGATTGAGGGCTCTGGAAGAGCCACAATAATGCTGACAAATGGTACTAAGTTGAATATTAATAATGCATTATATTCAAGCAAATCCAGAAGAAATTTGCTCAGTTTCAAAGATATAAGACATAATGGATATCATATTGAGACATGTTGTGAAAATAATATTGAATTCCTTTGTATTACCTCAAATGTCTTAGGACAGAAATTAATATTAGAGAAGCTTGAAGCTTTCTCTTCTGGGTTATATTACACATATATAAGGTCCATTCAAACATATGCAGTTATGAAACAGAGGTTTAATGATCCTAAGACTTTTATGTTATGGCATGACCGTCTTGGTCACCCAGGATCATCAATGATGCGTAGAATTGTTGAGAATACAAATGGACACCCATTAAAGAGTCAGAAAATTCTTCTGTCCAATGAAACTACTTGTACCGCTTGTTCACAAGGAATGTTAGACCATCTCTCTCTAAGATTGATCAAGAATCCCCATCATTTTTACAAAGAATCCAGGGGGATATATGTGGACCTATTCATCCACCGAGTGGACATTTTCGCTACTTTATGGTTCTAATTGATGCTTCTGCACGGTGGTCTCATGTATGTTTGTTATCAACTAGAAATATTGCATTTGCAAAGCTACTTGCTCAAATTATAAAATTACGGACACATTTTCCAGATTATCCTATTAGGTCCATACGTTTGGATAATGCTGGTGAGTTTACATCAAAAGTTTTTGATGATTATTGTATGTCCGTTGGAATTGATATTGAGCATCCTGTCCCATATGTCCATACCCAAAATGGTTTGGCAGAATCACTTATAAAGCGATTGCAGATAATTGCACGAACTTTATTATTGAGAACACAGTTGCCAACCTCTGTCTGGGGCCATGCTATTTTACATGCTGCATCATTGATCAGATTAAGGCCCACTGCTTATCATGAATATTCACCAATACAACTTGTACTTGGTCAACAACCCAATATATCCCATCTAAGAATTTTCGGTTGTGCCGTACAAGTCCCCATTGCTCCCCCGAAGCGGACAAAAATAGGGCCTCAACGCCGATTGGGGATATATGTAGGTTACAATTCTCCATCAATTATCAGATATTTGGAACCCATGACGGGTGATATTTTTACTGCATGATTTGCAGATTGTCATTTTGATGAAACAGTTTTTCCACCTTTAGGAAAAAACAAAATGCCTCTTGAAGTTGGGCATGTGGCTCCTGAAAGAAATCCAGAACTTTCTTGGAATGTGAAAACATTGTCTCATCTTGATCCTCGCACATCTCAATGTGAAAATGAAGTTCAAAGGATGATATATCTTCAGACTATCGCTAATCAGATGCCAGATGCATTTACTGATGCAGCCAAGATAACAAAGTCACATATACATGCTGCAAATACACCGGCTCGAATTGAGATTCCTGTTGAGCAAACCCCTAAAGCAACAATGAATAATCAAACTGTTGCACGCCAGAAGCGTGGCAGACCCCTTGGATCAAAAGATACTATCCCTCGAAAAAGAAAATTGATTAATAATGGTCCTGATATAAATAATGATCGAGCTAAAGAATCCACATTCTCTGATTTGTCTCCTGAAATGACAAGTGTTCCTAAGGAGACACCTGCCACTAAAGAGGCACAAGTTATTGATGAAATGCATGTCCCTGAAGTGACAGCTGAATTTAAAAATGAGGAAATTTCTATTAATTATGCTTATACTAGAGAAATGTGGAAACGTAATGAAATTGTCATTGACGATGTATTTTCATTTGTAGTAGCCACTAATATTATGAATGATGACTTTGAACCACACACAGTGGATGAATGTAGACAAAGGCATGACTGGCCTAAATGGAAAGAAGCAATTCAAACAGAATTATCTTCTTTGGCCAAACGTGAAGTCTTTGGACCTGTAGTCCAAACGCCTAAAGATATAAAACCTGTTGGATATAAATGGGTATTTACTAGAAAACGAAATGAGAATAATGAGATTGCCAGGTATAAAGCCCGGCTAGTAGCTCAAGGTTTTTCTCAGAGACCGGGTATTGATTTTGATGAAACTTATGCTCCAGTAATGGATATTATCACTTTTAGATATTTGATCAGTTTGGCAGTCTCGGAAAAACTTCACATGCGCCTTATGGATGTGGTAACTGCTTACTTGTATGGTAAATTAGATTCTGATATATATATGAAACTCCCTGAAGGATTTAAATTGCCTGAAGCAATTAAAACACAACCAAGGAGTATGTATTCACTTAAGTTGCAAAGGTCCTTATATGGATTGAAACAATCTGGGAGAATGTGGTACAATCGTCTTAGTGAATACTTGATTAAAGAAGGGTACATTAATGATCCCATATGCCCTTGTGTGTTTATAAAAAGATCAGAATCTGGTTTTGCTATTATAGCAGTATATGTTGATGACATGAATTTAATTGGAACCCCTGAAGAAATCCAAAATGCAGCTGAATATTTGATGAGAGAATTTGAAATGAAAGATTTAGGAAAAACGAAATATTGTCTCGGCCTGCAGATCGAGCATAACTCTGACGGTATATTTATTTACCAATCAGCATATACAGAAAAGCTTTTGAAACGGTTTAATATGGATAAGGCTCATCCATTGAGTATCCCAATGGTTGTTAGATCTCTTGATCCTAAAAAGGATCTATTTCGTCCTAAAGAGGATGACGAACAGTTACTTGATCCTGAAGTGCCATATTTGAATGCTATAGGTGCATTAATGTATTTAGTGCAATGTACTAGACCTGATATTGCATTTGCAGTTAATTTGTTAGCAAGGTTTAGTTCCGCACCCACTAGACGGCATTGGAACGGGATCAAACATATTTTTCGTTATCTTCAAGGAACTATTGATCTGGGATTATTTTTCCCATATGAGCCTTCTGAAAATCCTGGATTGGTCGGATATGCTGATGCCGGTTATTTATCTGATCCCCATAAAGCTCGATCACAAACTGGATATGTTTTCACTTATAATGGGACCGCAATTTCATGGCGATCTACTAAACAGAGTTTGGTTGCTACTTCTTCTAACCACTCTGAAATACTTGCATTGCATGAGGCCAGCCGAGAATGTATATGGTTACGTTCTGTTATTCAACACATCCAGAATTCGTGCAAATTATCTCCTACTGTAAATCTTCCAACAATCATATATGAAGATAATGCAGCATGTATTGCTCAAGTCCGAGGAGGATATATTAAAGGAGACAGAACAAAGCACATTTCACCGAAGTTCTTCTACACGCATGAACTTCAAGAAAGTCAAAAGATCGATGTGAAGCAGATACGTTCAAATGACAATCTTGCAGATTTGTTCACTAAAACTTTACCAACATCAACATTTGAGAAGCTAGTATACAAAATTGGTATGCGGCGGCCCAACAAGCAATCAATTTGACAAGAGATCTTCTACCATGATCAGGGAAAGCATTGTGGACACATGTGTACTGTACTCTTTTTTCCTTCGATCGGATTTTGTCCCACTGGGTTTTCCCGACAAGGTTTTTAATGAGGCAGTAAAACACGTTCAACACCACTTCATAATTTGTTGTATAATTGTATTTCTTTATTTTGGTTTTTATCCCATTGGGTTTTTCCTTAGTAAAGTCAAATACAATTAAGTGGTAGAATCCAAGGGGAAGTGTTATAAAATGTAAGTGGATTTACTACCACTTGCATATTAGTGGAGTTACCACTTGGATATTAGTGGAGTTACCACTTGGATATTAGTGGAGTTACCACTTGCATGTTAGTGGAGTTACCACTTATGTGTGTGTGCCCATGTGAGAAATATGTTTTCATTTTTAATTAGGTACAATTACATTAATGACCATTCATACTTCTCTATAAATAGGCATCCAACATTGTAATGTAAAGAGGAAGAATAATAGAACAAGGAAATCCTTTCATTTCTCCTTCTTTCTTCTTTCTTTATTTCTACCATTATTTTACTTTGCAATCTAGGAGTAATTCACATTTCCTTCACCTCCTTTTGTTACTTATATTACATATAAGTAAATTTCATTATACCACTTATATTAATCCATACCCTTATTCACTTAAATTATAATAAAAAGGATATTTTCTCTGCTGATCATTTTAAGTATAAACATTATTAAAATTGTATAAATGATTGTTTTGTCAAATTTTAATATGATTTTTGGTTCTTAATTTATTTTCCATTTAATTAAACGTAATAGACCTATACGTGATTAACTTGAAAATATGGAGCATAACTAAATGATATCTTCGAGCAACACAACTTAATTTCCTCAAATTTAGGTCATTGAAATGACTCAATATAGTCATTTCGCGGAAAATTAGATGGAAAAAGCGACAAAACACACAGATTTTCTTCTGTAGGAAATTTTTAGCTTTTCTAGCCACCAGGCTGAGATGAATTGCACGTAAAGACACTCTGTTAGGTCATCAATTAATCTTTTAGAAGTTTCTTCGTTTCGGGTACGTTTTACTGATTTTGATCTTTATAAAGACTTTGGATAAAGACTTTTGAATAAGAACAAGATATTTCTTGTCCAACTAAGACGTTTTGATATTGTTATAATTATGATCGAGATATTGGGACCTGAAAACTTAAAAACGTAGATTTGTGATTATTCAAGATAAAAGGGGCAGTATGATTGTCACTCTCCCACTCACTTCTACCGTATGAATTGGTACAGTTGTCCATTTTCATCCTTCTCACATGAAGGATAATTTCACATATACCCTGACTTAATTTTATCCAACCTCAAATTTTGTTAAAAGTTGGACGTGTACGTGGAAGGATTTCATTTTAATCCATGAATAATAACATGCAAATATCATAAACATATAAAAAAGGATATCAATACCAAATAACTAATTAGGTTTACCCAAGTAATAGAAGGAGAGTTTATTAGACCTTATTATTTAAACCAATCTTCCTTCACATTTTAATTATATATCTTTGTCATAAAACCTGCCCTGAGATGTAATCTCATATTTTTCTTGAATTAGATACTTATTGAACAAGAAATACCAACTTTTATCTTCAAGAAATATTAAGAGTTTGAATAATGTTTCAATCATCTGCATAAATATTAAACACACATAAAATCCAAATTATCAATAACATCAAAGAGAATGCAATTATTTCTATTTCTCTCTCTCTCTCTCTCTCTTAATAATGAGACATATATGCTCATCGTTCTTAGATTTCCTATTAGATTTATTTATTTATTTTAATATTAGGAAGAAATACTGAAAGTGTCTTTTGAGATGGATAAAGCGTCACCACTCGTATAACTTGAAACAATTTTTAATCATCATTTTTATAAACAAGATCTGTCGATTGATCAATCATATATATAAAGATGTGTCTTGGAAAAGCTTTTCGGTAAATGCTTTATGAGTAGGAATTAATGGAAAAGGTTGAAATAATTATATAAATTTGTAATAATTTTTTTTTTCTATTCGATGGTGTAGAAAAATGATACAAAAGTATCTTCGAAGTGATCTTTTTGACTTTTGATACTAACATGTGAATATGATAAAATAATTAAAAATTTATGTCACAAGGTCTCTTCCCATTATATTTTGGGTCTAATTATCTTATTAGTATTATAATCTCATAAAGTTTTGGTTTTTAAATTCAATGAATCGTAATTTCTTTCTGAATAAAAGAAGAAGAAGAAGAAGAAGAAGAAGAGGTTTGTCTGACATCTCTAACAGCATGGTAAACCCAATATAGCATTTTTATATCCATTTAATAAAAAAGTAACTCAAATGATGCATATCAAGAGTGTGAAATGTTAAAATTTATTATTTTAAATGATGTGCCTTCTTATATGATATTTATATATTAATAGTAAATTGATACGGTAAATGATATGTCGATGCTGTATATATAAAGACGTGTATCACATTATTCAAAATATATTATCTTCTCATCTAATTAATTATGTAGTTAGAAACATTAATTTAAAAAGCTACATATATATGTATGTATGAATGTATAGTGCTATATTTTTCAATCTAAAAGGTGAAAATTTTCCACTTAAATTTGAATATAAATGTTTCAATGATATTTAAAATTTTTATTAGTTTAATTTCATTGAGTACAATTGTGTTTTACCATACTATCAAGCAGAAAGGGACCTTGACTAAAATATCAATTTATTTTTTCTTTATTTAATTACTTTATTTTCTTGAAAACCATCTCGCCATCCCTCTTATTGTATTGCATCAAACTCTTTGTTCAAAAATAAATAAATAAATAAATAAAATTGTAAGCGAATGCCTTGACACTGGTAACCAACTTCATCAATTCATTTTAGCCCCTTTGTCAACATATATCTTGATGAAATCTATTAATGAGAGTATCTTTAATAATTTTTGATAAAAAAGAAATTGATAATTTTTTTAAACTCATTTTCTGTCTAACATAAAAATAAGGTACACAATGAATTAATTAACTATATTATTTATTTCACATATATATTATTAATTAATATACTATCAAATTATAAATAATAGAATATTTCAATCAAAATGAGGACAGGGCAATGATTTTCTTTTGAAACAAATAAATATTGTTATTGGAAATAATTTCTAACAATGTATTCATTTTTTCTTGCATGACTTTGAGGGCACTATAAACTATTCCAGTCTGCCCCATCAAAATCTAACAATTCGTGAACAAGGAAAATCCAAAGCTTAAAGCTCCTTTGTTAATTCTCCCTGTGAACATCTCAATCAATTTATTGCATTACATTTTTTTTTTCAACTCAAATTACTTTTGCATTTATGGTACAACTGCTCCTATGACTCACTCTTGACTCTTAAATTTTGATTCGGCTGCGGCCTGTAGACTAATATTGTTGGAGGATATATTTTGATATAAGATTTTTAACATGAGATTAGGCATAATTTTTTAATTATTGATCAATAAAATTTAATAATTGAGATAATTGATGAGTTGACAGTGCTAAATATATCTTGTTAACTTTCAATCTCAATTATTGGATTTTGTGAAATCTGTTGGTTCCATGCGTGGCACATATGGTATGTGCATTGCACATGAGTAATTTAATTTATCATCATGTGATAAAAATATTAAATGTGGATATTTTGCTAATCTCATTTATTTTATATAGATATTTTGTTTTAGAAGAATTGTAACCAGAATAGGAAAAGTTTGGATTTAGTGTCTTAGTTGAATAGGAAGTTTTGTATTTTCATTAATTATCTATTGTTAGATTAGGATATTATTTAAGTATTCTAGTTTATTTAGGAGAGTATATTATCACTTTCTATCATGTTTGATTGTTATCTAAACTTTCCTTATGAGTTTTATTGAGATTCTATAGGATCATGATAAGGATTATAATTGATATCAAATACTATATAAAACTATCTTCCTAGCTTTTGGAGGAAGGCATTCAACACATTCAATGCAAATTGAGCGAGAACAAGCAAGAGCCAGTTTGTTGAGTGGGTCTTTTATTTGTTTTTTATGTCTTGTATAAAACTTTAGGCTTTGGTTAATTGTAATAAATCGTGTGAGTTTAAGGGAGTTTAGTAATCATATGTGTCTGTACTAATTATGGGTGTTATGTTATTCTTAACTATGTTTAGCTAAGATAGTTGTGACAGAAAAAGAGCAGCATCAAAACAGTGTGTGAAGGATTATGGTTATGATCGAGATTTATCAAGTTTACATAGATTAGATTAGTGCGTGAACAGGTGTCTACCATTGTAAAGAGTCCTAAGTCGAGTGTAAACACATACAACATATTACAACTCTTGTTGCCCGTGGATATACGTTGGTTATAATTAAACCAAGTAAAAATCCTGTTCCGATTTATGTTATTATTTTCAGTTATATTATTCGTAACTACCATACACTGTAAAAACTTTTAATTGGTATGAGAACAGGTACACTAACATACTAGTGTAGATCAATTTTTTTGTAGGTATGGAATATTCTGGACTGGAGGATCAGTCACTCAACCACCGTTACTTGAAGGTGCAAACTATGCATATTGGAAAGTCAAGATGAGAGCTTTTATCAAATCAATTGATGAAAGAGTGTGGAAAAGCATTGTGCATGGTTGGACCCCTCCAACAAAAACCAATGAGGTTGGACAGCAGATTAAGAAACCACAGAATGAGTGGAATGAAGCTGAATATCGATTAGTCAGATAGAATTCTAAAGGCATCAATGCTATTTTCAATGCTGTCAGCCTTCAATAGTTCGGATTGATTTCAAAGTGCACCACTGCAAAGAAGCTTGGGATATCCTTGAGGGAAAGAATGAAGGTACTGAAAAGGTTAAAGAATCTAAGTTGCTTACTTTGACTTCTAAATTTGAGAACTTGGTTATGCATGAAGAAGAAACCATTAGTGATTTTCAATAGACTTTGTTTGAAATTACTAACTCTGCTTATATGCTTGGTGAGGAATATACTAAGGCTAAAATTGTTGGCAAGATACTTAGATCTTTACTGAAAAAATTTCAGCCTAAGGTCACAGCTATCAAAGAAAGCAATAATGTGAAATCGCTGCAAGTTGATGAGTTGACTGGGTCTCTTCAAGCATATGAGATGGGTTTAAAGTCAAAAAGGAGGGAAAAGAGTGTTGCCTTTGTTGCTTCTTTAGAAAAAGGAGAAAAAGATGACAGAAATCTTGATGATTCTGATGATGAACTTACTCATTTGAGAAAGAGTTTTGTCAAATATATGAAGAAAAATCTCAAGAAGAAAAATTCTAAGAACTTTGATGTTAGAAAATTTCTTAAAGAGCCTACAAAGAAAAATCAAGAGAAGATTGAAAGAAAAGGTGAAATTCAATGTTTTGAATGCAACGTATTTAGGCACATTCAATCTAAGTGTCCTAATTACAAGAAGAAAAAGAACTTGTGTGTAACATGGAGTGATGATGTCTCAGAACCAAATGGAGAATACTCCAACAATATTTTAGCATTCAATGGAACTGTTTCAGATAAAGAGCAAATAGTTGTGTCTGACATACTTGAAGATGTTGCGTCTAACATAACAGAACATAATATATCAGACATTGATGAGTCAGATGCTGAGAAGGAAGCTGAATATTATATAAAACTTCAAGAGGCATATAATGCACTCTATGAGATGTGGGAGATGTAGAAATTGCATATCAAAGCTCTTCAGAATGAACAAGAAGTGCTCAAGGGTGAAATAACATCTGCAGATGAAAAAAATTATAAAACTGGAAGCTGCTGTGATAGATAAGATAGAATGTATCTAGAAAATTACTGCAAAATTGGATGAGGAAAACATGTGCATTAATCAACTCAAGTTAGGCTTAGCAAAGCTTGATCAAATTCTGAGTTTAGGCTATGATAACTCCATCAAACATGGTCTAGGATATGATGAAAAGAATTGCACTTCAATCAAAAATAGTATTTGTTAAAGCTTCAAATTTTGATAACACTTCTAACTCAAACTTTAAAGATATGACTGATTTTGCTTCCCTAATGAGTTCTTTCATTTCAAATCCAAAAAAGGTAATAAAATTTGTTGCTACTTGCTATTTTTGTGGTGTTAAAGGTCACATTGGACCTAGGTGCTATAAATTGCAAAAATTTTTAAAGAAAAAGGCAAGTCAGTTTAGACAGTCATATAAGACACGATAGGTTTGGGTTAAGAAACATGAAACTCACTGCAAAGTTGTTACACTTAATGGTTCTTATAATGATGATTGTGCTTGTTCTAAACATGTGACAGGAAATGAAAAGTGTTTGAAAAATTTCAGTTAGACAAGTGATGACAAAAAGTGTTGTTTAGAAACTTATTGAATCAAAAATTATTTGCATTGAACATGTTTCATTGGAGAATCATCTAGTTGACTTGTTCATTTAAGTAGTAAGATGCATTGAGATTTGAAAAATTGAGAAAGGACATTGGTACTTATTAGTGACTTGAATTATAACAGTGTTTAGTTATATTGTTTTTATGTATAGCATCATTAGTCTATTTATAATTGAAGCATGCTTGAGCTGTTTTATTGATATAATTTTGCTGGTAATTTCATGTCAAATACAGAGAGGGCTATGAGTATATGATGTGTGAAAGCCATCTATTGAGAGTGACTTTAATGTATCTTGAAAATACGTTGAGGTTACCCACTTAAATGAAAAATGGCTACCTCTATATATGTGCGAAAGCTACTATATTCATTGAGAAAATTCACATTGAGATTAACTTTTGTGTGTGTAAGAAGCATGCTCAAGTTTACACTCAATTGGATCAAGTCGTAAAATAATGAAAAATTATTTATGTTTGATGTTATCAACAGCTCTAATACATGCTTGGTTATAAAAAGATTATATGATGTCTAGATATTTCTGTTATGTGAATTTCAACTGTTTTTAGTTATGGTTTATACAACTTATGATCAGTGCTTTATGTTTGACTCAGTTTGATTCTCTTAAATGTATTTTGATGTGTCAAAAGTACCAGGTCAACGAAATTGATTTGAGGGGGAGTTTGTTCAATTGCGGGAATACTTGATTTAATTAATTTAGTTTCTTGGTTTTTAAAATTTTTATTTTTTACATTAATGCACAAAGTGAAGAGGTGAACATTTAGATGGGGGTTTTTTTTTTCTCATTTCTTTTATACTTTGGCACTTGCTCAAAAAACAAGGGGGAGAAATATGGATGTTTATTGGTTGTTTCTTTTTTATATAGGTTGTCATTATAGTTTTTTTCTGTGTTTTAATTTTAGTTGTATTACATGTACTCATGCATTTGTTTTAAACATTTAGATGTTTTCATCACAAGATGCCGAAGGGGGAGATTGTTGGTTCCATGCGTGGCACATATGGCATGTGCATTGCACATGAGTAATTTAATTTGTCATCATATGATAAAAACAATAAATGTGGATATTTTACTAATCTCATTTATTTTATATCGATATTTTGTTTTAGGATAATTGTAACTAAAATAGGAAAAGTTTGGATTTAGTATCCTAGTTGAATAGGAAGTTTTGTATTTTCATTAATTATCTCTTATTAGATTAGGATATTATTTAAGTATTCTAGTTTACTTAGGAAAATATATTATCACTTCTTATAATGTTTGATTGTTATCTAAACTTTCCTTATAAGTTTTATTAAGACTCTACAGATCATGATAAGGATTGCAATTGATATCAAACACTATATAAAGCTATCTTCCTAGCTTTTGGAGTAAGGCATTCAATGCATTCAATGTAGATTGAGAGAAAGCAAGCAAGAGCCAGTTTAAGTGTGTCTTTTATTTGTTTTTTATATCTTGTGTAAAGCTTTAGGCTTTGTAATTGTTATAGATCGTTTGAGCTTAAAGGAGTTGAGTAATCATATGTGTCTGTACCAGTTACTGGTATTATGTTAGTTTAACTGTGTTTAGTTAAGATAGTCGTGACAGAAAAAGAGCAGCATCAGAAGAGTGTGTGAAGGACTATGATTGTGATCGAGGTTGATCAAGTTTACATAGATTAGGTTAGTGAGTAAGCAGGTTTCTATCACTGTAAAGACTCATAAGTCGAGTGTAAATACATACAACATAGTAGATTACAACTCTTGTTGCCCATGGATGTAGGTTGGTTGGTTATAACCAAACGACGTAAAAATCCTGTTCCGATTTACGTTACTATTTTCAGTTATATTATTCGTAACTACCATATATTACAAAAAATTTCAAAATCAATGACTACACATTTGTGTCAATAAATTATATAAAAAATTTATATTAAAATATCTCCTTCTATTAATTTTTTTTATGGATGCTTTTATAATATTAATCTTATAATACTACCAAATCAGGGAAGTACATCCTTAAATGGTTTAAATCTTTTAACAAAAGAATTGACATTTGCAATAATATTGATGGCTTTCTTTTAGGATTTCCACCACTAGAGATTCTTCTCTATGTATATTTAGCATATTGTTGCTCCATTTCCTGTTTTGTTAACGAAACCATCAATCAGCATATTCGCTATAGAGTTTGAGTTGTGGATGACCAAGAAAGCACTTATAAGTCATAAATTAAGTGGAGAGGTTGAATTAATAGATGGGTTCTGGCTATAATTTACTGAAAAGTCCTATAACGGCTTACAACTTTTTCGAGTACTAAAGTTTATAGAAATAGAACTTACAAGAATAGAGATTTTCAAAATAAACTTTTTAATACAAAGTTGTTAATTTTAGATTAAATAATGTAAAGTTATTTTTGGCAATAAATTATCAAAATGTGCTTCTTATGAAAGGAGGATTGATAACATAAATTATCGAAAAGAATTAGAAAACAGGTTTACTCTTTATTATGGGAAAACCCTAAATTTTGTGTTTTCTCCGGATTATGTAAAAGATATTTTAATCATCTCCACGTTTTTTAATTGCAATAAAATAAAACATGATATTGAAAACAACTTTCGGCATTAGAAGGATTATTCTAACTTTTACAAAAGCTGAAACAAAACATGCACAAATATCGTAATAATGATACAGAGGTAATATTAAGCAAATAAATTCATATGATTAAATAGGTAGATTTATTAAATATGATTTACAACATAAATATAACTTATATAGTAGTTAGAAATAGTTGTTTAATATTAAAATTAGGCCCTCAACTTAGCTTTAACTGTATCATAGCTTACAAGAAAATGAGATTCTAATGTACCTTTTTTATATAATGTCGGCATAATGATGCTGTAAATAATAAAATTATAAAAAAAGTAGAATTTATATGTCGACTTTTGATTTTATATTTTTATCATGTCATCGCACTGGCGTATTATAACAAATGTACCTAAACTTTATTCTACAAATATTAAGTAAAAAATAATAAAATGTCCATTCAACAAACACGCAAAATGATAATCTTTATTGACCAAGAAGCTTTAATTCCCACAGTATGCATTGCGGAATTATGTGGACTTATAACGTGCAATATTCGTTATTGTTTTTACCTTTTCTTATAATATTTTTTTTCTTTCCATTATATTCTCATATTTTGCTTTTTTTTTTTTTTTTTACTGGGAAGCAAGGTAAAGCAATTAAAAGTAGAATATTATAAACGTACGTTGCTGAGGTTTGAAATTAATCCAAGGCAAGCATAAAGTTTTAAAAAATAGAGTAATATCTTATAATAGAATCAGGAAAAAAACATCTAATAAAGAATTTAATTAAGTTAGATCAAATTGAGATGGATTCTAACTTATCCATTTGAGGGAGGGGATATTTTAATATAAATTTTTGATAACAATTGATTAATACAAATTTATAATCACTAATCTTACAAAATCTAATTGTTGAGATTGAAAGTCAACAAGATGCATTTAGTATCGTAAACTCATTAATTATCTTAATCATTAGATTTTGTAAATCAATTACTAAAAAATTATGTCTAATTTTATGTTAAAATATCTTTTCCCATTAATTAAATTAAGTCTTAATCTTTAAGTAATTCTTTAATGATGTTACCTGACATTTATTCACTCCAAATACTTGGATTATATTATAATTGAGATCACTTGCACTGCTTCCTAAATTAAGACGACCAAAAAGGAAATTTCACACTAATTCCTGTGAGAAAAGTGCATTAATTATTGTTATAATATGACCCAAAAAAATTTGTATATACAAATATATTATACGACAATCAGACAGCAAGCCAACAAGAAGTAATCAAATTTGTTTTGTCTTCTTCTTCTTTTCTTTTTTTTTTTTTTTAAATGGTTTTCCGATCAGTATGGACAACTTGGGTTACAATATATGGGAATGACTCACGCAGCCCCAAGAAAGTCTGAAAATGATAAAATGAGTCAGTAGATGTCACGCCCTAAAATATGTTATTTGGAGACTTTAAAGATGATTGATTTAGAAAAATAATAAAAAGACATCTTCAAAATCTCACTATTTTTTTTTCTTTTCATTTTCCAATTCATACATATATTTATACATGTCATATAAATCCATTACAACGTCTGGCTATTTGTTCAAGATAAACTTTACATACACTGATGATCACACTTAGAACATGGACTAATAATCATATAATAAAAATTCCTATCACAAATTAGGCTAGTCAAACTGTTCCCAAAATCATCGCATGCATGTAAACGCCTAGACTCCCTAGGAAAGCTCTGGAATACCACTAGTACAAATATCTTTTTGTGTACCTGTGGAGGGAGGGGGTGAGCATATAATCCAATAGGAAATGTTCTAACATTATACTAAATCACAAGCATTCAAACAGTTAATCAAATTCATAGTTACACAATCCATTATAATAAATCAAGCAATCATTCTCACTCACCCATTAATGTATCACTTGTTCACCTAATAATCAAAATCTTTCATCTAATGTTACCATTAGACCCGTATCCAAACAGCTCATCCAAAGTGCAACACATCAAGTATATATATATTCGTGTTCCCCTTCGATTCGTATACAAGACGGCCCATCTAAGGTCCAACATATCATGTTTATTATATTCGTGTCCTCCATACAAAATGGCCCATCCAAGGTTCAACACATCGTGTTTATTTTATTCATGTTCTCCTTGGATCCGCATACAAAACGGCCCATCCAAGATCCAACACATCATGTTTATTATATTCGTGTTCCCCTTGGATCTGTATACAAAACGGCCCATCCAAGATGGTCCAATACATAATGTTTATTTTATTCGTGTTCCCCTTGGATCCCTATACAAAATGGCCCATCCAAGGTCCAACACATCATTGCTTATTTTATTCGTGTTCCCCTTAGATCCATATACAAAACGGCCCATTCAAGGTCCAACATATCATGTTTATTATACTCGTGCTCCCCTTGGATCCGTATACAAAACGACCTATCCAAGGTCCAATACATTATGTTTTCGTGTTCCCTTTGGATCCGTATACAAAACGGCCCATCCAAGGTCCAACACATCATGTTTATTTTATTCGAGTCCCCTTAGATCCGTATACAAAACGGCCCATCCAAGGTCCAATACTAAAAATTTTATCTCTGCATTCTCCTTAGATCCGTATACAAAACGGCCCATCCAAGGTCCAATGCATACATTAACAACCTTTCAATATCATCACTATGATAAATCTCAAGAAAATACAATTTTTATGCAAAATCCAGGACTTTTTAGGAAGTGTACCGTCGGTTTGGGGTGGTTCTGTAATTTCTCTCGACATTCGATACTGTGCACCTCAACACTCGACACTTGACACACGACACTTGACATGCGCATCGAGTCACGCACGCAACGCGCGACACTGTTCACTCGACACTAGGGGTGGCAATTTTTGACACGACACTCGAACACGACTTGACACGACATGGGTTTAAGCGGGTTTGGGTTTTGGCATATTCGTGTTCGTGTCATGTTCGTGTCGGAGATGTCAACCCGTTTAATAATCGTGTTGTGTTCAGGTTGAGAGTCTTCAACACGCGAACACGATTATGACATGAAACGATTATGACACAAGCACGTTTATGACACGAGTAACACGAATACATATTATACACGATTGACACGATAACACGATTAACACAAATATTGACACGATAACACGATTAACACGAATATTGACACGATTACAAAATAATATTAAATTTAAAAAGACTAAACTTAATATTATAGTCTAAGACATTTTAGTCCATCCATGTATCCAAATTTTAAAATAAAAATAGAATTTTAAAACCTAATAAATTTTAAAACTTAGGATATTTTTGTCATTTAACAAAAATTAGAAACCTAATTCTGCAACGTGTCATAATCGTGTTAACGGATCATAATCGTGTAAACGTGTCTTAATCGTGTTAGACGGGTCGTGTTTATGTCTAACATGAGCATAACCCGTTTATTATCCGTGTTAGCGTGTCGTGTCGTGTCAATCTTTATCGTGTCACAGCTCGATACGACACGAACACAACCCGTGAACACGAATTGCCACCTCTACTAGACACTTAGTGCTAGACACTCGACGAAGTGCCTCTCGACACTCGACACTCGAACCTGCATGTCGAGTCGCGTACGCAACGCGCGACACTGTTCACTCGACACTCGGCGCTACACTTGACAAAGTGCCTATCGACACTCGACACTTGAACCAGCATGTCGAGTCGCGTACACAACGCGCGACCTTGTTCACTTGACACTCGGCGCTAGACACTCGACACCCGACACCTCTCACTTGACACTCCTCTCGACACTAGACGACAAACACTCGACACTCGACATATGCCTCTCGACATTAGACATATGTCACTCAACACTCGACATTACTTACACCCCACACTCGACCCTGGACACTCGACACTCGACTTTTTCCACTCGACACTCGATAAACAAATGTCGAGTGCTGTCGAGGGAAACATCAGAATTGAAATCCAGAGTCGATTAAAGCATCTCATTTCCAGATTTCGACCTCTAACTTCAAAAATTCACCAAAAATCTATTTTAGCTCCAAATTCAACGAAATCAGCGGCTAATTAAAGCTTTATATGTCTATTTTCCTATACAAATGAAAAATCATACAATTCTCAATCCAGAAAAATGCATCAGCTCAACAACACAAGACAGTCACATGAACTACAACTCCCCTCAAACCCATCTCTACTTCACTTCATCAACACTTAGTTTCACACATAATTCCTCATTCATACCACAAACAATTAATTTAGAATAGATCACATACATAATAAACCAATATCAATTAAACAACAAAATACATGACATGAGGTGAGCATAGTGTTAGAAAATCCCTACCTCGTTTCCAAGGCTATACACCTCCTTGATTTTTCCTTCTTTTCCTTTCTTTTTCTTCATTCTTTTTTTTTTTTTTCTTCTTCTTCTTCTTCTCCTTTAACCCGTTAGACCTCCTCTTCTAACCCGAAATAAAGGAAAGAAAAATATCTTCCTCCCCCTTCTGGAACCCTTATGTCTCTCTTATATATCCAAGGCTACCCATGAGCCCAAGTCCATTCATTTACAATCTAAGCCCAATTCATCCTTATCAATTTTAACCACAAGGCCACTACCATAATCCAACCCAATTCTCATTTATTTAAACATGGCATATTTCTAAAATTGTAATATATATATACGTATGTATGTATGTATATATAATTTGGGATTCCACAGTAGATGAGTAGAGATCAAATAACAACCAAACAATATTATTTCTTTATGTCAAATTACCGAACAATATTAATAGTTTAATGCGACAAAGGAGGTGTGACTCTTCGAACTCAACGACCATAGTTATCAAAATTAAACAAGATTGTTTGTTTAATTTCTAATATTTAATCTTTTTGAAACATGAAATTTATATGACTCCTGTCATGACCCATGCATGTGTATTGGTACTAGTAAAGTCTTGTGCTTCCAATGCATGCATACATTATGTTATTTTAAAAATTGATTATGTATTTATCTATTAGACATTTTCCAAAATTGTTGCCATCGAGTAAATAGCTCTACATATAATAGATAATAAATATTAGGGGTTTCTTAATGTAATCAAGAAGTTATAACCTAAGGAATAAAAAGTTATAACCTAAGATTCTTTTTGGGAGCTGAGATTAGACTGACTTAGACTAAGCTAAACTAAGATGTGGATCAAGATTAGGATTCAACTGGACTAGATTAGATTTTATATTATACTGTCTCATGTTTGGTGTCGTATGGACTGCACTATAGTAGTATATGATAAATTTTTAAACATTAACTTACCTATTTTTATTCAAATTTAATTTCAATAATATTAATTAATATTTTTATTAAATAGTGTTAATATTTCTATTCGAAATAATATTTCTATACAAATAATAAATTGAAAATAATTTAATAAAATTTTGAATAAATATTTCAAAATTGTAAGATTCAAAATAGAACGAGTTAATACAATGAAATAGAACCCTTGAACAAAGTAAACCTTTTTAAGGCAGTTGAGACATGTATATAACGTGTCTCTTTATCATGCATTCATAAGTTTGATGTAACCGTGCATGCATGAGATAGCTCACGATATGATTACTGTCTCTGGATTTAATTGAGTTTCTGCTAAATCGTAGAAATTACAAGAATTAATACACTAAATGAATTACTTTCATGTAAATAATTTACGCAAATAAAATTATGAAATCAATTGTATGACAAATATACGTCGTATTTTTTGTTTTCACTTCTGTATCCATTTTATACACCATCTTAAAAATTAGTTTGCGAATATAGTTTTATTTGTAATATTTTTATATTCACGAATTATGTATTCTCCCTGAGGATGTTGCTTTATATACATTTTCTTCTCCAAGATGATAAGTAATCTTCAAAAAAGAAAAGATATAATTTATTTTCTATATTTTACATGACACGACCTGCCTCTAGCTATACGGGCAAATTAATCATGCCTAAAACTGTGGACTAATGATTGTTTCTTAATTTTTGTCTTTCTCACGGAACAAACTTGAAATAATTCTCATTACAACCAAAAATAAAATTTTGTCAACAATATAACTATTACAACCTTAACACATCCTTGTACCATCACGTGGTTAGGCCTCCAGAGTTTCTAGCTAGAGCACATTTTGCTTTCACCTAGCAGAAAAAAACTTTAAAAAGAAAGAAAAATAAAAACAAAGAGGTGAGTATAAAACTTAGTAAGTGGGGATAAGGATATATTTGTAAATAAATCTAAAAAATTATATTATTATAAAATAAATCTTTTCTCTCTTAAAAAAAATAATCGTTATAACCCATAACTTTCATATCACCTAAAATGTCATAAAACATTAAAATAAATAACTATTTAATAACTAAATTCATCAAAATACTTCTTCTTGTTATCTATACTTAAAACAATAAAATAATCATCTTCAATCATATAATAAATATGCTCTTGAAGATCATGCTAAAACATTTATTCAGTTGTTATTTAAAACAAAATGCATAACTTTCCGTACAAATCTTCTTTTAAAAAAAAAACTTATATAACTCATGAGAAAAATTATGCTTTATTTTTCATAAAACTATAAAATAATGAAGTTGCTGAGAGTACATAAACTATCATAGTAAAATTCTTTCTAAAAATTTTGGAGAAATTTTCTACAAATTTGCTTAGCATCTTTCTTTTCTGAACTTTTCTTTTCTTAATTTATATAAATATTTAAAACTCCTACTGATATACTAAACAAGTGCCCCTGAAGCTCTCTGATCCTACCTGACGAGATCTAACGTTGCATAAGCAAAGCTATATAAATCTCCTCATACCTGGTGAGATCTACATCATGCAAGCAGAATTATCTATACCTGGCGAGGTTTAACACCGTACAGGCTTGCTATACTAGTCATACGCATGTGTAGAGCTACCCCCAAAGGGCTAAAGCGCCCAGATCACAAGGCCCAAAGCCTCTATGTGTGTCTGAACGGGTCCCAAAGGCCTCTATCTGTATCACTGTCTAAGTGATCATAAAAACTTTATGGGTATCTGAGTACTAGCTTAGTATAACTTAACTGCGCTTTCTTATTTATATTAAAACTGATTTCATTTAAAAACTGCTTCATTTGCTAAAATTTCTCTTTTCAAGCAATTTTATCAAAAACTGAAAATTTTATGTAAGCTAAAACTGAAAATATTTGTATTATTTGAATTAATCCATGAAACATTTAAAAGGACATGTCTAAATACTTTAAGAAATCCTTGTGTCAAATGGCTATAAAAACTTTAAAGATCAATGCCTTCACACTTTCTCTAAATTTACAAAATATAACTTTCTGAAAGACAAAAATGCACTTTAAATATAAAGTCTGAATTTTTCCTTTTTAAACGTTATATCTTTGTTCAAAACTAATTTTGAAACTAAAATTCATATCTACAACTATTTTGAAAACTAGCTTTGAAACATCTTAATAATTGAAAGCAAGTATAACAAATGGGTCTATCTACCCTCAAGAAATACAAAAGAAATTAACTTGAATTCTTCTAAATTCCCTAAAATTCTCGACAATTCTATAAAATGCTAAATAAACATAACTAAGTAAATACTAAAACATATTTATTAATTATCCAGAAAATAAATCTTCTACTCTCTCTAAAACTTTCTAAAATATCCGTAAAAATAACTTTCAGAGAAATTATTATAACCCATAAAATAAAATACTTTTCAACTCACTAATTTGGTTGCACAACTCGGCTAGCTCACAGTTGATTCCAAAGTCAACGTTTCACTTAGCTGGCCAAATCCTTCAACAGAGAATCAATCCTTCCTTGTCCTTAGATAAGACTTTAATTCCATCTTGATCTTCCTTCTCTCTCTAGCTTCTCTCTCAAAAAATTCTGGTTTTTCTTCTCCAACAGCCCCAAAAGCCTCTTCCCTCCTTTCTCTCTTCAAACCCGTCACTCCTCTCCATTTCTCCAGAATTGTCTTCTTCTTCTTTTTCTTTCTTGTTTATATGATTTTGCTTAGGGCTAGGCTGATATGTGGGCTGGATTGACATAAAAGAGTGGGCTTGGGCTTCTTATAATTGGCCCAAAGAGTGGGCTGTACTACCTCCTCAAAAAAAATTTCGTCTTCGAAATTTGTAAAAGGTCTAAAGTGTCCAAGTGAAAGAACATATTCATGTAGTACTATGTAACAATACCTATATAATCGTACGCTTTGAAGATCATGTAACATGACCGTACTATTTCTTCATTCTCTACCAAGAATCATTTCGATAAGCTACAAACCTTGATTTCTCACAAAAGAAGAATTAGTCTCTCATTGCTGCAAGAATATTTCACCTTCCATGTGAATCAACATCTGTCTCTAGATTAGGAAGACCAATTCCCAATTCTTTTGACTTATAAATGTAACAACTTCTTCCTTAACTTCTTCCACACATATTTTCAATTCTCAAAACTTATTAATGAGTTGCCAAATTGGCATGACGTATCCTAACTATTGCTATCTTTAGGATCCCGGTGCTCCAAAGGAAAGCAATAACCAGGATAAGTCATTACTAAAGGCAAACTCTTTATACTTTTACTGCACAAACTTGAAAAAGCACTTGTAAGAATCGTACATGATTCTGGAACTTGTAACTAAAAGACCATGGATGCATCTATGAAAAACGTCATGAAAACCTGACAGAATATCCTTTGCTTTTCAAATTTAACCAACTTGCAAATCATTTAAAAAATAATAATTGTAATAACATTAACAACAACATGATGCCCAATATGTATTTCCATCAGCTCAACTTTTTCATGGACTATTGTCCTCATCTCAACTCAGTCATGATAGTCTTCTAACATAATATCATTAGCCTCAAACTCTTTAAATGCTTAGTTCATCACAAATCCAACAATAATAATTCAACTTCTTGCTAATAATAATAATTCAACTTCTTGCTAATAACATATAAAAATTTATAACATACTGTACACCCATTCACAACCATAAGCTAAATCAAATAATCATGTCAAAATCTATAAAAGATAAAGAGTCCACTTACATACCATAATGTATAGAAATACATATAACTCCCTGGTCACATTGTCAAACATAAATAGATGCATATATTGAAATTAATATCACTAGGAAATCTAACTTACTACCTTATAGCCCTTTCGTCATATAAATAATATGAAAGCGTCATAACTTATAACCATACAAATCACTTCTTTTGAAAATTATCTCACATGATTCAAAATCTTAGTTAGGTCATGACATTGATATAGTTCCACTTTCATAACTAAGCAAAGCCAACCTTATAGTTTCTTATTGAGCCACTTAAATCCTTCTATACTTCACTTATTTCTCTTGTAAAATACTTGTCCATATATATCACATAAGTTGGACTAAAGCTCCAATGACTTACTTATAACAATATACCAAGAGCATAAAATCTAGGTTCCACAAAAAGTACTTTCACAACCTCTAAAATCTTGATCACTACTCATCAATAATAGAATCGATACCAAATACTTCATCTTCACTAAATCTTTTTTACTTAATTAAAGAAATTTTGAAAATCTGAACTACATTTGGAATTCAAAACTTTAAAAGTTGTAAACCATTTTTTTTCCTGCAAAAATCATCATATATAATTCATATAAGACTTAGATCCATTTGAACCAAATTGATTTAAACCCTTTTCGAGTAGAGAATGCAATATAAAAATCATTTCTACTAAAACACTTTTCATCAAGGACATATTTTGAAATAATTCCAAGGCTATCACACTGATTGTATAAATTCTCTATAAAAATAGTATAATTAGAAAATTTACCAAAATTCAGAAAACTCAAATTTTAATATGGTGCAACTCTTATATCAAAGCTTAAGATGTCTAGGTTGTTCTATTAAAAGATTCAGATTAACTCCAATGTATAAGTACTTGCAAAAAAAAAATTTTCATCATGTCACACTACTATGAAAAGATATGCTCTAGACATTGTGTCATTATCATTCAATGCATGCTCATATCTCAACTTACTACTCTCAAAACTCAATGCTTCAAAGTAAAAGCTTCAATCATCTTTTGTCATCATATACGACATATCATGCATAACTCAATTATCATATAAGTCATCCAAGCAAGTCAAAAGTTTCTAAATTCCTCCTCAGTGTACCTTGCATTCTAAAATAGCATATACCATGTAATTCCTCATATTACAATTATCATAACTCAATTCTTCATATTACAATTTTCTCTGATATCAAATTGACACGACCCGCCCCTAGCTACACGGGCAAATCATGCCTAAAACTGTGGACTAGCTACTATTTCTTAATTCTTATCTTTCTCATGGAACAAACTTGAAATAACTCCCATTAAAACCACAAATAAAATTTTTTCAACAATATAACTATTACAACTTAACATATCCTTGTACCATCACGTGGTTAGGCCTCCAGACTTTCTAACTATAGCACATTTTGCTTTCACCTAGGGGAAAAAAAATTTAAAAAGAAAGAAAAAAAAAAACAAAGAGGTAAGTATAAAACTCAGTGAGTGGGGATAAGGATATATTTGTAAATGAATCTA
The DNA here is from genome assembly GCA_013180625.2 of Boswellia sacra. Classification (NCBI taxonomy): domain Eukaryota; kingdom Viridiplantae; phylum Streptophyta; class Magnoliopsida; order Sapindales; family Burseraceae; genus Boswellia; species Boswellia sacra. Next base: position 259,077 of record SNVD02009406.1, on the reverse strand, counting down.
AAAAAATTATATTATTATAAAATAAATCTTTCCTCTCTTAAAAAAAATTAATCTTTATAACCCATAACTTTCATATCATCTAAAATGTCATAAAACTTTAAAATAAATAACTATTGAATGACTAAATTAATCAAAATACTTCTTGTTGTCTATACTTAAAACAATAAAATAATCATATTCAATCATTTAATAAAGATGCTCTTGATGATCATGCTAAAACATTTATTCCGCTGTTATTTGAAACAAAATGCATAACTTTCTGTGCAAATCTTCTTTTAAAAAAAACTTATAGAACTCATGAGAAAAATTATGCTTTAGTTTTTATAAAACTATAAAATAATGAAGCTGTTGAAAGTACATAAATTATCATAGTAAAATTCTTTCTAAAAATTTTGGAGAAATTTTCTACAAATTTGCTAAGCATCTTTCTTTTCTGAACTTTTCTTTTCATAATTCATATAAATATTTAAAACTCGTACTGATATACTAAACAAGTATCCGTGAAGCTGTCTAATCCTACCTGGCGAGATATAACATTGCACAGGCAGAGCTATATGAATCTCCTCATACTTGGTGAGATCTACATCACGCAGGCAGAGCTATTTGTACCTGGTGAGATCTAACATCGTACAGGCTTGCTATACTAGTCATACACAAGCGCAGAGGTACCTTCAAAGGGCTAAAGCGCCCAAATCACATAGCCCAAAGCCTCTATATGTGTCTGAACGGGCCCCAAAGGCCTTTATCTGTATCATTGTCTAAGTGATCTAAATAATTGTTTCGGTATCTAGGTATTAGCTTAGTATAACATGACTGCATTTTCTTATTTTTATTAAAAACTGATTTCATTGAAAAACTGCTTCATATGCTAAACTTTCTCTTTTCAAGCAAATTTATCAAAAAATGAAAATCTTATGTAAGCTAAAATTGAAAATATTTGTATTTGAATTAATCCATGATTAACATTTAAAAGGACATTTCTAAATACTTTAAGAAATCCTTATGTCAAATGGCTATGAAAACTTTAAAGATCAATGCTTTCACACTTTCTCTAAATTTACAAAATATAACTTTCTAAAAGACTAGAATGCACTTTAAATATAAAGTCTAATTTTTTCCTTTCTAAATGTTATATATTTGTTCAAAACTAATTTTGAAACTAAAATTCATATCTACAACTATTTTAAAAACTAGCTTTGAAACATCTTAATAATTAAAAGCATGTATAACAAATGGGTCTATCTACCCTCAGGAAATACAATAGAAACTAACTTGAATTCTTCTAAATTCCCTAAAATTCTCGGCAATTCTATAAAATGCAAAATAAACATAACTAAGTAAATACTAAAACATATTTCTTAATTATCCAGAAAAATAAATCTTCTACTCTCTCTAAAACTTTCAAAAATATCCATAAAAACAACCTTCAGAGAAATTATTATAACCCATAAAATAAAATACTTTTCAACTCACTAATTTGGTTGCACAACTCAATTAGCTCGTAGTTGATTCCAAAGTTAACGTTCCACCTAGTTGGCCACATCCTTCAACAAAGAATTAATCCTTCCCTATCCTTAGATAAGTCTTCGATTCTATCTTGATCTTCCTTCTCTCTCTAGCTTCTCTCTCTAAAAATTTTGGTTTTTCTTCTCCAACAGCCCCAAAAGCCTTCCCTCCTTTCTCTCTTCAATCTCGTCACTCCTCTCCATTTCTCTAGAATTGTCTTCTTCTTTTTTCTTGTTTATATAATTTTGCTTAGGGCTGGGCTGATATGTGGGCTGGATTGACATGAAAGAGTGGGCTTGGGCTTCTTATAATTGGCCCAAAGAGTGGGCTGTTTCATTTCGACTATTAAGTTCTTACAAGAGAAGAATTAAAATTTCAGTGATAATCAAATTGACGTATTCTCATTCATGAGTTTAATTTTGTTAGATGTTGCAGGATATGGTAATATAATGTGAATAATTTCTTTCTGAATAATTTTACACAAACAATCAACCCATATAAACAATTTTATATAAATTGATACCGTGAGATTCTATTAAATGTGTAGTCATCACACCATTTATTATAAATTTAAACATGTATTATTATTTTTTATGCAACGAATGATATTTTGTCATGTCAAATAATAAAGATTTGGTTCTATGTATAGTATTATTCTTTTAAAAAAGAAAATTTTGTACACAACAGATATATGTACATTTGGTCAATTGTATGGTACCACGTTATGGTGCTTCTTTGCCATGCACCTCATGATTGGCTAGATATACATACATCCATTGTATGTAATATTTCTCCTTTTAAAAATAGAATGTTACACTTGTATATATAATTAGTGTTCGAATAATTCTACATATACAACCTGATGTAGGACAAGGCATCCAAACAAAGGCAAAACCATCTCTTCCAGTCCGTGACGCAAGATCAAGTTCCTCCAAAAGCATTCTGGTAGAAGCATCCGTGCCGCAACGAGAACAATGTTGAATTCAGGTCCGTCTTTTTGAACACCTCCTCCTCTGGAAAATCTCATGTCTAATGCTTTCTTTGTTGCACTATAGCCACATGTGCCTTGAGCCACGGTGCCACTTCGATTCTGAAGAATCCAAATTCTTTTAGAATTTCTTTTATTGCTTATTTTGTTTCCTATTTGTTTCAGACTTTCTGGTTCAGTTATAATTCAAACCCTAGACTATAAAAGGGTGTGTTTTACCCTAGTTTGACATTCATTCATAATTTTATAAATTTAATATATTTTTAAACATTGTCCAATCTATTTTTTTTTTAGCTTTCGCATCAAATTTGGTATCAAAGCCAAGTTCACTTGTCTTCCATGGCACGTGATGATTCGATAGGCAACGGTTCTCGTGACATTGATGAGAGAGCTTTGACTATGTTGGATGATCACATCATAGTAGCTGCCCAACCTCTACAACCTCAACTCAATGATGTGATTCAGGAGTTGAGAGAGATGAGGATGGGTGGTAATAGGGAGACTAAATGTAGGCATAGGCGAAACAAAGAGAGAAAGGCTCGTTTGCCTATGCCAACGAGCAAACTTCTTACAAACAATGGCCGACCTTTAGACAACGATTCAATGATTACCGAGTCGGATGATGAAACTATTGGTAAGAAAAACAAAAGGACTAACTATAAAGTTAATCTTGATATTCCTATCTTTAGAGTGGGGGTTACAAGTAGAAGAATTTTTAGATTGGCTTGCTGAGGTTGAGACTTTCTTATCTTATACAGGGATAATTGAGAAAAAGAAAGTGCAATTAATAGCCCTTAAATTAAAAGGAGGGGCTTTTGCTTAGTGGCAACAAATACAAAATAGGAGACGAATGGCTGGAAAAGATCCAATAAAACAGTGGGGTAAGATGAACAAGAAATTGATTCATCAATATTTACCACCTAATTATCAACAAAATTTGTATATTTAGTATCAAAATTATAGGCAAGATAGTTGTACTATAGATGAATAAATAAAGGAGTTTAATAGGTTGTGGGTAAGAAATAATTTGAATGAGTTTGAGTAGCAGTCGATTGTGAGGTTTATCAGGGGTTGGAATCCAGAAATCTACGATGATATGTTGGTACGTACAATCTTCAAGTTGCATGAAGAGGTGGATAAGGTCAGAAAATTTGAGAATAGGTTGATTAGACAATGCTCCATTCCTAAGATACAAGTTGTGTCGCATCAGTATAACCTTCTTATAATCAATATTCCCAAAACAAGGCTGCAACTGGGCAACGAAGTGGCCAAGCAATGATAACATGCAAAGGGGGGCAATAGCTATTAAAAGCAAACATAACAACCATCAAACAATCATACCATGAAGCAACACAACAAAATAATCCTTATGCCAAACCGTTGCTTGATAAATGTTTGATGTGTCATGGAGTTAGTCATCGATCCAATAATTGTAAAGGGAAGAGGGTGGCTAATTTTGTGCAAGCTAAGGGGAATAGCAAATATGATGAAAAGGAGGTTGATGAAGAAATTGAGATAGTTGATGGAGATGAAGGGGATCACGTTTCTTGTGTATCTTATCGGGTCTTGATCGCACCAAGAGCAGAAGATGATTCACAATGGCACAAGATGTTCAAAACGAGGGCAACAATTAATAATAAGGTGTGTAATGTGGTTGTTTATGGTGGCAACATGGAGAATATTATGTCAAGGGCACTAATGAAAATTTTGAAACTAAAAATGGAGAGTCATCTGATGCCATACAAGCTCGAGTAGTTGATGAGGAAAATGGTGGAGCATGTGAATGAGGCATGTCTAGTGCCTATTTCTATTGGTAAAAATTATCGAGAGACTGTGCTTTGTGATGTCATTGAAATGGATGTTAGTCATATCTTGTTGGAGAGACCATTGCAATATGATAAAGATGTTAGATTTAAGGGAAAGGCCAACACTTATTCATTTTGGTAGAATGGTAAGAAGAATATTTTAGTTCCTCCTAATAATAGAAAAGATGTTAGTGGTTTGTCAAAAATGGATGGTCAAGCCTTGATTGCTAAGTTAAGGAGTCAAATTGACGATGAATATGGGGATGTTGGAAGAATAGGTGATCTTCAAGAGGAGTCTAAATTGAAGGAAATTTCAAAGATGGTATAGCCTATTATAGCTGTATTTGGAGACATTACGCCTTCTGAAATACCATCTGGACTACCTTCTATACATGACATTCAACACCATATTAATTTGGCTCCTGGAGCAAGTTTACGCAACCTTCCTCACTATCGAATGAGCCCTCAAGAAAATGCAGTTTTACAAGAGCAAGTTGAAGATTTTCTTCGCAAGGGATTCATACGAGGGAGTTAGAGTCCATGTGCTGTCCATATGTTATTGGTTCCAAAGAAAGATGGTAATTGGCGAATGTGTGTGGATAGCTAAGCAATTAACAAGATCACTGTCAAGTACCGCTTTCCTATTCCAAGGCCGTAAGACATGTTAGATCAACTTTATGGGGAATGAGTGTTTCCAAGATTGATCTTCATAGTGGGTACCATCAAGTACGTATTCGACTGGGTGATGAATGGAAGACAACCTTTAAGACCAAAGATAGGCTATATGAGTTGTTAGTGATGCCATTTGGATTGTCAAACGCAATTAGCATTTTTATGCAATTAATAAGTGAGGTATTATGACCCTTTGCTTATAAATTTGTGGTTGTTTACTTCGATGATATCTTGATTTATAGTGCTAATGAGGAGTTGCATCTAGACATTTGCATATGATGTTAATAGAATTACAAAAACATCAGCTGTTTGTTAATTCACAAAAGTGTATTTCTATGCAAAATGGCTTGGTGTTTTTGGGATTTGCTTTTAGTGCTAAAGGGCTTCGGGTAGATGAGTCAAAGGTTAAAGCCATTCATGAGTGGCCTACGCCTAGGACTGTGACTAAAGTTGGGAGTTTCCATGGGTTAGCAACCTTCTATAGGTGATTTATATGAAATTTAGTACTCCAACAGTGCCTATTACTGAGTGTATGAAGAATGGGAAGTTTCAATGGGGTAATGAACATGATATTAGCTTTACTTTGTTGAAAGAGAAGTTAAGTACTGCACCTATTTTAGCTTTGCCTAGCTTTGATAAACTTTTTAAGGTTGAGTGTGACGGTTCCGGAAAGGGAATTGGGGCTGTGTTGTCTCAAGAGGGTAGATGAGTGGAATTCTTTAGCAAAAATGGAGTACTTATGAGCACGTGTTCCATGCCGTCTTTCAAGCACTAAAGCAATGGGAGCATTACTTGGTGCAAAGTGACTTCGTTACGTATAGTGATCATGTACTTATAAGCACATGTTCCATGCCGTCTTTCAAGCACTAAAGCAATGGGAGCATTATTTGGTGCAACGTGACTTTGTTACGTATAGTGATCATCAACCACCGAAGTTTATTAATAGCCAACAACACTTGAACTGGATGCATACAAAGTGGGCTAGTTTTCTACAAAAATTCACTTTCTCTTTGAAGCACAAATCGAGGCAGTTGAACAAGGTAGTTGATGCACTTAGTAGGCGTGCGACATTGCTTTTTACTATGTCTACTGAGGTGAATAGATTTGAGTTCTTGAAGTCTTTGTACCCGAATGATGAAGGCTTTGGGGGGATTTGAGAGAAGTGAAGCAACAAAATGAACCAAGGTGACTTTCTCATTCATGATGATTTTCTTTTTAAGGCTGATAGATTATGTATTTGTCGTAGTTCTTTGAGGGAATAATTGATTAGAGAAATACATGGAGGAGGTCTTGGAGCTCATGTTGGTCGTGATAAGGTCGACTTCAAGTACGTCTTTTCGAACTTGCGCCACAAAGCCAACGCAGTTGAGCCACGGCCCCAAGTCCTCCAGAAAATCTCATGTCTGATGCTTTCTTTGTTCCACTGCAACCCTATGTGCCTTGAGCCCCAGTATCACTTTGAATATGAATAATCCTAGTTCTTTTATTGCTCATTTTGTTTCCTATTTGTTTTAGACTTTCTTGTTTAGTTACAATTCGAACCCCTAGAATATAAAAAGGTGTGTTTTACCCTAGGTTGTCATTTGTTCATAATTTTATCAATTCAATGCATCTTTTAACTTTGTTCAATTTATCTTTTCTTTAGCTTCCGCACCACAACCAACTGATATAATTAATTATAAATAATTTGCCATAACATAATTTTATTAGATAAGTAGTTACCACATCATTCATTCTAATTTCCTTTATATATTATCATCTTTTACCCATCAAATGACATGCACTACAAGAAAATCGTAAAAATTTGACTGTTTTTAACAGTCAAGTATGAAGTTATTTGACGGTTATTGACCGTCAAATATGTCACCGTCAAATATGATATTATTTGACAATCGGTCAAACCGTCAAGTATCAACTGAAATATACTTGACTCTTCATTTGGAGTCAAGTATGTTAATGGATTTCTGTGACTATTTTTTCAATAATATTTGACTCTTTCCGTCAAATATGAGGCATGTTTCGTTTTTATAATAACCGTCAAGTATCATCTATATTTTTATGATACTTGAGGGTTTTTAGCCGTCAAGTATGTAGTTAAGAAATTTAAAAAAAATATATATACATATTATAAGCTATTAAAATTTCAATATTCTTATACACAATAATTTGGTTTCCAAAAAATACAATAAACAGTTAAAATTAATTCAATAAACTTAAAAAATTAACATTCTATAAACAAGCAAAGTATCAAATAAAAGTTAATTCAATAAACTTAAAAAATTAACATTCTATAAACAAGCAAAGTATCAAATAAAGATTCAACAGGTGTTCTGAAAATATATAATATTAAAGAAGAAAAAAATTATACAACATTGTAAAGAACAATTGAAGCTGGTCCTAAACTCTGTGTCCTCTGTCATGATCGTGCATATTCTGCTCCACCATATTTCCCATCATTATGAAAAGCCAAGATATTTTATATTTCTCACTGCACAAAACCAACTCATTTTAGTTTGTCTCTACTTAAATAAGTGCAACAATTTTTACCCTTAAATAGTTCACATTGACATTCACATTACACCTATCTAAACGTGTTTTACATATTTTATGAAACATCTAAATAAAAATAAAAACAGAAGCAGAAAAAAAAGCACTTATATCCACTTACTTGTGCCTCGCCCAAATCAACCTCTGCAAACCCAATAAAATACAATTGCTCACTTGCAGATACCGACCCACCCATCCTTCAACCGAACAACCTAAGCAGAAACCTTATCCGATCAAGCAACAAATCCATACAAATTGCGATCACAAAAGCCAAAAAAAGAAGCAAAACGACAATGTAAACAACTTGATGCCCTTCGTTTAGTTACTTTGCATAACACGTGAATTTCTCAAAACGTACCCAACCAAAAAAAATAAAAAGTAAAATTTTTTTTCCTAAAAAAGTCACAAAATCTCAAAAACAAATCAACAAACTGAAAAAAAAAAGCTGCTCTCTTACCAATCAAGCACAATGTCCACAATCAGATGCCGAAAACAGAACAAAACATGAATAACTCAAAATGCACGCACACACACCCAAAGAGCAAAAATGAGAACGCTTCAACTTCTAACCATCCTAACCCAAAAAGCTCAAATTTTTCTTATTCTCTCAGGTCTGGCCTGAAACAGAACAAAAAATAAAAACAATAAAAAAACTCAAAAATAAAACTACCAAAGCAACCAAACACAACTTAGTTTCTGAAGACAAAGTAGCAAAAACAAACAAACAGAAAATTGAGAAGGGAGATCAAATCAAGCAACGAACATAGGTACATGCATAGAGAAGCAAGAGAGATAGAGAGTAACCTGGTAAAAGAGACGTTATGTGAGCTCTAGCTATTCTACCTTGCTCACTATTCTACCTCTGCCATGTTTTTTGCAGTAAAGTAATTTTTCCCACTGTAGTTTGCACCATTAGCACCATCATACTGAAGGACCCTAAGTTTCCCTTCTTGCATTTTACAGTAGAATAATTTTCTGAATCCAAAGAATATAAAAGGACAAAATGCAATATATTTTTTTCAGCACACCAAATACTGACCTTAGTTCCATAAACAAGACCTCCTCCGGCAAAAGAATGGAAGCAAGCAACATTGACCTATCATCTGCACTAGAAAGCACTCTCACAAGTTCCATGTCTGAAACTCTATAAACCTGAATGACAGGGATAGGAAATTTACAGTCCATTATGACTAATTCCAACAAAGGGGAAAATGTCTTGAGAAGCAATTACAGTTAGATAGGGAAAAAATCCATTTTAAACAAACAATGGAATCTGACATTCTTTTTACACATATGAAGTAAGAGTCTACATTGGAAAAACAAAAAGTGTCAAAGAAGAGAGATCTGCAGCCTAAGAGAGCCAAATAACTGAGTGAAAATTGCCAGAGACTGAGTTGTACTAGCTTGTTTGATAAAGTAAAGCTTTAGGATTGGAGGGGAAAAAGCTATAAAGACAACTACACAATAGCCAATCATATCAAAGCCGGAAAAACAGAAAAGTACCTCTAGAACAGTGTATATAGGTGAAGTTGTTTCCCCGTAAATAACAATTCTTTTAAGAAGAGATCCATGACGTCGACCATAAGCAAGTAATATATGCTCAGAAGTAGGTGAAAACTGCATGTGCAATAAGAAATGTAAGTTTAACCCAACAGAATATAAAAAGACCAAGCATTAAACTAAAGAATAAGAATTTGTAGTATGTGTTTACTCTCCTAGTCAAACCTAAACTTAAAAAATTCCAAAGAGAACATTAGAATATATATATATATATATATATGTGTGTGTGTGTGTGTGTGTGTGTGTGTGTGTGTGTGTGTGTGTGTGTGTGTGTGTGTGTGTGTGTGTGTGTGTGTGTATGTATGTATGTATGAACCAAAACTACAAAAAAAGAAAAAAAAAAACTCTTATGTCTTCTCTCACCTTTCCACCATGATTTTCATTTTCCTCACATATGCAGTACCAATTGTTGTTTCAAAAGACTTCTTCAATTTGCTTTTGTCTTGTTTAGGCGAAAAAAAGTTATAATATATATGCAAAACAAATAACTAAATAAATAATATGTGTGATTATAAACACTTATGAAAGTCACTCACATTTGCACCATGGTTTTCATTTTCTTTGTCTCTTCACATTTGCAAGGCCAATATTGTTGATTTGAATTGCTTGTTTGATTTGCTTATGTCCTGTTAAGGAAATTGTTTGTATAATATATGCCATCTGTATGCTTGGAAAGTTTCATTATAATAAAAGGAAAGTCCTACCCTTCCATTACTAAACCAACAAAGTTTAAAAATAAAAAGAAAACAATAAATATTTGTCATAAAGTTTGACCTTTCCACTATCGTGTCTGATTTCCTATCTTACATTTGCATGGCTAGTGATTGGTTGCAAAGGCTTTCTTGATTTGATTTTACTCTGTTTCCAACAAGTTCAAAGTATTCATATTCCCAAATTAAAAGAAAAGGGAAAGAAAGAAAAAAATTATCAATAACATGTTAAATTAGATATATAAGCTTGTATGAAGGAACTCAATAACCAATAAAAAATTATATCCGAAACTCACATTTCCACCATTGTGTTCTTGCAATTTGGACAACTAGAAGTGCATGCACTATAAAATGATAAGAAAAAGTAAATTAAAAAAAATTAAATCATATGCAAACAAAAAGAGGGATTTCAGTACATTCCATGAAAGAGAATTATGGAAGCATCCAAAGGCATATTTCAATAATGTAAACACACAAGAATGATAAATATAAAAGTAGAAGTCTTGGAAAGTCATGGGTAGCATGCACCTAAAGTAGAATGATAAATATTCCAAAGGCCACAAAGCTTTGCTTTTGGACAACGTAAAGCCATGGGGAGCATGCACCTAGCTGGCCCTAGTAATTAATAAACTATTCTTTCACTTTTATGATAAGCATGATTGAAATTTGAAAGTAATAAGTAAAACTCCAGCTTTCTTACCAACAGTTAGTCATGTTAATATATATATATATATATATATAGCTTTTGCTTCCAGCAATAATGATAAGAGTTCAAATAATTGCAAACGACAAACTCTATAGTAAAGTAGTGACTGATATACATTAATACAATTATTTTATAATTATTGTTACAATAATTTTGTAATTTAAAATGATGAAAGTATGAAACATATGAGAAATAATAGAGAATTAATCATAAAATTTACTATAAGGCCTATGATAGCTAAATCTCATGCTGCAACATTGAACCATCTGCTAAATAAGTTAAAATATATCAAAACAAAAAATTTATGATGATAAATTTAGCCTAAATTTACTTCATTTTTAGTCAAACTATAAATTGTTAATAACAAAAGTTTTCCCAAAAATCTTTCAGTAACAGATATATGATCAAATCTGAAGAAATCACAAATAAAATATCAAAACCCATAAAAGAAAAAATGAGGAAAGCAAATAGGATTTATCAAAATTGCCACCGATGATGCAGTACCAAGTGGGTCCATGCCTCTTACTGAGTTCCTTCTTTATTTGCTCTGCAAATCCTTCTTCACATGGCTCTTCCCAAATGCCTACGCAAACATCAACATCAAAAACCCAAAAAAAAAATAGAAAAAGGGAAGGGAATTAGAATATGACAATAATCAAAGCTCAAGGAATGTAAAATAAAAAAAAGGAAAAAGTTTATAACCACTACTGCAATATGAACGGCTTCTTTTTCAATATCATCTTTCGTGTTGGCAAATCAAAATCACCTAATTTTAAGATAAATAAAAAATAAGAGTATAACAGAGAAGAGAAGAAAGATTAAGATTCCAAATATGCAAAAAGTAAAAGAAAATTGGTGAAGGAACGACTAATTTTGAGCAAGACAAATCAATAGAGGTAGAGAGGGAAGGGACAAGTGAATTTGAGCAAGGCAGCAAAGGAGTGATGAGCAAGACTGCGGACTAGGGCAAAATGGAAGAGGGAACGATGAAATAAAGAGGAAAATGTGCTATTTATATGAAATGGCAATTGTGTAATTTGGTTATATTAAAATAGTGTCAAATATGTGAAAAAGGCGAGTTGACTTTGTCATGCCATATCATATTTGACTGATTTTTATAAAACCCTCGAATAAATTAAAATTTATGTGTCAAATATTTAAAATTTTCTTGTAGTGATGATATTTACCAATATATATATGGTTAGATTTGTATGTGAGATGATTACATATTTAGCATTACTTTCAATAGTCACTGAACACAATATAAAAGATAATTTATGCAGAATCAATTGTCTCCTCTATAGTTAAATTCTTTTTTTTTTTTCCTTAATGTGCTTGAATTGTTGAGAACATTGAATATGGGTAAATTATGTTCACTTCTCCTAATTAACAGTCATTCTAAAGTATATATAAACTTTTATTTGCACATGGGAGTTAAAAGGTAGATTGTTTCTCAAGAGGAAACGTGTAAATATCCATCACTTACAGAAAATATTCTATCGTTGAAACGAAGACAAACAGATGGTAGCGGCATTTGATTCGTCAAGCATGCAATAACTTTAAAGTTTTAGAATTATAATGTCTAGGAAGATTTTTATTATATTTTTAGCATATTTTTTACCAGTTGAAAGCATGCATGTAGCATGTTTTTATTACTAATATATTTTGTAAACTTTTACCAACCAATTTTAAAATTATTCTGTTAATCTGTTAACGCAAAATTTTAATAAGCCGGCTTAAAAAGTACTTCAACTAATTACATAAATTGTGGCATATTAATTAAGCATCAATATTTCTCTTGCTTTGCATGCTTCTTGTTGATCATGCACAAGGTTAAGAAAATAACGGCTATTATATTCATGTACGTGGACAACGATTATCTGACCACGACTTTTCTCAAGATTAATTAATAGTTTCGATAATCCCTCGACTAATTTAACGCAAGAAATCTCCCGGCCTCAGATATCGACAAGTAATATAAATTTATTAGCCCGTTCGCTTCAATAGTTGGATATACGTACACGCATCTAGGAATCAAAATTTGGAAAGTGACATTGCAAAAGAAAAAAAAAAGCAAAAAAAACAAAAACAAAAACAAAAACTCCGATAGCTGTTATTCATTCTTATGAAGTGTAAGGTGTGAAGGCATTTTGCCTTTCACACTACCTTCACACAATCCCACATCGGTGGGATTCAAAATCAAAGTGGGGAGGCGAGGCTATATAATAAAGCCTCCTCCTCCCCTTACACTTGTCCCAAGCTTATGTATTAAACTTTTCTCTTCTCTCTCTCTTGTAATCTCCTCCATTTTAATTGTGAGAGAGATTGTAATATTTTTCTTTATAGTGAAATATTTTCGGTCTTGTCCCGTGGAGGTTTCCCTCAAATTGAGGGTTTTACCACGTTAAATATTTGTGTCTTTATTTTCTTTAATTGCCTTTAATTTATTTACTGTGGTAAGGCTGAGCCGCCCAAGTTGTCTATTTTATTTATTGTGGAGGGCAGTGCCACCCAAATTGTTATTTCTAATATAACAATTTGTTTCTTGTCTTTTATTTGAGCTGCGGTGGGAGTGTTCAATCTCCTAACAGTGGTATCAGAGCAAGGTTGCGAAGGCAGAGCCAAGGGTTAGGACAGTGAGTGGTTACTTGTATGGTTATATACATGTCTAGGAAAACTTTGTCAAAAAGACGATAAGAGTCTAAGGAGACTGGATTTTAAGTGGGACCGCTTGTGACCCCTCCAGTGTTTCCTGGAAGCTTTCCTGGTGTATATTAAATCGTACCGGCACTTACTACTATTCTTGGTTACTGTTTAGCAGTGGTGTACGTATACGGATACTGTTACTGTTCACGTATACGATACTATTCAAGAGTACTGTTCACATATACGGTACTGTTCACTACAAGACAAATGGCAGCCAAATTCAAGATAGAGAAGTTCGATGGAAACAACTTTGGGCTATGGAAAATTAAAATAAAGGCTATCTTGAGAAAAGAAAATTGCCTTGAAGCAATTGATGGAAGACCGGAAAATATGCAAGATGAAAATAAATGGGAGAAGATAGATGGTGATGCGATGGCAAGTCTACATCTAGCAGTTGCAGATGAAGTGCTGTCAAGTATTCAAGAATTAAACTCTGCAAAGGAGATTTGGGATACTTTGACAAGCTTGTATGAAGCCAAATCTCTACACAACAAAATTTTCTTGAAAAGGAAGCTGTACACTCTTCGTATGTCAGAAACCACTCCGGTGACTGAACATATCAACACTTTGAAGACGTTATTCTCTCAACTCTCAACCATGGAGCATAACATAGAAGAGAAGGAACGTGCTGAGCTTCTACTTCAGAGTCTACCTGATTCATATGATAATCTCATCCTCAACTTGGCAAATGGTTCAATGAAGTCATCTCTAGTCTTTAATGATGTTGCGGCTGCTGTCTTAGAAGAAGAAAGCAGACGTAAAAACAAGGAAGACAGAATAATGACTTCTCAACATGCAGAGGCTTTATCCGCCAACAGAGGGAGATCAAGGGAACGTGGTTCCAGTGGGAGTCACAATCAGAACAGGGGAAAGTCTAAAGGAAGGAAGTTTATTAAATGCTACCATTGTGGAAAGCAAGGGCACGTGAAAAACGAGTGTTGGCATCTTAAGAAGAATGGAGAGGGAAACAGCAAAGGAAAAGAATCTGAGTCGTCAGGATCTCAGGGTTGTGTAGCAAGTACTTCAGGGAATGGCGAAATCTTGTGCAGCGAGGCAACAACAGTTGTGGAAGGCAGAAAAAGGTTTGCTGATATATGGTTAATTGATTCAGCAGCAACATGGCATATGACTTCTAGAAGAGACTGGTTCTATCAATATAAACCTATCTCAGAAGGGTCTGTGTACATGGGTGATGATCATGCCTTAAAAATCGCTGGTATTGGAACCATCAAAGTAAAAATGTTTGATGATACGATTCGCACTATCCAAGATGTACGACATGTGACTGGCTTGAAGAAAAATTTGCTATCGATGGGACAGTTGGATGACCTCGGATGTGAATTCCATACGAAAAATGGGATCATGAAGGTTGTCAGAGGCGCACTTGTGGTGATGAAGGCAGAAAAGATTGCTGCTAACCTATACATGCTCCATGGAGAAACGGTTCAGGAGGCAGAAACAGCGGTTGCTAGTTCTGGAGAAGAATTGTCTATGATATGGCATCGAAGACTTGGCCATATGTCCGAAAAGGGTTTGAAGATTCTCTCTGATCGAAAACTGCTTCCTGGAATCAAAACTGTAAGTTTACCATTCTGTGAGCATTGTGTTATTAGCAAGCAGAGTAGACTGAGTTTTAGCAGATCTATTGCTAGGAGTAAAAACATTCTAGACTTGATTCATTCTGATGTTTGGGAATCACCGGTTACGTCCCTAGGAGGAGCAAACTATTTTTTATTGTTTGTGGATGATTATTCTAGGAGATGTTGGGTATATGTCATCAAGAAAAAGTCAGATGTATTTCCTGTATTCAAAGCCTTCAAAGCACAAG
This sequence comes from Boswellia sacra, assembly GCA_013180625.2. Taxonomy (NCBI): domain Eukaryota; kingdom Viridiplantae; phylum Streptophyta; class Magnoliopsida; order Sapindales; family Burseraceae; genus Boswellia; species Boswellia sacra. Next base: position 244,049 of record SNVD02009406.1, on the reverse strand, counting down.
TGGAACTTGAATCCGGAAAAAGGATCAAGTGTTTGAGGACAGATAATGGGAGAGAATTCTGCAACAAGGAGTTTGACACATTTTGTAGTAAAGAAGGTGTGAAACGGCAGAAGACAGTTGCTTACACACCACAACAAAATGGAGTGGCAGAGCGGACGAATAGAACTCTCGCAGAAAAAATGAGAGCATTACTAAGGACTGCAGGTTTACCCAAGACATTTTGGGCAGAAGCAGCCACTACAGCCTGTTACTTGATAAATAGGTCTCCATCAACAGCAATTGAGATGAAGACACCTATGGAGATGTGGACCGGTAAGCCAACTGATTATTCTCCCTTCATATTTTCGGATGTCCTGCTTATGTGATGTATCATGACCAAGAAAGAACGAAGCTGGATCCAAAATCCAGGAAATGTATCTTCTTGGGATATGCTGATGGAGTAAAGGGGTATCGCTTATAGGATCCTACTGCCCATAAGATTGTCATCAGCAGGGATGTTGTCTTTATAGAAGACATGTTTAAATGTGAAGAAAGTGATAGCATGAAGAAAAATGTTGAGACTGTATCAATACAGGAAGAAACAGTTTCTTCTGAAGCAATACCAGAACACGATGATCAAGAACCAGTTGAGTCTGAAGCACCTGAAGTCCGTCGATCAACTCGAGAAAGAAGGGAACCTTCTTGGCACTCAGAATATGTGATGGCGAGCAATGTTGCATACTGTCTCCTAACAGAAGATGGGGAGCCTTCAACCTTTCAGGAGGCTATAAAAAGTTCTGATGCATCTCTATGGATGACAGCAATGCATGAAGAGATGGAAGCTTTAGACAAAAACAAGACATGGGATCTTGTGCCACTACCACATGGAAGAAAAGCCATCGGAAACAAATGGGTCTACAAGATCAAACGTGATGGGAATGATCAAGTGGAGCGGTATCGTGCTAGACTGGTGGTCAAAGGATATGCTCAGAAAGAAGGAGTTGATTTCAATGAGATATTCTCTCCTGTGGTAAGACTTACAACAATTCGAGTAGTCTTGGCTATGTGTGCTACTTTTGACTTACACTTAGAGCAGTTAGATGTAAAAACTGCATTTCTTCATGGAGAACTTGAAGAAGAAATTTATATGCTCCAACCGGAAGGTTTTGTTAAAGAAGGAAAAGAAAACTTGGTTTGCAGGTTGACCAAATCTCTGTACGGCTTAAAACAGGCGCCAAGATGTTGGTACAAGAGATTTGATTCATTCATCATCAGCCTTGGGTACAACAGACTCAGTTCAGATCATTGTACTTATTACAAGAGGTTTGAGGAAGACTTTATCATTTTGCTGTTGTACGTGGACGATATGTTGGTAACAGGCACCAACAAAGATCAGGTCCAAGAATTAAAGGCACAATTGGCTAGGGGTTTTGAAATGAAGGATTTAGGACCGGCAAACAAGATTCTAGGGATGCAAATTCACCGAGACAGAAAAAACAGGAAGATTTGGCTATCTCAAAAGAACTACTTGAAGAAAATCTTGCGTCGCTTCAACATGCAAGATTGTAAGCCAATTTCTACCCCATTTCCTGTTAATCATAAATTATCCTCAAGTATGAGTCCTAGCAATGAAGCGGAGAGGATGGAAATGTCTCGAGTACCGTATGCATCAGCAGTAGGGAGCCTAATGTATGCTATGATTTGTACAAGACCAGACATTGCACAAGCAGTGGGAGCGGTCAGTAGATTCATGGCTAATCCGGGGAGAGAGCATTGGAATTCTGTTAAGAGGATCCTTAGATACATCAAAGGAACCTCTGATGCTGCACTATGCTATGGAGGGATCAGAGTTCATTGTCAATGGCTATGTTGATTCAGATTTTGCAGGAGATATTGACAAAAGGAAGTCCACTACAGGCTATGTGTTTACACTTGCAGGAGGTGCTGTGAGCTGGGTATCTAAACTTCAAACTGTTGTGGCTCTATCTACAACAGAAGCAGAGTATATGGCAGCTACACAAGCTTGCAAGGAAGCTGTTTGGATCAAAAGGTTATTGGAGGAACTCGGGCACAAACAAGAGAAGATTTCTTTGTTTTGTGACAGTCAGAGTGCCTTGCATATCGTAAGGAATCCAGCCTTTCATTCAAGAACGAAGCACATAGGAGTTCAATATCATTATGTACGAGAAGTAGTGGAAGATGGAATAGTGGATATGCAGAAAATCCACACGACGGACAACATAGCAGATGCATTAACCAAACCAATCAATGCTGACAAGTTCATCTGGTGTAGAACGTCTTGTGGCCTGTTAGAGATGTGAGCAGCATGTATAGAGACAAGACTGAAAGGAAAAATGCCTTCAAGTGGGAGAATGTGAAGTGTAAGGTGTGAAGGCATTTTGCCTTTCACACTACCTTCACACAATCCCACATCGGTGGGATTCAAAATCAAAGTGGGGAGGCGAGGCTATATAATAAAGCCTCCTCCTCCCCTTACACTTGTCCCAAGCTTATGTATTAAGCTTTTCTCTTCTCTCTCTCTTGTAATCTCCTCCATTTTAATTGTGAGAGAGATTGTAATATTTTTCTTTATAGTGAAATATTTTCGGTCTTGTCCCGTGGAGGTTTCCCTCAAATTGAGGGTTTTACCACGTTAAATATTTGTGTCTTTATTTTCTTTAATTGCCTTTAATTTATTTACTGTGGTAAGGCTGAGCCGCCCAAGTTGTCTATTTTATTTATTGTGGAGGGCAGTGCCACCCAAATTGTTATTTCTAACATAACAATTTGTTTCTTGTCTTTTATTTGAGCTGCGGTAGGAGTGTTCAATCTCCTAACAATTCTAGCTTAAAGTACTCAATAATTAAGGGATACGCTGCGATACAGAATGCTCTATAACAGTATAAGGAAATCATTTTCTATAACGCATATACAAAAAAATTAAGGTGGTTTTTGTTTCAATCACTTAACACTTTTTAGATCTAAACACTTTTTAGAACTTAATTTATATTATTTAATAGGATGTTTGTTTACTTTGTTAGATACTACTTAAAAAAAGTGGTAAGAGAATATTTTACCTTTTATGTAACTTTTTTACCCTTGTTAAAATGTAACAATGTTTATATTTATATTTATATAATCCTTTAAAAATTAAACAGTTAACAAAATTAAATCAAAATTCTTTTTCATTTAAATAATTAATATTATATTTCTTACAACCTTTAAAAATAATTATTAACTAAAATTAAATAAAAATTCTTTTTCATTTAAGTAGTTAATATTATATTATATAAACTCATATAATATTATTGTATAACTACTATATCATTAATATTATCACTTTTTAAAATTTATTCCTCCAATTAGATCAAGTTTAAGCCATATCAATTTGTATAAAAAAAAAATTGTAAGGGTAGTATTTTATCCATTACATTTTGAGGACCATATTTTGAATCATAAAAGATTAATTATATTAATTAAAGTGTTTTCCATTTCATAAACTTAAAAAGAAAAAAAAACTAATATAATCTTTTAACTAACAATATTAAATATTAATTTTTTACTTTAAATTTAAACTATTAAATAAAATAAAATATCCTTAGCAATCTAATAAATAACTTTTGAAGTTTCAATAAAATTGTCCCTATAATATGTAATAAAATTCTATCAAATTTTTTAATAGTTATTATTCAACATATTATTAGCTAATTAATTTGAAATATTAATAGAAATAAATAAAAGTTTACTAATTATAAAAAATATTTATCATATTTTTAATATGGTAATTATAAATATAGTAATAAATAATATAACAATTTCATAATAAATACTAAAATAATCACAAATATACTGAAAATTGTACTTTTAATAAATTAAAATAACATTCATAAATAAAAATTTGATAAAATTTATATTATTTTAATATATAGGGACATTTATGGAATAAAACTTTTAACACTTTATTTAGACAATAATGATTAGAAAATTTATAAAATTTATATTGGTTTAATATTTAGGGATATTTATGGAATAAAATTTTTAACACCACATTTAGACAATAGTGATTAGAAAAAGTGATAAATTTTCACTTTTTCAATTAAGTGATTTATCACTTAAAATAAGTGCTAAATAGAAAAACAAACAAAAGTTTTAAGATTGAAATTTAAACAACTTTAAGTGTTGAGTGATAAGTGGAAGAAAATAAACTGCTTCTAAGTCTATAATATTGGGCGTCAACTTGTAACATATATAAATAAGGTATTTAGTTTATTTTAAAATAAAATTATTCCAGTAACAATACAAAACTTGAAGGTATCATGACAAAAACTGATAATTAACAATAGTAACAAAAACGACATGCAAAAATGGTTGCATGCAGGATACGTAGCAAAGCAGATAAAGAAACCTATTAGTATATTTTATATATATAAATTCAACGTCGTGCGTATCGTTCTGTGTCATAGTGTGTTAATTATATTTTAAATATATTATCTTCACTTTCGGTATGAAAGAACAAAAATAAAGAACAAAAAAAGCAATACCCTATTTTAATTTTTTTTTCGCATATCATTCTCATTCCATCATATCAACTGAGCTCATAGCAACAATTATTGTAATGAATGGATTTCACTTTGAATAATATATTTCTCATGTGTTGAAGTTTATTTGGAAGTGAAATGACACATATATTTAGTAATTTTTTAATGTCTCAACATCATCAAAATAGGAAAACCATGTATAGGATTGAGGGACATTCATAACAAAATCTTGAAAACATATGCCAAAGATAGCCAAGTTTGAGGGTTTTGTTTATTAATGTAAGAAATAGCAATATTTTGAAAAAAGTAGATATCTTAGCAAAGTTAAATATTAAGTACCAAATTTACTCATAATTCGCCAAATGAAAACAAAATACTTGATAGTTTGATATAAACGTCTAGTATTGCTGGACAACTTGACAATCGACTAGACGCTTATTTTAGACGCTTATTTAGTATTGCTTGGCAACTGTCTAGAGATATTGAGTTTTTTAAAAACCAACTTGAACTCAAAATCTCGACACTTGGTTATATAATAAAAAATGGGTTAATTAACTATTTCTCAAAAGAGTCCCCAAAATTTGACTTCCTTTTTTTTTTTACGTTTTTCCATAATTTTTCACTAACAATCTTTAAAACAATTTATTTTTTAGTACATACACTTAGTAGAACATCATCCTAGATGACAATTATATCTTTTACTTGTGCTTTTACAGCATATGGTGTTAAATATAAATCTTATTGTATTTAAATGCCCAAACATTTATATAGATAAACAATATCAATCGTAATTGGGAAGAGTAATGCTACACATATCAAAATTGAATCTCAAATCTATCACAAATCACACACATATATACGGAATCAAACCTTCTCTAAAAGTTAAGAGGCTCTTCTTTTCAAAGGTCACGATATACAGTAAAGTATTTCTTCTTTATGAAAGCAACTTCTTGCGCAATGAGTTTATACATATAATTGACTTGACTAGCATAAAGTCTAAATGCATGATTGGATAAGGCCAAATTAAGAATAATTTAAGAAGCAGGTGTGGAGGTAGAGCATTTGATATTTGAGGGGCCAACGAAAAAAAGCAATGATTAGAGGCAAACAGATCAACAAAAGTATTTTTAGGGGATACGTAGTTAAAAAGGATATTTTCTCTGCTGATCATTTTAAGAAAATAAACATTATTAAAATTGTATCAATGATTGTTTTGTTAAATTTTAATAAGATTTTTGGTTCTTATTGTATTTTCCGTATAATTAAAGGTAATAGACCTATACATGCTCAATTTTATTTATGGTCTAAAATTTTAATTGAGCATACATAGGAAAGAAATGGGTGAAGAACCCTTGATCGAATATAAGTTCACCTTTGCTCTAGTAATGATAAAACAAGCTTCGAACTTCAAAATACGGAGCAGAACTAAATGATAGCTTCGAACAACACAACTTAATTTCTACAAACTTAGGTCATTAAAGTGACTCAACTATAGGTCATTTTGTGGAAAATTATATAGAAAAAGCGACAAAACACAGAAGTTTTCTTCTGCAGGACATTTTTAGCTTATCTAGCCACTAGCCTAAGATGACTTGCACCAAAAGACACTTCGTTATGTCATCAACTGGGTCCGTGGTTATACAAATTAGTTTTTTAGAAGTTTCTATTGTTTCGGGTACGTTTTACCGATTTTAATCTTTATAAAGACTTAATTTGGATAAAGACTTTTGAATAAGAACAAGATATTTCTTATCCAACTAAGACATTTGATATTGTTGTAAATATGATCGAGACATTGCGTCCTGAAAACTTAAAAACATAAATTTGTAGTAATTCAAGATAGTATGAATTGTTACAGTTGTCCATTTTCATCCCTCTCACATTAAGGATAATTTCATATATACCCTAACTTAATTTTATCCAACCTCAAATTTTGTTAAAAGTTGGACGTGTACGTGGAAGGATTTTATTTAATTGATCCGTGAATAATAATAACATGCAAATATCATAAACATATACATAAGGATATCAATACCTAATAACTAATTAGTTTTACCCAAGTAATCAAGAGAATCCTCGGAGAATAGAAGGAGAGTTTATTATACCTTATTTAAACCAATCTCTCTTCACAATATAATTATATATATCATAACCTTGGCCTGAGATTTAATCTCATATTTTTCTTGAATTAAATACTTATTGAACAAGAAATACCAACTTTTATCTGCAAGAATTATTAGTATTTTGAAAAATATTTCAATAATCTGCATAAATATTAAACACACATGAAATGAAATTACAATAACATTAAAGAGAATGCATAATTATTTCTACCTCTCTTTTTTATTTTAATAATGAGACATGTGCTCATCGTTCTTAGATTTCCTATTAGATTTTAAATTTATTTATTTTTAATATTAGGAAGATATACTGAACTGAAAGTGTCTTTTGAGAAGGATCAAGAGTCGCCACTCGTATAACTTGAAACAATATTATAATCATCATTTTTATAAAGCCATGGACAAGGTCTGTCGATTGATCAATCATATACATAAAGACCTGTCATGAAAAGGCTTTTCGATAAATGCTTTTGGGAGGAACTATTGGAAAAGGTTGAAATAATTATATCAATTTGTGATAATTTATTTTTTTCTATTCAATGGTGTAGAAAATTAATACAAAAGTATCTTAAAAGTGAACTTTTTGACTTTTGACGTTATAATGTGAATATGATAAAATAATTAAAAATTTAGGTCACAATATCTCTTGATATATATTATGGGTCTATTTATCTTATTAGTATTATAATATTATCAAATTACTTCAACTTTTAGTTTTAAATTCAATGGCTCATAATTTGTTTTTTTTTAAAAAAAAAAAGAAGAAGAAGAAGAAGAAGAAGAGGTTTATCTGACATCTCCAACAGAATGGGAAACCTAATATAGCATTTTTAAATCCATTTAATAAAAGAGAATTATCATTCCGTGTAATTCAATGATACATATGAAGAACGTAAAATGTTAAAATTTTCTATTTTAAATGATGTGCCTTATATAGTGCTATATTTTTCCATCTAAAAAAGTGAAAATTTTCCACTAAAATTTGAATACAAATGTCTCGATGGTATTTAAAATTTTTACTCTTGTGTTTTATCTTATCTAATAGTTCTGGAGGTATGCAGTTATAAGAAATATAACAGTAAACTGTAATATAAATCAGCACAGGAGGATTTTTACGTGGTTCAGTTATAAACCTACGTCCATGGACAACTATAGAACTGCAATTCACTAAATTCTTGTTTGTACAATCTTTAGAACATTTTACAATACTGAATCACTCTCACGCACTGACCTAATATTTGACAAACAAAATCCTGCCAAGATCTTAAACTCTAGTGACACTACTCACTCTCTGTCGCAGATAACTTAACAATACATTGTTAAGTTACACATAACAATGACGTTTGACACTGAATTACATAAACACTTAACCCGCAAGTTATCCTAAGTGTCTACTAACTCACACAGACTTAATCAACAACTCATGTACGATTTCTACCACTCATACATGAATCAAAAGACTCAAAGAATCAAAACAATGAAGACATTCCTTTTGCGTTGAAGCTCTCTTCTATGAATTCATGGAATGCCAAACTCAAGACTCTCTTACAACCAAAACAGTCAGCACGTTAATCTCTCAATCACGTTATCAGCCGCCTGAATAGCTTTGTATATATATAGTGAGAGATCTGACCGAAATCTCCTAGAAATCCTGTAAAAATTCTAATCAAAATCATATTAAGATTAGGAGAAACAAAATAGGAAGTGTTATAAACAAACTCCAAAAGGAATTAGGATAATAAATATTCTCCTATTCTAATTAGGATACAAGATATTATATCCTAATCTAAAGAGATATTTATTACAAATCAAATACTTCCTAAAATATAATTCTAGAAACATTAAAATAGGAATAAAAGTAATATTCTTGTTTTATCACAAGTTGATCAAAACTCATCATGTGCATTGCACATGCATATGTAGTAGACTTTGACACCAACAATCTCACCCTTTTTGGCAACTTGTGATGAAAACACTAAACTGTTTCTGATCAAAGAATATCACACATGATAAGCCAATCATAACAATAAGCTGTCATGATATAGCAAACAGAAAAAATATCATGCGAAAAGAATTAACCAGTGAGCTGTTACAATTTTCATAACAGAACACTGTCAGAATAAGTATATCCTGTAAACAAAAAAACTTTGTTAAACTGATCAAGCGACACGTTAATCAATTCATGATCAGAGCAATTATATCAATCAATGCAATTTGATCATGATCAGAGCAAAACATCCAAGCAAAACATTCATCAAATCAAGATATCTCAAATGCACACATAAAGCAAACATAAGAAGTTCTTCTTACTCCCCTTTACTACTTACTCACATCCCTTGAGAAATAGGCAACAAAAATATAAATAAAACAGAAGTAAGTAACCACGGTAATATCAGACATAACAAAAAGATCAGAAAATCAGAAAACTCCTTGATCTCCCCCTTGATTTCAGCATAAGTGCCAAAAGCACATAACGAAGTCTTGGAGACTTGCGAACTAGAGGAGAAGAGGAACTGCCAGTGCACTTCCTAAGTCTACCAGCCTTTGTTTTATATCTTTTCCTTGTTGTGGTTGGAGTTGACTGTGCAGAAGCTGCAAGAGCAGGTTGTTCTTCAGCTGTGTCAGAAGAAGTGGCAGTGACTTTAGCTACAATTCTTCGAATCTCCCTGTCACGTCTCTCTGCACTGGTTTCTGTTATGGGTAACTCAACAGCAGGTTGTTGAGTAGGAACCAGTAATACATCAGTAAGTAATAATCAGAGTGATATGAACCAATCTGAACAATTGATCTATAAGCTAACAGACCAAAGTTAATTGGTCGATTGGTGCCTAAACAATATAGAAATTTCACTCTATCTTCTCGAACTTGATTTTGATGGGAAGAGAGAAGCCAATTGAACTGAGCTATCTTATGCATTACTCTATTTATCACTTTAACCATGTTAAATTCCTCATCTAAAGAATGCAAACTACCTATAGGAATATCCAGAAAAGTGTTTATGACATTCGGAGAGAATTTCACAAACTTTCCTCTACAATAAACTTTGTGATAATGAAAGCTTTTAGGATCATCAATGGCAGTAGAGATATTGGCATAAAATTCCTGGATTAATGACTTCATAGGGGCTAGGAAGTTGTTTACCGTACGAGTCCAGTATATAGACTCAAGCAACTCACTTAGGCCATAGGTGTTGAAATCAGAAGGCTTTGCCGGCCTTTCCATCTGCAACTTTCTTTGTGAAGTGTACTTCTCGAACTTCTGCTTGATGTCAACTGTGAGAAACTTATTGTACTTTGGCTTTACTTTATCTTTTATCTTCTTCACTAGAATTTGCTCATCCTCACTCATGGCGGGATCAACGACGATCTTTGCATGCTCTTGTTGCGTCGGAGATGACGGTGCACTGTCACTCTTTTTGTAACTGGAGTCGTTGTGAGAAGATGAAGAACTAGTGGATTTTGTCGAACCAGTTGCGGTCGCCATGGTTAGGGTTACTGGTCTGTAGAAAAGAATTTTCAAAACAAGAAGAGAGAAGCAAGACGCGGGACAAGGAAGAAACTATTGTGGGAGTATGGAATGAACTGGAAAAGCCTTAAGCAATTTCGTAATATACTAGGCTATATTGAAAACAATTTTGTTTTTAACAAAATTAAATATTAATTGTATTTCTAAAACCGTTTCATAACTGACATTAATGGACAAAAATTCAAATTTGATTCCAATTTGAATAAGGAATTCTAATAGCATCAAGATTCCCACCACTGAAACTTCTCCCCCTCAATTTAATAATGCTGACATGGCATTTTTGACACATGGACACACAAGAAAATCAAATTTTGGATAAGCACAAAGAGCACCGTATGTTATGAAAAACGTAACAGAATACAGTTAAAAATAACATAACAACAATATCTGAACATCATATGAATCATTCTAAGAAAGCATATTCAAGAGCTGTTTTATTTTCTTTTAATTATTTCATCACTTAATCCAATTGAGTGATGAAATAATTAAAATTAATCCAATTGAGTGATCAACTTGAGCATGCTTCTTACACACACAAAAGCTAGTCTCAATGTGAATTTGCTAAATAATACAGCAGCTTTCACATGTGTATAGAGGTAGCCCTTTTCCATTTGAGTGGGTGACCTCACCATATTTCCTAGATACAATGAAGTTACTCTCAATGGATAGCTTTCACACATCATATACTGGTAGCCCTCTCTGTATTTTTTATTTTTAAACCAGTATTTAATTATTCACATAATTTTTTATATCACAACTCACATATGCTTAATTAGAAGAAAACTTATGATATTGCATATACAATTAATATGACAGTAAGCAGTGTTCATTTATGTAACTAACAGATGCCTAAGGCTTTTCTTAGATTTTCAAATCTTGTTGTATCCAATGCCTCAGTGAATAAGTCAGTCAATTGTCTATCAGTGGAGATGTGTTCAATGTGTATCACCTTAGACTCTACTAGTTCCCTTATAAAATGGTGTCTTATATCACTGTGTTTTGTTCTAGAATGCTGAACAAGATTTTTGAAAATATTTATAGCACTAGTATTATCAAAAAACACGGTTATAGGCTTTTGTTCAATACCATAGTCACTCAACATTTGCTTCATCCATAATAGTTCTGTGCAACAACTCCCTGCAGCTATGTATTTGGCTTCAGCAGTAGATAAAGAAATAGAATTCTGCTTTTTGCTATGCCAAGAAACCAAGTTAGTACCAAGATAGAAACATCCTCCTGAAGTGTTTTTTCAGTCATCTGTATTTCCTGCCCAATCAGCATCACTAAACCCTGCAAGATAATCATTTGTATTTTTAGAAAACCATATTTCATACTCATGTGTTCCATGTACATACCTGATGATTCTCTTAGCTACTACAAGATGTGATCCTTTGGGATTTGCTTGAAATCTAGCACAAAGTCCTACACTAAAGCACAAGTCTGGTCTGCTTGCTGTGAGGTATAGTAGGCTGCCAATAATGCTTCTGTACAAACTTGCATCAACATCTTTTCCTGCATTGTCTTTTGAAAGTTTTAAATTAGTACTGATAAGAGTTTTCATTAGTTTTGCATTCTCAAGCCCAAACTTCTTTACAAGATTTTTAGCATATTTTGATTGAGATATGAATATCCTATCATTCATTTGCTTTACGTGCAATCCAAGAAATAAATTTAATTATCCTACCATGCTCATCTCAAACTCTTCCTGCATCAACTTAACAAACTCATTAGTTTTGCTTTTGTTAGTTGATCTGAAGACAATGTCATCAAGATATATTTGAGCAACAATAAAATAGTTAGATACATGTTTGATAAACAAAGTCTTATCATTGTTGCCTCTTTTATAACCTCTGTTGATCAAAAAATTTGTCAACCTTTCATACCAAGCTCTAGGAGCTTGTTTCAAACCAGACAAAGCTTTGTGCAATCTGTACACAAAATCAAGATGTTTAGGATCTTCAAATCCCTTAGGTTGTTCAACAAAAACTTCTTCATTGAGATAGCCATTTAAAAATGCTGTTTTAACATCCATTTGGCACAGCTTAAAATCAAGTAAACAAGCAATTGCAAGTAGTAATCTGATTGACTCAAGTCTAGCTACTGGTGTAAACGTTTCATCAAAGTCTATGCCTTCTACTTGTGTGTAACCTTGTGCAACTAGCCTAGCCTTATTTCTTATTACTTGTATACTTTCATCAGTTTTATTTTTGAATATCCATTTAGTTCCAATGACATTTACATTTTCTGGCCTAGGAACTAATTCCCATACTTCATTCCTTTTAAACTGATTAAGTTCATCTTATATGGGTTGTATCCAAACATCTTCTTTTAATGCTTCTTTCACATTTTTTGGTTCAATTAAAGAAACATAACATGCAAACCTTACCTGATTTCTTACCTTACTCCGGGTTTTCATCATGCCATCTGATGTTCCAATGATAGAACTTGCTGGATGTGCCTTCTAAATCCATGTGGGTGGATCTTTTCTATCTTCATCATTCCAGATTGAACTTCTGTTCAAATCTGAGTTGTCAGATGTTACTGTTACGTCAGGTGTAACAACAGTTGTTTCCTCTTTCATAACAGCATCTTCCTTTTTGTTGCTGTCTGAATCTGATTTTTCTATATCCTCTGTGAAGCTGGTTATGCTTTCCTTCTGTGAGTACTTTGCATAATCATCAAGGTCATCAAATACTACGTTTGCAAATTCCATGACTGTCTCAGTTCTCATATTGTAAACTCAAAATGCTTTGATGTTTTGAGCATATCCCACGAAGACTCTTTTATCACTCCTTGGATCTAATTTTCCTAACAGTTCTATGTCATTTAAGATGTAACACCTACAACCAAAGACATGAAAATATTTTAAATTAGGTTTTCTTCCTTTCAAAATTTCATAAGGTGTCTGGTTAGTGCCAGGTCTAAGAAAAACTCTATTTGAAATATAACAAGCAGTGCTTATTGTTTCAGCCCATAGCCTCTTGGTCAACTTCTTGCTATTGAGTATCACTCTAGCCATCTCTTGAAGAGTTCTATTCTTTCTTTCCACAATGCCATTCTGTTCAAGGGTTTTAGGAGCTGAAAATTCATGATCAATTCCATGATATTTGCAAAAATCAGCATAGCTAACATTTTCAAACTCTTTGTCATGATCACTTCTTATTCTCACAATCCTTCTAATGTTCCTATTTTGCTCATTTTCAAGCTTAACACAAAGATTCCTGAAAGCTTCAAAAGTGTCAGATTTTTCTTTAATGAAATCAACCCAAGTATATCTAGAAAAATCATCCACACAAACAAATATGTATCTCTTACCTGTAATGCTTTCAATTTGCATAGGATCTATAAGATCCATGTGAAGCAAATCAAGTATCTTAGATGTGCTAAGATGTGGATTTGATTTGTGTGAACATCTGATTTGTTTTCCCATTTGACATGGTTCTCAAATTTCATTAACTTTGTCATCAAGTTTAGGAACTCCGTTTACAGCACCTAACTTAGTTAATTTAACCAAGTCTTTGTAATTTAAGTGTCCTAACTTTTGATGCCACAATTCTAAATCCGAAATCCTAGCTTGAAAAGCAATCTTTATCAGATAACAATTATCCAAAGATCTATTACCTTCTAAAATGCATTTACCAAAATTATCTAAGACCATGTATTTGTTTTGTATGAAATTAACAGTATACTTGTCATCACAAATCTGACTAATACTAATAAGATTAGCTTTCAAACCTTCAACCAACAAGACATTTTGAAAATTGGGTAAACCTTTGACATTCAAAGTGCCTTTACCAATGATCTTACTCTTTGCTTCATCTCCATAGGTGACATTACCATCCCTGCATGCTTTAAAATCTATTAAAAACTGTTTAGTTACAGTCATGTGCCTGGAGCAACTACTGTCAAAATACCACAAATCATTAAAAGCATGATTAAGTGCAGTAAAAGCAACATGGCCTACTGTTTTGTCTTTCCTAACCCACTGCAGTTGTGATTTAGGTAACAGTTTGAACTGTTTTGATCTTTTATGCAAAAGATTCAACAATTTAAAGCATCTAGGCCTAATGTCCCTTTTTACTACAAAAATAACAAGTAGGAATGAATTTCCTTACTTTTTCAGAACTGGACTTGAACAAACTTAGAGGAGAAACAAATGTTTCATCACTCTTTGAACTAGGACTTGACTTTAAAGAGTTCAGTTCAAAATTTTTACCTATTGTTGAAGTTTTACAAAGACTGTTTTTTATGTAGATGCAACATTACCTTTGGTATACCCCAATTCATGTTTGTTAGAGTTGTCTCTTCCAAGGTTCAAGACCTGATCAAGTTTGGCTGCTCTAATTTTGAGTTGATCAACACACTTCTTGCTTTCAATCAGTTTTGTTGTGATTTTCTCAATGTGTGCTGTTTTGTCTATCAAAACAGTCTGAAGTTCTGTGATATGGTTTTCAGCATAGGCTTTTTCACATTTCAGAACTTCAATCTCCTTTTTCAAGGTTTTGATTTCTTCTTTCTAACTCAGCCATTTACCATAGAGTGCATTGCATGTTTCTTGCAACTCTTCATAATATTCTGGTCCATCTGCTTCATTTGAATGATCAACACTGATTTGACAATCTTCTGTTATGTCAGACATAACAGCTTTCCCTTTATCTGTTGTAGATGCTGTAAATGCAACAAAATTGCTCATGCAATCTTGATCTTCTGACTCCGATTCTGATTCATCACTCCAGGTTGCTGTCAGTACTTTGTTTTTCTTCTTGAGATTAGCACATTCAGATTGAATATGCCCGTAACCAGAACATTCATAACACTGAGTCTACCCTTTCTTTTCAGGTTGTTTTGGCTTCTTCTTATCATTCTCCTTGCTAAAGTTTCTGAAATTTTCTTCACTTGAGTTTGATGGCTTCCCTTGATTCTTTTTCCTGAAATTTCTTTTCATAAACTTGACATAATTTCTTGTTAGAAAAGCAATCTGTTTAGAATCAGTTTCATCAAGCTCATCACTTCATTCATCATCAGATTTTTCAGCTTTCACATTAAATGCAATGCTTTTACCTTTTTGCTTCCTAGTATTTTAATTTATTTCAAAGTTTTGGAGAATGCCAATTAGTTCATCAACTCTCATCTCATCAGTGTTTTTAACTTCCTCAATGGCTGAGATTTTGGGTTCAAATTTATCTGGGACAGACCTAATTATCTTACTAACAACTTTTGCATTAGTGAAAGTTTTGCCAAGCATGTATGTTGAATTTGTAATGTGACATAACTTAGAGTAAAAATCAAAAATTGATTCATCCTCATGCATCATCAAATTTTCAAATTAAGAATTCAGTCTCATTAATTTAGATCTTTTAACAGATGCAGTACCTTCATGTTTTACCTTAAGTATGTCCCATGCTTCTTTGGCCACTTTGCATCTAGAAATTTGTCTGAAGTTGTTTAAGTCTACTGCAGCAAATATTGCATTAAGAGCCTTGGAGTTCCAACTGGATCGTTGGTATTCTTCATCAGACCATTCATCCTCTGGTTTTGGTTCGAGATTACCAAAAGCATTAAGCTTTGTTGGCAGTGTCCATCCTTTAAGCACACTAGTCCATGCCCTGTCATCAAGAGATTTGATATACATCATCATTCTTACCTTCCAATATGGGTAATTATCATCATCGAGAATAGGTGGTTGCGTTCCAAATCCTCCATTTCGAATAAACTCTATCCTTCCAGATTAACGTGATCGTTTTCTACACTTGTCTATCAGTGAACCTACTCTGATACCAATTGATACTTCTGGAGGTATACAGTTATAAGAAATATAACAGTAAACTGTAATGTAAATTAGCACAGGAGGATTTTTACGTGGTTCGGTTATAAACCTACATCCACGGATAACTATAGAGCTGTAATTCACTAAGTTTTTGTTTGTGCAATCTTTAGAACCTTTTACAGTGCTGAATCACTCTCACACACTGACCTAATCTTTGACAAACAAAATCCCGCCAAGATCTTAAACTCTAGTGACACTGCTCACTCTCTGTCGCAGATAACTTAACAACACACTGTTAAGTTACACATACAATGACGTCTGACACTGAATTACATAAATACTTAACCCGTAAGTTATCCCAAGTGTCTACTAACTCACACAGACTCAATCAACAACTCATGTACGATTTCTACCACTCATACATGAATCAAAAGACTCAAAGCATCAAATTAATAAAGACATTCATTTTGCGTTGAAGCTCTCTTCTATGAATTCATGGAATGCCGAACTCAAGACTCTCTCACAACCAAAACAGTCAACACGTTAATCTCTCAATCACGTTATCAACCGCCTGAATAGCTTTGTATATATATAGTGAGAGGTCTGACCAAAATCTCCTAGAAATCCTGTAAAAATTCTAATCAAAATCATATTAAGATTAGGAGAAATAAAATAGGAAGTGTTATAAACAAACTCCAAAAGGAATTAAGACAAATAAATATTCTCCTATTCTAATTAGGATACAAGATAATATATCATAATCTAAAGAGATATTTATTACAAATCAAATACTTCATAAAATATAATTTTAAAAATATTAAAATAGGAATAAAAATAATATTCTTGTTTTATCACAAGTTGATCAAAACTCATTATGTGCATGTATCATGCATATATAGGAGACTTTGACATCAACATTACCATCAAGCAGAAAGGGAGTTTAACAAAAATATAAAATTTTTTTCTTTTCTTTTCTTTTTTTTTTTTTGGAAACCATCTAGTTATCCCTCTTATTGGATTGCATCAAACTATTTGTGCGGAAAAAACGCTAAAATTGTAAACGAATGTCTTGACACTTCTAACAAACTTCATCAATTCATTTCAGTTCCTTTGTTAACTATCTCTTGCTGAAATCTGTAAGAGTATCTTTAATAATTTTTGAAAAAAAGGAAATTGATAATTTTTTTAAACTCATTTTCTGTACTCTAATATAAAAATAAGGTGCACAATGAATTAATTAATTATATTATTTATTTCACATATATAATATTAATTAACATAATATCAAATTATAAATAATATAATAATTTAATCAAATATGAGGGAAGGGCCAATGATTTTCTTTTGAAACAAAGAAATATTGTCATTAGAAATAATTTCTAAGAATATAGTTATTTTTTCTTGCATGGATTTAGGGCAGTATTAATTATTCTAGTGTCCCCCGTCAAAATCTGACAACCTCGTGAACAAGAAATTTTAAAGCTCCTTTCTCAATTTTCCATGTGAACATCCATCTCAATGAATTTATTACTTTACAATTTTTTCCAATTGAAATTACTTTTGCATTTATGGATTCAACTGTGCCTATGACTCACTCTTGACTCTTAAATTTTGATGTCGGCTGCGGGCTATCCTAGACTGATATTATACATATAATTATTTATTTATTTTTATTTTTTTAATGGATGCTTTTATAATATTAATCTTATAATACTACCAAATCAGGGAAGTACACCCATGAATGGTATAAATCTTTTAACAAAAGAATCGACATTTACAACAATGATGGCTTTCTTTCAGGATTTACGCCACCACAGGAAATCTGCTCTATTTATATTAGCATATCGTTGCACCATTTCCTGTTTTGTCAACGAAAACATCAATCACAATATTTGCTATATAATTTGAGGCTTTGGCTATGGTACATCAGCTGTACTATATATTATTTTTTCAATTTTTTGTAATTTTTAGTGTAAAAGTTGTAAATTTTTATGTAAAAATCGTAAATGTGGAGTGTAAAAGTTGTAAATGAAACTATTTTTAATTTTTTGTAAACTAGTGTAAAAGTTATAAATGATTGTGTAAAAGTTGTAAATAGAAATTTACAACTTTTTTTTCCATATTTACGATTTTTACACAATAATTTACAACTTTTACACTAAAATTACAAAAAATTGACATCTGATGTATCGGTACATCAGATGTACTGTAGACGGACCCATAATTTGAGTTGTGGACGACCACGGAAGCACTTATAAGTTAAGTGGAGAAGTTGAATTAAAGGTTTTAGCTACGGTGCATCGACTGTATTGATATAATCGTTTTCTAATTTTTTATAAAATTAGTGTAAAAGTTATAAATCTTTGTATAAAAATTGTAAATGTGAAAAAAAAGTTGTAAATGAAATATTTTTATTTTTTGTAAATTTAGTGTAAAAGTTGTAAATCTTTGTATAAAAATCGTAAATGGTTCATTTACTACTTTTTTTTCGTATTTACGATTTTTATACAAAGATTTATAACTTTTATATTTATTTTATAAAAAATTGAAAAACGGATGTATAGTACATCGGTTGTAATGTAACAGAAGAGATGGGTTCCACCTACAATTTACAAAACGATCCTGTTACGGATTACAACTTTTTCAAGTATAGTTAATGGAAATAGAACTTACAGGAATGGAGTTTTCAAAATAAAGTTTTTAATACAAGGTTGTTGATTTTAGATTAAATAATGTAAAGTTATTTTTTGGCAATAAATTATCAAAATGGGTTTCTTATGAAAGGAGGATCGAGGGTCATACTGCGCTATAACCGATGTACCATACATTCGTTTTCCAATTTTTTGTAAAATCAGTGTAAAAATTGTAAATAGTAGTTGTGTTGTCTCCTGATTATGCAAAAGACCTTTTAATCATCTAAATAAAACATGATATTGAAAACAACTTTTAACATTAAAAGGACAATTCTAATTTATATATAAACTGAAACAAAGCATGCACAAATATGTAATAATGATACAGCGGTAATATTAAACAATAAATTTATCTGATTTAATGGGTAGATTTATTAAATATGATTTACAACATAAATATATTTTATATAATGTGGTAGAGATCGTGGTTTGATATTAGAATTAGGGTCTTCACCTTAACTTCAGCATATGAAAAAATAAGATTCTAATATACATTTTTCATGTAATGGCAGTATAATGATGTGATAAATAATAAAATTATCGAAAAAGGAGAATCTATATATCTACTTATGATTTCATATATTTACCACGACATTGTACGCAGATGTAACTAAACTTTATTATACAAATATTATAATAAAAAATCATAAAATGTCTACTCAACAAACGCGCAAAATGATAATCTTTATTGACCAAGATGTTTTAATGCCTGCGGTACGCATTGTGGAATTTTGTGGACTTACAACGTGCAATATCCGTTATTGTTTTTATTTTTTTTTTCTTTAAAGACAATTTTTTTCCAGGGAATAATTTCCCTTCCATTATATTCTTATATTTTGCTTGTTTTTCTAACTCAGAATTTACGCATATTCTAACTATGATTTGGAAACAAGGTAAAGCGATTAAAAGTAGAATATGACGAACCTACGTTGCTGAGGTTTGAAATTAATCCAAGGCAAGCATAAAGTTTATATATATTCCATGCAGAAAAAAGAGAGTAATATCTTATAGTAGAATCAGGGAAGCAACGCCTAACGAAGAATTGAACCAAGTTAGATCAGATTGAAATAGATTCTAACTTATTAATTAAATTAAGTCTTAATTTTTAAATAATTTTTTAATGATATTACCTAACATTTGTTCACTCCAAATAAAATTGGATTATATTATAATTGAGACTTGCACTACTTCCTAAATTTAGACGACGAAAGAGGAAATTTCGCACCAATTCCGGTGAGAAATGCACATTTTATATATACACGACAAGCAGACAGCAAGCCAAGAAGAAGTTGTCAAATTTGTTTTCTGTTCCATTGTCCCGGGGGTGGGGTGGGGTGGTGGGGTATCAGCATTTATGTTTAAATATAAATTAATTTATTTTTATGTTGGTTATAATATGAGATTGGACTTTACTAGTATCTCTAATAAATTTTTAAATATAAATTAATTTATTTTTATTCAAGTTTAATTTGCATAAAAATTAATTTAATATTTTATTAAAAATATTAATTAATGTTGATATTTCTATTCTAAATAATATGTCTATAGAAATGATAAATTGAAAATTATTTAATAAAATTTTGAATAAATTTAATATTATTTTTTATTTGTGATATTTTTATTGCATAATTTTTTATAAATAAATAATGAAGATTAATTTTAGATAAAAATATTTAAATTTTAAATATAATAAAAAGTCATAGTTTATTTAAAAAAACGTAAATTAATTTTATTAAGATTGATTATTAATTCATTATTTTGCTAATAAAACGTAAATTAATTTTGATAAAGTAAAAAATTAGTTTAATATTAATATAATATATGAATAAAAATATAAAATTTACATATTTGATGATTTTAATAATATTATAAAATATATAATTTATAAAATATTTAAATATCAATTTATATTATGGAAAATCAAGTAATTCATATTTTTTAACTTTTAAATATAATAAAAAGTCATAGTTTATTTAAAAAACGTAAATTAATTTTATTAAGATTGATTATTAATACATTATTTTTCTAATAAAACGTAAATTAATTTTGATAAAGTAAAAAAGAATAAAAATATAAAATTTACATATTTGATGATTTGAATAATATTATAAAATATAGAATTTATAAAATATTTAAATATCAATTTATATTATTGCAAAATCAAGTAATTCATATTATTTTATTTTAATTTATATCATTTATTAATTATTTTCAAATTATTATACTAATATTTATTTAAAATATTTTATTATTATTATCAATTTTTAAATCTTAGTCTAGTGCCCCTGAACAAGGAGTCCCATGGTTTTACTTAGACAACATTTAGGGTATGTTCAGTTGTATTAAATCAAGGGGGAAAGGACTTAGAATTACTTAGAAATCTTAAGTCTTTTATTTGGTTGACGTGTTTTACTTAGGAAAAAGTTTTCCTAGGAATTAGGATTGTTCAAGTTTAAATAATCAATTTTCTACTCCCCCACGTTCAGAAAACTTTTGTTTTCTTAAGGAATACTATATTAAATTACTAAACTAACTTATATATTTTTTATATGTCCAAAATTAGCTTTATTCAAATAATTAATTAAATGATTTTATAAATAATTATAAATATAATTCATTAATTTTTTTTTAAAATTAAAAATTACAAAAAATATATAAAAATTTAAATTTATTTATTTAAATAATACATTAGAAAAATATAAATTTACTATAATTTATTTATTTTAATAAAACTTCTAAAAAATAAAATAGGAGTCGCCAGAAGTTGTTGTAGCCATTGTTGTGATGATGCGTCCGATGGCACCACCACCACTATAATGATCGCCATCAACCGCTTAGCTGAAATCCATTGACGATGTCTTGGTTCTCGTCGTCGATAAGCAGGATTGGACAATCAAACTTTTGGTTCCCAAACTTTGATTGTCTGTTCCTACTTATTGGCTACGATAACCACAAACTTTGATTGTCCGATCCTGCTTATTGGCCACAATAATTGCAACATCATGAGCAGATTTTGGCTAATTAGTCGTGGCAATCATGATGTTGGCGGTGGTGTCGCCGGACGTGCGATCACATCAACGACAATTACAGCAGCTTCCGGTGACTCCTATTTTATTTTTCAGAAATTCTATTTGAAATAATTAAATTAATAAATATATTAAATTCTATATTTATAAATAATTTAAATAATATATTATTTATTTCAGATTTTTCTGAATTTTCACTATATAATTTGTATATTAAAATCTATATTGATTTAATAATATTTTTAAATAATCAGATAATTTTTTTGCAAATTTATTTAATTTTTAATAGATTATTATAGATTTATTTATTTATTTAATAAATCTACATGAGTTTGGTAATATTTTTATGATTTAAAATTTATTATTATTTTTAAAGAAAAAAGTGGAATTCAACTATTTATAATAAAAATAAACTAATATAATTAAATAATTATTTATTTTTATTTAATTAATATAAAAATATAAATTTGACATATGAGTTTAATAATAAATATTATATATTTTAATGTTAAGAGTATTTATGTTTAGTTAATTTTTAAACTATTCATTTCTATTTATTATTCCATTGGACAATCAAACACATAAAAAGTTTCTTAAATCCATTTTTTTCCCTCAAATTTTCTTGTCTACCCACTTTTTCTTCCCTCCCACTTTTTCTTTTTTACAACCGAACACACTCTTAGTCCAATCCATCCATGCTTTAAAAAATCTGCCTAACAAGAACCTAAAACCATTAGTCCAGGAGGCGGTCCAATCCCATCCCTAGCCCCGCTCCCAAACGGGGCCTAAAAGGTCTAATAATCCCAGCATGTCAACATTGAGCAGCTTCCGAGCTAGAGTAACTTGGGCTGGGCCCATTTTTTTTTCAAAATTCTTTTTGACGACTGTAAAGACTAAGCTTGAAATTTTAAAAAATAAAATTAAAAATTAAAAAAATCTGTTTGTAGATCTTTAAAAAAATTAAGTAATTATCTTATATTTTATGAATATTATTTTATCAATGGATCATATTAAAAAAAAATATGCCGGCTAAAAACATTGTTGTAGAAATTAATATTATTTTTTTAAAATTATCTTACAAATTGAGTTTGTTTCTAGATCATTGATAACTCCATGATAAAAGAAAAAAAAAATTAAAATAACATATACTACTAAAATATTAGCGTTTAGCGAGGTGAAATGGGTAACAAATTTTGATAAAACTAGTAGAAGAAGGTACATTATGGAAATTTTAGTTTTGATCTTTTCATATTGGTGAGTATAGATAAACCAAAATATAATAAAATTTTCTCTTTATAGTTCATGCCCACATTTTAATAAGGGTTTTATTTTATTAAGAGTAGTTTCTATGATAAACTGTTTTATCCCTCAAACGACTCTTAAATAAAATTATTCTTGAAGGAAAAAAATTCATAGAAATTACTCACTGCAAAGTATCTTTATTGAGAAAAATTTGAAGAAACAATTTTTTTTAGTCTCTTACTACACCAACCAGTGGCCTTCTTTTGAAACCAAATACTCAAGTGGAAACAAGAATTATTTAATTATAATAGATTATATCAATGCCTCGATCAGCTAATTAAATTACATAATAAGCTAGATTCTTTCGAATATGTATAAATATTGATTAATCCAGGATTATGATTTATAAATTTGAATGGTTGAAAGTTACGAAATGCTAAACTAATAAGTACTTGATAAGTCTTTTATTTCTTCTTGGCAATGTTGTAATAATTCTTGATTCTTTTGTATAGGTCTAGCTTTTGTTGGAATTTGTTTTTCATTAAATTCTTTAATATATGGTAAAGTTACTATATGTTTCTTTCTATCCCAAAACTGATTAGGCAAATCTGAACATACTTCTTTTTTAAATTTATTTTCTAATTATTCTATGTTATTTTTCATATTAGACTTTTCCAATTGTTCCTCTATTCTTTTGTATTTAATTTCTTTTTGGAGATAATTAATATGATTTTGTTTATTAATTATTAAATTTATTTGTTTAGTTATTGTATTTTGTTGTAATTGATGAATTTCTCTAGTATCTATTGATGACAGAAATTTAAAACTTATTTTTGTTCCCATTATTTCTGCATGAATTCCTTGACTATTAACTTTAAATGGATATATTTGTGTTAAAAATGGAGTACCTAAAATTATATTTTGACTAAGGTTTTTTACTAATATAAATATTGTTTTAAAACAATATCCTTGATTACATATTTTGACTTTTGATAATTGATAATTAATTTCTAAATTCATTTTATTGGCACCTCCTAATTTTTCAAAGGTTTTTTCATAATATTTTGTTGGAATAAGGCCTTTTCTAATACAATTTTGATAAGCTCCTGAGTCTACTAAAGCAATTGCTTCTATTTGTAAAAAATTATCTATATGTAATAATATTCCTATATACCATTTTTGATAATTAATTTTGTCTACTATTTGTATGTAATCTTCTTCTATCCGTGAACTAGAGGCTTGATCATTTTTATTTTGTGATTCAAGTATAGTTAATCTTGTTTGTGTTTGTAGTTGCTCTAATTGTTGATTTTGAATTTCTTTTATTTGTTCTTTCAAATTTCTGATTTCTTGTTGTAATTCTCATATAGTAACTTGTTTAAATAAAGTTTGTGATGGATATTTATCCCATATTTTGTTTAAACTAAATGTATCCAGAGTTTTAATTTTACTTGTTCTAAAATTTCTTTTAATCTCATTAAATATTCTCTTTTTATATTTGGATCCTCAATTTTATCAATAATATCTAATAAAAATTGTTTATCAGTACTTTTAGTGATTACATTAATTTGTTTACAGTTGCATATTCCTACTGTACAGCTTAAAGATTCATTACTTTCTGAAGTAGTATCAGTGTCTTGAATATCTAGAATATCTTCTTCACTATTAGTAGTACTAGATTCTTGACTAGATTGTTCGCTAAATAATAATTTATTGATTTTATTGTTTAATTCATCTTGATCATTTAAAAGTTCATTAACCTTATTTTTCTTTTTACATTGTTTTGCTGTATGTCCTGGTTGTGTACAATTCCAACATACTAATTGTTTCTTTGAATAATTCTTCTTAGGTTTATATTTTTTCTTATTTCTCTTGTAATATTGATTATCAAATTGATTTTTATAAAATTTCTTTGATTTTTTCTTATATTTCTTTGAGTATGATGGTGGTTTAAAATTTTCATAACCATATTGTTCACAAAATGATCCCATTGTTTTACTAAAACTTTCTATCTTTCTCTTTTCTTTTTGCTCTTGACATATTGCTAATTATCCTTTTTTAATAAAAGCAAATAATTGACCATATGTTATATTATCCCAAGGAATTGAATTTTCGCTTGTCATTTCTGTTAATTTATTGATTATTTTTTCAAAAAAGAACTTTGGTAATCCTACAATAAATCTTTATTTCCAGAAAGAAGCATTGCAATCATATCTCTTGAATATATTTGTTAAAAATACATCCTTATACCACCTAAAATCTACTAAGGTTGGACACCTAAGATTTGTTAAAATTATTTTTGAACTAGCTAATTCTTCTTTAAGATTTCCTATAAAATTCATTGAAATTGTATATATTAATACTTCTATAGCATTTTGAGTTTCTTGAATAGTTACGGATCCATCTTCATCTTCTACTTGAGTTTTCTCTACTTGATTTAGTATAATTTGTTGATTATTAAATCCTATACAATTATCCCACCAATATTTTAATGACCCTGCAAAACCTGCTACTAACATCTTAGCAGTTTCATGATCAGTTGTTTTATAAGCTTTATAAGCAGTAGATGCCATACCCATTTCTTGTAAAGTATTCATTATTTCATATTCTGATTTTCCATCCATATTCCATTCATAAATTGAATCACCTGAATATTTATTAGAAATAAATTGTTTTCTTTCTTCATACATTAAATCTGGTGGAGTTGGTCTTGGATAGTATGTTCTTGTAGGGGCTTGTTTCCATTTATTCTTTTTGGTTATTTTATTTATTTCATCAATATCTTCAGATGTTGTAATTGATTGATTATCACTTTATTGATTTTGATATATGGTATTAATATTATTGGAGGTACTTGGTAATATTTTAAGTTTTTTATTAATTTGATCAATTAAATCTACCTTAGGAAGCTTTACAGGTAGATTATTTGGTTGAACTGTTTCAAATAATGGAGGAGATATATCTTGAGGGAACCTGTTTTGATTTAATATTATCTATTTGATCTTCTATTCTTGTTACTTGTTTAGACACAGTATGTAATAATTGATTATGAAAATTATTTTGTTCATAGACTTTTTTAATATCTCCTAGAGTTGCAGTTTCATTATCTGGTTTATTAGATCCTTTTTTAAATGGTGTTGCTAAAATCTCTGTTTTATTTGTTTTAATTTTAATTTGTTCTAAGGATGGATGTATAGCTTGAATTATTCCATGTTGTGTAGTTTCCCATTTTTTAAATTTATTTGTTTGGACATTGACTTGTTGACTTTCATAAGGTAATTTAATATTATGTTTTGATGTATACATGTGAAATCATATAAAGAAAGGAATATTAATTTTTAATCTTTTCATTTCATTATACCATTCTTCCCTAATTTCTTCAGTTTTTTGTTTAGTAAATGTACTAAAATATCATTTTCTTTTAAAATTATTTTCTTCTTGTAAAAATTCATTTTTTAAAAATTCTTTATTTATTTTAAAATCTTCTTGTTGAATAGTGTTGATAGTTTGAAAATCTGATTGTGTAGGTGACATTGGTGGAGATTGGTTAACTGGTTCTGCTACAGGTGTTGTATAATTTACTGAGTAATTAGAATTATTATTTATTTCACTTGCTTGTGTACTCCTAATATTAAAACTACTAGATTTTGGTAATGAAAATGAACTCCTAGTAGATTTGATATCAGAATAACTTGATGAAGTTTCTCCTATTCTTAAGGAATTAAATCTTAATAATATTTTCCCTTCTAGATTTTGAGTAATTTGTGCTATTTCTTTTTGGGCTATATTTCTGGGTGGTAATGGGTTGTCTATTATCCATACTTCTGGTATAGTAATTTCATTCCACTTAAGTAATTTTGGAGTATAAGTTGATGTTGGAGTATTTTCTTCCGTTTCTACCGTTAATATTGTAGTTTCTCCTCTAGTATTTTGTAATCTACATCTTGGATTAAACTCTGAACTAGTTTGTTTAAAATGTATTCTATAAAGTAATAAATATTCATGTCTATTTTGTGTAAAAATTGATTATGGTAAATGTATATTTAAAACTAATGTATCTAATATTGTTGGATCATGTAGACTTACTTGGAAATTTGGAGCACAATTAAAATAAATAGCACAATTACAGAGGTTTGATTGTACTACTCCTAATAGAGAGTCTTGAAATTTTAATAATGTTTTATCTCTTAATAACATTAATACTGGGGAATCAATTCCAATTTTTGATAATGGCTTAATAGCTATTTGTATTAGTCCAAAATGTATATAATTAAAATCTTTTCGTTTATAATTTTCTATTGGTAATTGACTAAGTAATCTTATTTCTTCGAATTCATTTTGTAGAGTTAATGTTTCTTCATGTTCTTTTGTTGAATAAGCAGTTTTAAAATCAAACGTTCCTATTTCATATATACTGTTTGGTGGAATACTGGTAATATATTTTTATTTAAACTTTGTTTAATATTAGTAATTTTTGTCATTATTTCTCTTGAACTAATTATCTTGGATGTTTTTCTAGATTTATAATTTAGATATTTTCTAACTGTAGACACCATTTTCAAATTATTAATAACTTTAAATTTTAGTATACAATCTTCTCAGGACAGGATGGCTATAGGAACACCTAGGCTTACCAACGGCTTTACGCTTTTCTCACCTAGCCACTGGGAACACCTGGCTTGCCAACGTATGCATAGCTCTCACTGCTACCCTTCCCTATCCTTAAAATTTTGTTTACTAAAATTCTATATTACTAACAATTCTCCAATGAAATCCAAAATTAGAATTTTCTAAATTCTACCTCTATTATTAAGCGTCCAATACTAAATTTCTAGATCATAAATATGATCTTCTAACCATTCTTGTTCTAGATATAAATCTATCCGATCTTGTTCATCTAAGTTATTCCAATTTTGTTTTAAGAAATCTTTTAATATTTTTAAGTTCTATTCTATGCCTAGCTATATGATCTCTTAATTGTTCTTTATCAGTTGGCCTACGAACTTGCATAAATCTAATCTAAACTGGTTTATATGGCCCTAATACCAATTTGAAAACAGGATCACACAGATTTGAAACAAAATTAAAAACAGAAGAAAAATATATATGTAACTAGATTAAGAAAATTATGGAATAAGAGAATGATTTACTTTTTCAGCAGAGTCTTAGTTTAAAAGATCGATGCTGAAAACAAAATTAACAAAATTAGGAAAGTAGAATGTGAATAAAACTTTATTTTATTGAAAGTTTTGAAATACAACAAGAGAAAAGGACTTAGCTGGTTCTCTCCGCCCCTGTCCTCTCCTTCATAGAAGAGTTCTTTATATAGATTTGAAATACGGACTTCAAACCATTACAAATCCATAATAACTATTTACCTTTTGACTAAGATCAATACATAATAATTCTCACTTTTGACATGTATAATATAATGATTACTACTTTTGATAATAGTTTACTATTTTTGATAAACTTAAGTATACGTGGAGTGTTGTATCTTGCTTTTTTTACAAATAGAAGCAATTGCTTTAGTAGACTCAAGAGCTTATCAAAATTGTATTAGAGAAGGCCTTATTCCAACAAAATATTATGAAAAAACTTCTGAAAAATTAAGGGGTGCCAATGGAATGAATTTAGAAATTAATTATAAATTATCAAAAGTTAAAATATGTAATCGAGGATATTGTTTTAAAACAACATTTATATTAGTAAAAAACCTTAGTCAAAATATTATTTTAGGTACTCCATTTTTAACACAAATATATCCATTTAAAGTTGATAGTCAAGGAATTCATGCAGAAATAATGGGAACAAAAATAAGTTTTAAATTTCTGTCATCAATAGATACTAGAGAAATTCATCAATTATAACAAAATACAATAACTAAACAAATAAATTTAATAATTAATAAACAAAATCATATTAATTATCTCCAAAAAGAAATTAAATACAAAAGAATCGAGGAACAATTAGAAAAGTCTAATATTAAAAATAACATAGAAGAATTAGAAAATAAATTTAAAAAAGAAGTATGTTCAGATTTGCCTAATCAGTTTTAGGATAGAAAGAAACATATAGTAACTTTACCATATATTAAAGAATTTAATGAAAAACAAATTCCAACAAAAGCTAGACCTATACAAATGAATGAAGAATTATTACAACATTGCCAAGAAGAAATAAAAGACTTATTAAATAAAAAATTAATAAGAGAATTAAATCGCCTTAAAGTTGTGTAGCCTTTTATGTTAATAAAAAATCTGAAATAGAAAGAGGAGTTCCAAGATTAGTAATCAATTATAAACCTCTAAACAAAGTACTACAATGGATTAGATATCCCATTCCTAACAAAAGAGATTTAGTTAAAAGACTTTATAATGCAATATTATTTTCAAAATTTGACATGAAAAGTGGATTTTGGCAAGTTCAAATTGTAGAACAAGACAGATATAAAACAACATTTACAATTCCGTTTGGTCATTATGAATGGAATGTAATGCCATTTGGATTAAAAAAATGCTCCATCTGAATTTAAACATATAATGAATGATATATTCAACCCTTATACAAAATTTATTATTGTTTATATAGATGACATATTAGTCTTTTCTGAAGCTATAGAACAATATTTTAAGCATCTAAAAACACTATTTTACATAGTTAAGAAAAATGGTTTAGTAATTTCTGCCTCCAAAATAAAATTATTTCAAACAAAAATTAGGTTTTTAGGATATGACATATACCAAGGAACAATGAAACCTATTCAAGGAATAATAGAATTTGCTGACAAATTTTCAAATAAAATTAAAGATAAAAATCAATTACAAAGATTTTTAGGATCTTTAAATTATGTTTCAGATTTCTTTCCAAATCTTAGAAAATTATACAAACCTTTATATCAAAGACTTCAAAAGAATCTTTTACCATAGACATATGAACATACTAAGATAATCAAAATTCTAAAAGAAAAGGTCAAAACACTTCCTTTTCTAGGAATTCCACATCCCAGCCTTTATGATTGTAGAAACAGATGCCTCTGAAATAGGATACGGAGGTATTCTTAAGCAAAAACTCCTAGAGTCAAATAAAGAATAATTAGTTAGGTACCATTCACGATTATGGCTCAATTCACAAAAGAATTATTCAACTATTAAAAAGGAAGTTTTGTCAATTGTTTTATGCATTACTAAATTTCAAGAGGATTTATTCAATAAAACGTTTTTACTTCGTATTGATTGCAAATCCGCAAAAGAAGTTTTACAAAAAGATGTTAAAAATCTAGTTTCTAAACAAATTTTTGCAAGATGGCAAGCAATTTTATCCATATTTGATTTTGAAATTGAATTTATCAAAGGAGAAAATAATTCTATTCCAGATTTCTTAACAAGAGAATTTTTACAGGACAAGATCAAAGAGTAAAACACTTGGTGAGAAATAGTCAAAATGTCAGATAAAAAGATTATGAAGGCCAGTGACTATGTCATGGCTAAAACAAATCAATCTATTCAAGTTGCAGGTGTGGGCAAAGTCCCCATTGCAAACACTTATTTAGCTCTAGCTGAATATCCTCCTTTATCATTTTTTCAAGCTGTAACTGGGTCATCTACCCAACCCAATACTCAAATAACTACTGGGTCATCTACCCAGATAGGTTCATCCACTCAAAAATCCAATTACATAACTTAGAGTCAACGTCAACATCTCCAAGTTACTCAATATACCAAGTCGGTTTCCTTAGCTGAATTAAAATCCCTTACTCAAAGATTATTCCTTCTAGATTGCCAATATATTACCGATAATCTACAGCAAAATCGTCAATTCTATGAGTTAATTCTAGTTGATACTGATAGTGTAGAATTAGTCCATCACAAAGACCCCAAAAATCCTGACCAAATATCCTACTCAACTTGTAAAATTAAGAAAGTCAAAACCCCCAGAGAATTCGGTATCCAATCAATTTGGACCAGTGTTTCCTTCTCAATTCTTTATGAACCAAATGGTTACAATTATGTAGATTATCAAAAAGCCTGGTTCAATATGTTTTACCTTAGAACTTTTGATCATTCATGGTTTATTCATTTTGATAATAGGTGTCAAAAGTTTTATCCATCCTGGTTCTTAGAATGGTGGTATTATCTAGGACCCAATCCTGCAATTTATCTAGAACAAATTAAACAATTATCTTTTCCTTATTACAAAAAACATGCTGATACTCCAGACCAACCCTATGTTCAACATATTAGTTTTCATATAGATTTTCAAATTCCCTGGATTTTATCATGGTCATATACTATTGAGCCATATTACTCAAACTGCTATTTATCCTTAGTTAGAGAATTTAGGATTAAATGGTGGGATAAGTATGATATTTCAAGATGTTCAGCCCAAAGTATCTAAAACTGGCTCAAGTCCGAGAAAAAGCCTATTCAATCATAGGCCAAGCCCAAATCAATCAAGCCCAATACTCCATCCAAAGCAGAAGCCCAAATTCAAGACAAGTCAACATCATCAAAAGGTTTCAAAAAGAAGAAGTCAAAAAGTGAACAGCTCAAGCAATTGATGGCGATAATTATTCAACAAATTTTTTGGACAGCTCATCCGACACTACTCCAGAAAATCCAGATGAAGATCCATATGGTGGGTCATTCTCTCAAGACCCTTTTGATCTGTAAATGGACAGATTCAAGTATTCTTATCCAATGTTTCTAGATGATCGGTGGAGAAAGCAAGATACAACACTCCACGTATACTTAAGTTTATCAAAAATAGTAAACTATTGTCAAAAGTAGTAATCATTATATTGTACATGTCAAAAGTGAGAATAATTATGTATTGATCTTAGTCAAAAGGTAAATAGTTATTATGGATTTGTAATGGTTTGAAGTCCGTATTTCAAATCTATATAAAGAACTCTTGTATGAAGGAGAGGACAGGGGCGGAGAGAACCAGCTAAGTCCTTTTCTCTTGTTGTATTCCAAAACTTTCAATAAAATAAAGTTTTATTCATATTATACTTTCCTAATTTTGTTAATTCTGTTTTCAGCATCGATCTTTTAAACTAAGACTCTGCTGAAAAAGTAACTCATTCTCTTATTCCATAATTTTCTTAATCTAGTTACATATATATTTTGCTTCTGTTTTTAATTTTGTTTCAAATAAGTGTGATCCTGTTTTCAAATTTTCAAATTTGTTTCAAATCTGTGTGCTCATTGATAAAATTTCTTTATTAATACTTGAATAATTCTTTTGTGAATTGAGCCATAATCCTGAATGGTACCTAACTAATTCTTCTTTATTTGACTCTGGGACTTTTTGCTCAAGAATACCTCCGTATCCTATTTCAGAGGCATCTGTTTCTACAATTATAAAGGCACCAGGATGTGGAATTCCTAGACAAGGAAGTGTTTTGACCTTTTCTTTTAGAATTTTAATTATCTTAGTATGTTCATTTGTCCGTGGTAAAGGATTTTTTTGAAGTCTTTGATATAAAGGTTTGCATAATTTTCTAAGATTTAGAAAGAAATCTGAAACATAATTTAAAGATCCTAAAAATTTTGTAATTGATTTTTATCTTTAATTTCATCTGGAAATTTGTCAGTAAATTTTATTGTTCTTGAAATAGGTTTCATTGTTCCTTGGTATATGTCATATCCTAAAAACGTGATTTTTGTTTGAAATAATTTCATTTTGGAGGCAAAAATTACTAAACCATTTTTCTTAACTATGTAAAATAGTGTTTTTAGATGCTTAAAATGTTGTTCTATAGCTTCAGAAAAGACTAATATGTCATCTATATAAATAATAATGAATTTTGTATAAGGGTTGAATATATCATTCATTATATGTTGA
Source organism: Boswellia sacra (assembly GCA_013180625.2). NCBI lineage: Eukaryota > Viridiplantae > Streptophyta > Magnoliopsida > Sapindales > Burseraceae > Boswellia > Boswellia sacra. The sequence continues at coordinate 211,310 of SNVD02009406.1, read as the reverse complement.
AATTCAGATGGAGCATTTTTTTAATCCAAATGGCATTACATTCCATTCATAATGACCAAACGGAACAGTAAATGCTGTTTTATATCTGTCTTATTCTACAATTTGAACTGGCCAAAATCCACTTTTCATGTCAAATTTTGAAAATAATATTGCATTATAAAGTCTTTTAACTAAATCTCTTTTGTTAGGAATGGGATATCTAATCCATTGTAGTACTTTGTTTAGAGGCTTATAATTGATTACTAATCTTGGAACTCCTCTTTCTATTTCAGATTTTTTATTAATATAAAAGGCAGCTCAACTCCAAGGCGATTTTGATTCTTTTATTAATTTTTTATTTAATAAGTCTTTTATTTCTTCTTGGCAATGTTGTAATAATTCTTGATTCATTTGTATAGGTCTAGCTTTTGTTGGAATTTGTTTTTATTAAATTCTTTAATATATGGTAAAGTTACTATATGTTTCTTTCTATCCCAAAACTGATTAGGCAAATCTGAACATACTTCTTTTTCAAATTTATTTTCTAATTCTTCTATGTTATTTTTCATATTAGACTTTTCTAATTGTTCCTCGATTCTTTTGTATTTAATTTCTTTTTGGAGATAATTAATATGATTTTGTTTATTAATTATTAAATTTATTTGTTTAGTTATTGCATTTTGTTGTAATTGATGAATTTCTCTAGTATCTATTGATGACAGAAATTTAAAACTTATTTGTGTTCCAATTATTTCTGCATGAATTCCTTGACTATCAACTTTAAATGGATATATTTGTGTTAAAAATAGAGTACCTAAAATAATATTTTGACTAAGGTTTTTTACTAATATAAATGTTGTTTTAAAACAATATCCTTGATTACATATTTTGACTTTTGATAATTTATAATTAATTTCTAAATTCATTCCATTGGCACCTCTTAATTTTTCAGAGGTTTTTTCATAATATTTTGTTAGAATAAGGCCTTCTCTAATACAATTTTGATAAGCTCCTGAGTCTACTAAAGCAATTGCTTCTATTTGTAAAAAATTATCTATATGTAATAATATTCCTATATACCATTTTTGATAATTAATTTTGTCTACTATTTGTATGTAATCTTCTTCTATCCGTGAACTAGAGGCTTGATCACTTTTATTTTGTGATTCAAGTATAGTTAATCTTGTTTGTGTTTGTAGTTGCTCTAATTGTTGATTTTGAATTTCTTTTTGAATTTCTTTTATTTGTTCTTTTAAATTTCTAATTTCTTGTTGTAATTCTCCCGTAGTAACTTGTTTATATAAAGTTTGTGATGGATATTTATCCCATATTTTGTTTAAACTAAATGTATCCCGAGTTTTAATTTTACTTTCTTGTTCTAAAATTTCTGTTAATCTCATTAAATATTCTCTTTTTATATTTGGATCCTCAATTTTATCAATAATATCTAATAAAAATTGTTTATCAGTATTTTTAGTGATTACATTAATTTGTTTACAGTTGCATATTCCTTCTGTACAATTTAAAGATTCATTACTTTCTGAAGTAGTATCAGTGTCTTGAATATCTAGAATATCTTCTTCACTATTAGTAGTACTAGATTCTTGACTAGATTGTTCGCTAAATAATAATTTATTGATTTTATTTTTTAATTCATCTTGATCATTTAAAAGTTCGTTAACCTTATTTTTCTTTTTACATTGTTTTGTTGTATGTCCTGGTTGTGTACAATTCTAACATACTAATTGTTTCTTTGAATAATTCTTCTTAGGTTTATATTTTTTCTTATTTCTCTTGTAATATTGATTATCAAATTGATTTTTATAAAATTTCTTTGATTTTTTCTTATATTTCTTTGAATACAATGGTGGTTTAAGATTTTCATAACCATATTGTTCATAAAATGAGCCCATAGTTTTACCAAAACTTTCTATTTTTCTTTTCTCTTTTTGTTCTTGACATATTGCTAAACCTTCCTTTTTAATAAAAGCAAATAATTGACCATATGTTATATTATCCCAAGGAATTGAATTTCCTCCTGTTATTTCTGTTAAAATATTAATTATTTTTTCAGAAAAGAATTTTAGTAATCTTGCAATAAATCTTTCTTTCCAGAAAAAAGCATTGCAATCATGTCTCTTGAATATATTTGTTAAAAATACATCTTTATACCATCTAAAATCTCCTAAGGTTGGACATCTAAGACTTATTAAGATTATTTTTGAACTAGCTAATTCTTCTTTAGGATTTCCTATAAATTGCATTGAAATTGTATATATTAATACTTCTACAGTATTTTGAGTTTCTTGAATAGTTACGAATCCATATTCATCTTCTACTTGAGTTTTCTCTATATGATTTTGTATAATTTGTTGATTATTAAATCCTATACAATTATCCCACCAATATTTTAATGACCCTGCAAAACCTGTTGCTAACATCTTAGCAGTTTCATGATTAGTTATTTTATAAGCTTTATAAGCAGTAGATGCCATACTCATTTCTTGTAAAGTATTCATTATTTCATATTCTGATTTTCCATCTATATTCCACTCATAAATTGAATCACCTGAATATTTATTAGAAATAAATTGTTTTCTTTCTTCATACATAAAGTCTGGTGGAGTTGGTCTTGGATAGTATGTTCTTGTAGGGGCTTGTTTCCATTTATTCTTTTTGGTTATTTTATTTATTTCATCAATATCTTCAGATGTTGTAATTGATTGATTATCACTTTGTTGATTTTGATCTATGGTATTAATATTATTGGAGGTACTTGGTAATATTTTAAGTTTTTTATTAATTTGATCAATTAAATCTACCTTAGGAAGTTTTATTGGTGGATTATTTGGTTGAACTATTTTAGATAATGGAGGAGATATATCTTGAGGGAATGTAATAGGTTGTTTTGATTTAATATTATCTATTTGATCTTCTATTCTTGTTACTTGTTTAGGCATAGTATGTAATAATTGATTATGAAAATTGTTTTGTTCATAGACTTTTCTAATATCTCCTAGAGTTGTAGTTTCATTATCTGGTTTATTAGATCCTTTTTTAAATGGTCTTGCTAAGATCTCTGCTTCATTTGTTTTAATTTTAATTTGTTCTAATGGTGGATGTATAGCTTAAATTATTCTTTGTTGTGTAGTTTCCCATTTTTTAAATTTATTTGTTTGGACATTGACTTATTGACTTTCATAAGGTAATTTAATATTATGTTTTGATGCATACGTGTTAAATCATATAAAGAAAGGAATATTAATTTTTAATCTTTTCATTTCATTATACCATTCTTCCCTAATTTCTTCAGTTTTTTTGTTTAGTAAATGTATTAAAATCCCATTTTCTTTTAAAATTATTTTCTTCTCGTTAAAATTCATTTTTTAAATATTCTTTATTTATTTTAAAATCTTCTAGTTGAATAGTGTTAATAGTTTGAAAATCTGATTGTGTAGGTGACATTGGTGGGATTGGTTAACTGGTTCTGCTACAGGTATTGTATAATTTACTGAATAATTAGAATTATTATTTTTTTAACTTGCTTGTGTACTCCTAATATTAAAACTACTAGATTTTGGTAATGAAAATGAACTCCTAGCAGATTTGATATCAGAATAACTTGATGAAGTTTCTCCTATTCTTAAGGAATTAAATCTTAATAATATTTTTCCTTCTGGATTTTGAGTAATTTGTGCTATTTCTTTTTGAGCTATGTTTCTGGGTGGTAATGGGTTGTCTATTATCCATACTTTTGGTATAGTAATTTCATTCCACTTAAGTAATTTTGAAGTATAAGTTGGTGTTGGAGTATTTTCTTCTGTTTCTACCGTTAATATTGTAGTTTCTCCTCTAATATCTTGTAATCTACATCTTGGATTAAACTCTGAACTAGTTTGTTTAAAATATATTCTATAAAGTAATAAATATCCATGTCTATTTTGTATAAAAATTGATTATGGTAAATGTATATTTAAAACTAATGTATCTAATATTGTTAGATCATGTAGACTTATTTGGAAATTTGGAGCACAATTAAAATAAATAGCACCATTACAGAGGTTTGATTATGCTACTCCTAATAAAGAGTCTTGAAATTTTAATAATATTTTATCTCTTAATAATGTTAATACTGGAGAATCAATTCTAATTTTTGATAATGACTTAATAGCTATTTGTATTAGTCCAAAATGTATATAACTAAACCCTTTTTGTTTATAATTTTCTATTGCTAATTGATTAAGTAATCTTATTTCTTCGAATTCATTTTGTAGAGTTAATGTTTCTTCATGTTCTTTTATTGAATAAGCAGTTTTAAAATCAAACGTTCCTATTTCATATATACTATTTGGTGGAATACTGGGTAATGTATTTTTATTTAAACTTTGTTTAATATTAGTAATTTTTGTCATTATTTCTCTTAAACTAATTACCTTGGATGTTTTTCTAGATTTAGAATTTAGATATTTTCTAACTGTAGACGCCATTTTCAAATTATTAATAACTTTAAATTTTAGTATACAATCTTCTCAGGATAGGATGGCTACGAGAACACCTAGGCTTACCAACGGCTTTACGCTTTTCTCACCTAGCTACCGGGAACACCTGGCTTGCCAATATATGCACAGCTCTCACTGCTACCCTTTCCTATCCTCAGAATTTTGTTTACTAAAATTTTATGTTACTAACAATTCTCCAATGAAATCTAAAATTATAATTTTCTAAATTCTACCTCTATTATTAAGCGTCCAATACCAAATTTCTAGATAATAAATATGATCTTCTAACCATTCTTGTTCTAGATATAAATCTATCCGATCTTGTTCATCTAAGTTATTCCAATTTTGTTTAAGAAATCTTTTAATATTTTTAAGTTCTATTCTATGCCTAGCTATATGATCTCTTAATTGTTCTTTATCAGTTGGCCTACGATCTTCCATAAATCTAATCTAAACTGGTTTATATGGCTCTGATACTAATTTGAAAACAGGATCACACAGATTTGAAACAAAATTAAAAATAGAAGCAAAATATATACGTAACTAGATTAAGAAAATTATGGAATAAGAGAATGACTTACTTTTTCAGTAGAGTCTTAGTTTAAAAGATCGATGCTGAAAACAGAATTAACAAAATTAGGAAAGTAGAATATGAATAAAACTTTATTTTATTGAAAGCTTTGAAATACAACAAGAGAAAAGGACTTAGCTGGTTCTCTCCGCCCCTGTCCTCTCCTTCATACAAGAGTTCTTTATATATATTTGAAATACGGACTTCAAACCATTACAAATCCATAATAACTATTTACCTTTTGACTAAGATCAATATATAATAATTCTCACTTTTGACATGTACAATATAATGATTACTACTTTTGACAATAGTTTACTATTTTTGATAAACTTAAGTATACGTGGAGTGTTGTATCTTGCTTTCTCCACCGATCTTCTAGAAACATTGGATAAAGATGCTTGAATCCGTCCCTTTGCAGATCAAAGGGGTCTTGAGAGAATGGCCCACCATATGGATCTTCATCTGGATTTTCTGGAGTAGTGTCGGATGAGCTGTCCGAAATTTGTTGAATAATTATCACCATCAATTGCTTGAGCTATTCACTTTTTGACTTCTTCTTTTTGGAACTTTTTGATGACGTTGACTTGTCTTGAATTTGGGCTTCTGCTTTGGGTGGAGTATTGGGCTTGATTGATTTAGGCTTGGCCTGCGATTGAATAGGCTTTTTCCCGGACTTGTGCCAGTTTTGGATACTTTAGGCTGACTATCTTGAAATATCATATAGTTCATGCCCACATTTTAATAGGGGTTTTATTTTATTAAGAGTAGTTTCTGCGATAAACTGTTTTATCCCCCAAACGACTCTTAAATAAAATTATTCTTGAAGGAAAAAATTCATAGGAATTACTCACTGCAAAGTATCTGTATCAAGAAAAATTTGAAGAAACAATTTTTTTTAGTCTCTTACTACACCAACCAGTGGCCTTCTTTTGAAACCAAATACTTAAGTGGAAACAAGAATTATATAATTATAATAGATTATATCAATGCCTCGATCAACTAATTAAATTACATAATAAGTTAGATTCTTACGAATATGTATAAATATTGATTAATCCAGAATTATGATTTATAAATTTGAATGGTTGAAAGTTACGAAATGCTAAACTAATAAGTATTTAAAAACTCCACATTAGTATGATATTGTCTACTTAATTTGGGCTCAAACCCTCATAGATTTGCTTTTGAATTTTACCCAAAAGGCCTCATAGTAATAGAGATTTTGTTCATACTCATGATCCTCTCCATGTCTAGCTGATATCAGACTTTGGTCGCACTTCCAATATTTGTTATTTGTAATATTTTATATTCAAGAATTATATTTATGGATATTACTATGTAAGTTATAAGCTCTCGATTGCGTTGCTTTATATATTACATTTTCTTTTTAAACTATATCTTTTTTTTAATAAGAAAACATTTAATTTCTTCTGTTGTTAATTTGTTTCTTCCAATTCTCTCTATCGCATTAAAATATTTTATTCATTAAATTTTGTATAATTTCTATACATGTGTAAAACAGGTTTTGTGACGTAATAATATTGATTACAAACAATAATTTTATGTAAGATATCTAAGTTCTAAATCTAGTAGGAAAATGTCTAAGATAATCAGTTCAAGAGAGATAATGAGAAAAATTACTAATGTTAAACAAAGCTTTAATAAAAAGATGCTATCCAATATTTTACTTGATATAATATATGAAATAGAAACTTTTGACTTTAAAACTGCTTATTTAATAAAAGAACATGAATAAACTTTAACTTCGCAAAATGAATTTGAAGAAATAAGATTACTTAGTCAACTAGCTATAGAAAATTATAAGCAAAAAGGATTTAATTACAAACATTTTGGATTAATACAAATAGGTATAAAACTATTATAAAAAATAGGAATAGATTCTCTAGTATTAATGTTATTAAGAGATAAAACATTATTAAAATTTCAAGATTCATTATTAGGAGCAGTACAATCAAATCTTTGCAATGGTTCTATTTATTTCAATTGTGTTCCAAACTTTCAAGTTAGTTTGCATGATCCAATAATATTAGATGCATTAGTTTTAAATATTTATTTACCAGAATTAGTTTTTACACAAAATAGGCATGAATGTTTATTACTTTATAGCTTATATTTTAAATAAACTAGTTTAGAATTCAATCCTAGATGTAGATTACAAGATACCAGAGGAGAGACGACAATATTAATAGTAGAAACAAAAGAAAATACTCCAACATCAACTTATATACCAAAATTACTTAAATGGAATGAAATCTCTATACCAGAAATTTGGCAAATAGATAATCCATTACCACTAGAAATATAGCACAAATTAGTCAAAATTCAAAAGGAAATATTTTATTAAGATTTTATTCTTTAAGAATAGGAGAAACTTCATCAAGTTATTCTGATATTAAATCTCCTAAGAGTTCATTTTCATTACCAAAAACTGGTAGTTTTAATTATAAATAATAACCCTCCTTATATAGTAAACTATATAATATCTATAGTAGAATAAGTTAATCAATCACCTCCAATGTCACCGACACAATCGGATTTTCAAATTATTAATACTATTCAAAAAGAAGATTTTGAAATTAATAAAGAATATTTAATATTAATACGATCTTTCATAAATTTGATCTAAGCTAAATATATGGCTATGATACCAATTTGAAAATAGGATCAAAGTAAATAAAGTAAATTTGTCAATTTGAAATAGGATCGGAGTAAATAAAGTAAATTTGTAAATAAATGAAGAAAATTATGGAATAAGAAAATAACTTACTTTGTTGGCAGAATCTTAATTTAAATGATTGATGATGAAAAGAAAATTAAGAAAATCATGGATTAGAGCAAGAGATGAATAAAACTTATTTTATTGAACAAGAGCTTCTGAAATACAAGAGAAGAGGACTTAGCTGGTTTCTCAGCCGATGCCCTCTCATTGAATACAATAGCCTTTATATAAGCTTGAGTATCGAATTTCAAAGTATTTTAAGTCCGAAGCAATTATTACAATTTCTAAGTATCTTAGACTAAGACAAAAGAACTTTTACATTTGTAAAATACTATAATCATTATGTTTCCTTTGCACTATGCTTTGATAGACTTGAATGAAACATGGCAATTTTTGTTGATTTGGAGCAAACTTTTCCACCGAACTTCTAGAAGCATTGGATAAGGCTACTTGACTTTATCCCTTTACAAATCAAAAGGGTCTTGAAAGATTGGCCTACCATATAGATCTTCATCTGGATTATCTGGAGTACTATCTGATGAGCTGTCTGAAATTTGTTGAATAATTGTCGCCATCAATTGCTTAAGCTGTTCACTTTTTGACTTCTTCTTTTTGAAACTTTTTGATGATGTTGACTTGTCTTGAATTTGGCCTTCTGCTTTGGATGGAGTATTGGGCTTGATTGATTTGGGCTTGGCCTGTGATTGAATAGGCTTTTTCCCAGACTTAAGCCAGTTTTGGATACTTTGAGCTGAACATCTTGAAATATCATATTTGTCCCACGACTTTATCTTAAACTCTCTGACTAGTGATAAATAACAGTTTGAATAATAAGGCTCAGTAGTATATGACCAGGATAAAATCCAGGGAATTTGGAAATCTATATGAAAGCTAATTTGTTGAACATAAGATTTACTACAAAAAAAAGGGTTTTTTACTGCACCCATTTACCGCGGGCCAAAAGAAATGCGGTAAAAATTGGAATTTTATGGCGGGCCAAGCAGCCCGCAGTAAAGCTTTCGAACTTTACGGCGGTCCATTGGCCCGCAGTAAAATTATTGGGCTTTACGGTGGTTTTTGGCCCGCAGTAAAGTTCTGGTATATAAATCAATTTTCTAATTCCCCCCCTTTCACGCTCCCGCCTCTCAAATCCCTAATTCTGCGAAATTTTAGTCTAAAATCCCGCCTGTCTCGCCCTTCATCGTCTCCTCAATCACGCCTTTCATAGTCCCTTTCATTATATTTATCTGTCTCGCCACCAACAAGAGCACCAAAGCTTTCAGTTTCAGCTTCAGCTTCAGCTTCTACATCAACCAACCCCAAAGCCTCCATTGCCGCTTCTACATCAACCAACCCCGAAGCCTCCATCGCCCCTTCATCGTGCCCTTCATCGCGCCCTTCATCGCGCCTTCATCTGTCTCGCCCGCTCAAAAGCAGAAAATCTCATATTCGGTTTCGATTTCGGTAAGTGTATTGATTTCGGTTGCAATTGATATAATTATTAATATAATTGAAATAATTAAAAATCTGGTTTCAATTTCGGTTCAATTTCGGTTTCAATTCTGTAAGTGTATCGATATGGTTGTTTTGTGCTTAGATGTGATTTGATTAAGTGAACGGAACCTGGCATCTGTTGGAACTTGAGGGCTTCTTGTTTTTCTCTGAGCCAGCTTTAGGTAAGTTGTTCTGGCTTCTGGGTTTTTTTCATTTTTAATGAATTTTTGTTTGTTCCTTTATGTTTTTGTTATGAATTTTGTTTTTGGGCATTATGATGACAACTTTTTTGGTAATATCAATTATATTATTAATTATAATTGATATGATTTCATCTTCTTGCTTAACACACTCCTCTTGATCTTTCAACCAAAAGGAACTAATTTTGAGAATATTTTAACCACCTCTTACATTACTGCTTGTTCTGAAGAAAATGGTTTTTGATTTTTGAGTTTTTGTTTTTGATGTAATGCATTGAATCATATTAAACACTCGTTGGAATTAACCTTTACTCATATTAGTGATTCATATCTATGTTGAATGTAGCCTGGTCCTGCATGGCATGATATTTTAATTTCAAGTGGACATGTTAGCTGGCTTGTGGGCTTGTATGCAGCACTTAGACAGAAGTTTTCATGTAAGGGTTACTGGCTTGACTGCCCCATTGCAGTCTCTGCTAGAAAGCTTATTGTGCAGTTCTGCTCATTGACGGGCAACATATTTTCTTCCGGTATGCATTTCTGCTCTTGACCTTGACCGTCATGTCTAGATGTTTGCCTGCTAACCTCGTAGGAAAAGTAGAATGATTTGATCAAGTAATGGTTCTGTTGGATGCTTGTTGTTTAGTTCACCTAGTAATCATGATCAGTTGTCAGTATTAGAAGTGTTATACAGATTTTGAAATTCTTGAAAAATACTAGCATGTATGCCTCAGTTAATGTTGATGCCAAAAACTTACCCTTTGAGCATGCATGATTCACTTGGAAATTCATAATAAGAGCTTAATTTGAAATGTTGTTAGTTATTATTTTTTACAATGTGTGCCCATTGCATTTTGTTTCTATGCAAATGTCGATAGTACTAAAAGCTTCTATTTTTTTTAATTTTTATTGGTTTTTTGGTTGTAGAGCACTAAATTAGTGCATGGTGGCTATGAAGATATGACATTGTGCTAGTGAAATTAGTTTACCACTCTGGTGATTTGTGCAGTTGTTCATTTGAGGCCAGTGATAGGCAAGAATCACTTTGGTGCTGCCTTGAGAATGTGGCAGGCTAGCAGTGATAAGGGCCTAATTTTTCATTTTTGTTTACTTCCTGGTTATCCAACTTACTGAATATTAATTTTCCAAGTGGTTAAAACCCATAACTCATGTGACTTTCATCTCAATCCTTGCTCTACTCTGTCCTTCTATTTTATTTTGTTGTGTCCTAATTAACTTTCTTGCATCAATCAGTGTTGGCTTCAATTTATTTAGGACACAATATAGTCCCTGTCATGGTCTGATTTCTGCTTTCTGAATTAAAATTCTTTTTCCAGATACGAAGAAGCCAAGGCAAAAGGCGTAGATAACTATGACAGAGAATTAGAAGATGCTATTGACAGACTCATTGTTGAATGTGATAGAAAAATTGGTAGAGCTCTTAAACGTCTTGAGGATGATGATGCAAAGGCTGCTATTGCTATATCAGTCTCAGAGGTGACTCAGGTAGTTGTCTAGTCTTTCAGTTGTTTCTTTAGTATTTACTTAGTAACTCTTTTCTATTCAAAAATTATATTTTCCTTGTTGATATTGCAGACACTCGAGGTGCTTGAGTTGTCAAAGCAGATCAAGGAGAAGTTGAAAGAAGCTGATCAGTACGGTATTAATATTGCTTATCTAGTTGTGAATTTTCTTCACTGTTGAGTTTCTAAAACTTTCAATAGACAAGTTTGCATAGCAATAGGCACTTATTGTTTCAATGTATGCTTGCAGACATGGGAAATTTTCCCTCTTTTTCATTCAATTTTTGTATTTTTTGGTTTGGGTGCCAAAGTAATTTTGTCCGTTTTCTTTCATTTCTGGAGAATTTGAGAAATTTTTTGTCTTTCTTGGGTCACAAAATTTTAGGTCGGCTAAATTTGCTTTTACTGCTACATAAAATGTGTTAAGGCATGTGCCAACAATCAACATGACAAGTAGAGGTTTTAGTTGTAGAAATGACCACAGATTGGATATTGCCTTTAAATAGATATGTTAAATGATTTGTCTCCTTAATCAGGATAAGACTTTAGCAACATATATATTATCTGCCCCAAGTGATCTAAAATATGCTGAGATGATTGCTTTAAATTTGTAGATTATGAAGGCAAAACTGATCTTAAGATTCGAGCTCTAGAAGTAGTAGAAGAACTAAGAACAAAAAGAGCTGACAAACAGGTATGTAATGGCTGCTTCTGCAAATGTAAAAATGTTTCTTCAATTTGATTATGGAACTATATCTTGACTTTAATCTATGTGGCGTATTCTGCTTCTTGTCAGTCCATGCTGCTTTTAGATGCCTTCAACAAAGATAGAGCATCTTTGCCTCAGCCCCTACCAAACCCACCACCATTGGCACCCTTGCCTGTACCTGCCCCTGATGCTTGTACACAGGAAATGATAAATGAGAAGTTGAAGAAGGCGGAGGATCATGGTAAGTTACTAGTCACTTATGCTTATTTGATTGTGACTTCTTTGTCAATTTAAGAAGTTTTAGTCAAAATGCTTGTTTACATGTTCTATGCCTGTTTCTAATGAAATTGTGGCAATTCTTTAGTTTGTTTTTAATGTTTCATACGTGTGTTATCTTATACTTTTGTTTTGTTCTGGTTTGCATCTTTTAATAACACTGCCAGAAGATTATTGCTTTTTTATATATCCTTGAACTATCGCTAATCGGAAATCTCATTTAGCATGGACTCTGGGTTTATATCTATCTGTTACAGTAGGTAGATAAGAATCCTAAATCTTTGGTATAATGCATTTGACAATTGAATGGTGCAATTTAGCTTGTGTAAAAATTTCTTAGACACAGACCTTTTACTTGTAATACTTCTTTGCAGTCCCATACCATATATAAAAAAAAGATGCATACTTCTTTGCAGACATATAGCTTTCACTTAGCATGTGTGTATGTGTGTTGTGTAATTATATTACTGGCCTTTACTGAAAGCTGGTTATGTTCAATTTTCTAAATTCTCGTATATTGGTCAGGTGAGCAAGGAATGGTAGATGAGGCACAAAAAGCATTGGAAGAGGCTGAAGCACTTAAGAAGGTTGTGATTCCCTAAAACTATATAAGTTTTCTTGAATCATGGAATTTTTCTGCACTTTGACCTGTATCATTATTTTATCTTTGTTTCAAACTTGTGATCCTTTCTTTTTGTTTGTGGATAACTATTCTTTTTCTCTTCTGTTCAGCTTCCTGCCAGACAGGATCCTGTTTTAGACTTTGATATTATTATTATGAGATAATAATAATAGATTTCAGGTCTTTTTAGGTACTGTACAAGTGGATTTATGAAACCAACAACAAGGACTTTTTACCGCGGGCTACAAGCCCGCGGTAAAAAGTCAACAAGTTTTATCACTTTTTACCGCGGGCCATAGACCCACGGTAAAAAGTGATGACCACACCACGAAATTTTACCGCGGGCCAAAACCGCGGTAAAAAGTAGAATTATTTTTTACTGCGCCATTTTATACGGCGGGCCAAAACCGCCGTAGGCCCGCCGTAGAAGGCCTTTTACCGCGGTTTCGGCCCGCGGTAAAAGGCCCATTTTCTTGTAGTGTTGGTCTGGAGTATCAGTATATTTTTTGTAATAAGGAAAGGATAATTGATTAATCTGGTCTGGATAAATTGTTGGATTGGGTCCTAGATAATACCACCATTCTAGAAACCAGGATGGATAAAACTTCTGACACCTACTATCAAAATGAATAAACCATTAATGATCAAATGTTCTAAGGTAAAATATATTGAACCAGACTTTTTGATAATCTACATAATTATAACCATAGGGTTCATAAGGAATTGAGAAGGAAACATTAGTCCAAATAGATTGGGTACCGAATTTTTTAGAGGTTTTGACTTTCTTAATTTTACAGGTTGAAAAAGAAATTTGGTCAGGATTTTTGGGGTCTTTGTGATGGATTAAATCTGCACTATCGGTGTCTACTAGAATCAACTCATAAAATTGACGATTTTTTGACAGATTGTCAGTAATATATTGACAATCTGGAAGGAATAATCGTTGAGTAATGGATTTTAATTCTGCTAAAGAAACTGACTTAGTATATTAAAGGACTTGAAGATGTTGACGTTGACTCTTTGTTATGTAATTGGACTTTTGAGTAGACGATCCTATTTGGGTAGATGACCCAGTAGCTACTTGAGTATTTAGTTGGGTAGATGACCTAGTTACAACTTGAGAAAATGAAAAAGGAGGATATTCAGCTAGAGCTGAATATGTATTTGCAATAGGGACTTTGCCCACACTTGCAACTTGAATAAATTGGTTTGTTTTAGCCATGACATAGTCACTGGCCTTCATAATCTTTTTGTTTGACATTTTGACTATCCTCATCAAGTGTATCTGTCACGCCCTAACATCTCTTATTTAGAGATTTTAGGGTGTGATTGAATAAGAATTTAATACAAATTACGTCATCCATATCTCATAAATTTTTTTTTTATATATACATCACAAGAATTTATTACAACTTATAACTATTTGTTCAAAATTAATTTTACATACACTGGTGACAAAATCAATACATCGGTTAATAGTCACCAAACAAAATCTCCCATTACATACTAGGAGAATCAAGACAGTCCCCAAGAATTCTATGCATACTGACTCCAGACTCCCTAAGAAAGCTTTGGAACATCTCTAGGATGAGCATCCTTCTGTGTACCTGTGGAGGGAGGGGGGTGAGCCTAAAGCCCAGTAGGAAAGTTCTAACATTATACGAAATTATTCACATTCCACAAATATTCAATCACAGAAGTAGGCATCCAATAATAATATATCAAACTATTATATTCGTTCGCATACGAAATTTCTGTTTGTATTCCCCTTGGATCCGTATACAACACGGCCCATCCAAGGTCCAACACATCATATCGAAATATTCATGTTCCCCTTGGGTCTGTATACAGAACGGTTCACCCAAGGTCCAACACATCATATCGAAATATTCGTGTTCCCCTTGGGTCCGTATACAAAACGGTTCACCCAAGGTCCAACACTTCATATCATTATATTCGTGTTCCCCTTGAGTCCGTATACAGAACGGTCCACCCAGGGTCCAACACTTCATATCATTATATTCGTGTTCCCCTTGAGTCCGTATACAGAACGGTCTACCCAAGGTCCAATACTTAGAATATAATATCCACATTCTCCTTGGATCCGTATACAAAACGGCCCATCCAAGGTCCAATGCATACATTAACAGCCTTTCAATATCATCACTATGATAAATCTCAAGAAATTATGATTTTTATGCAAAATCCAGGACTTTTTGGGAAGTATTCAGTCAATTTGGGGTGTTTCTAAAATTTTGCTCGACACTGTTCACTTGACACTGTTTCTCGACATTGGTCACTGAAAATACTGTTCACTCGCACTGTTTCTAGACACTGTTCAGTGAAAAATACTGTTCACTCGACACTGTTTCTCGACACTGTTCACTGAAAATACTGTTCACTCGATACTGTTTCTCGATACTTTTTCTTGACACTCGACACTGTTCACTCGATGCACTGTTTACTGTCGAGCAAAACACCAGAATCGAATTCCAGAGCTGGTTCAAAACATATCATTTCCAAATTTCAACTCCCAACTTCAAAAATTCACCAAAAATCCGTTTTAACTCCAAATTCAACGAAATCAATGGCTAATTAAAGCTTAATACGTCTATTTTTCAAAACAAATGAGAAATCATACAATTCCCAATCCAGAAAAATGCATCAACTCAATCAACACAAGACAGTCACATGAACTGCACTTCTCACAAAATCATCTCTACTCTACTTTATCAACACTTCAATTCACACATAATTCTTCATGCAATCACAACAAATAACTTGCAATAAGTAACTTCACTCATATTTCATCATCCAAGCAATCAAGCAATCAAGTCAACACATGACACATACATAACGACAATATCAATTCAACAACAAAACACATAATATATGAAGTAAGTATAGTGTTAGAATCTCCTACTTGTTTTCCAAGCTAAACTTCTTGAATTTTTTTCTCTCTTCTCCTTTCTCTTCTTCTTTTTCTCTTCTTCTTTTTCTCTTCTTTTCTTCCTGGAACGTGAACTCCTTCTCCTCCTCTCTTCTTTTCTTTTTCCTTCTCTCTAATTCTAGAAAACCCCATCTCTTATATACATAAGGCCTTGACTCAATGGGCCTAAATTCAAGCCCAATTCACCCTTACCAATTCCAACACAAGCCCACTTCTATTATCCAACCCAATTCTCATAAAATTACTCAATTACCCTTAATCATATTTTCTAAAATTTATAATATATATATATAGGATTCCACAGTATATTTCTAAAATTATAAAATATATATATATATTTTGGAATTCCACAACCTACCCTCCTAAAAATAAATTTCGTCCTCGAAATTTGAAAACATGAATCAGAAATTACCTCTCTTTGTCAAAAGCTCTGGATACTTTCTTTGAATCTCTGACTCTAACTCCCATGTGGCCTCTTCAACATCATGATGCTTCCACAAGACCTTGAGTAATGGGATGGACTTGCCACGCAAGACTTGTACTCTCGAGTCCAGGATTTGAATAGGAACCTCTTCATACGAAACATCTTGTTGGATATCCAACTCACTCCAGTCAAGTACATGTGTTGGGTGAGGTTCATACTTTCTTAGCATCGATACATGGAATGTGTTATGAATTCCCGATAACCGTGGCGGCAATGCTAGCTCATAAGCTACTTCGCCAACCCGCCTTAGGACTTCAAATGGACCAATATAACGTGGAGTAAGTTTACCTTTCTGTCCAAAGCGCATCAAGCCCTTACGCGGAGACACCTTTAAAAACACATGGTCCCCCACTTTGAATTCTAACGGTCGTCTCCTCTTGTCTGCATAGCTTTTCTGTCGAATTTAGGCTGTAAGCAAATGTTGACGTATCAATTTCACCTTTTCAGTGGTCTCTCGTACAAGCTCAGGCCCTAATAAAGTAGCTTCTCCCACTTCCATCCAACATAAAGGAGACCTACATGGTCTACCATAGAGTGCCTCATAAGGTGCCATTCTAATACTTGACTAATAGCTGTTATTGTATGCGAATTCCACAAGTGGTAGATGATCCTCCCAATTACCTTGGAAATCCATCACACAAGCCCTCAACATATCTTCTAAAATTTGAATAGTACGCTCTGATTGACCATCAGTTTGGGGATAGAAGGCTGTACTAAATAACAACTGAGTGCCCATAGCTCTTTGGAGACTTTGCCAAAATTGAGCTGTAAACCGGGGATCTCTGTCTGACACCACTGAAACTGGAACTCCATGCAATCTTACAATTTCTTTAATGTACAGCCGACTCAAAATATCCACTGAATCGGTTATACGTATAGGAAGAAAGTGTGATACTTTGGTTAATCTATCTACAATCACCCAGATTGCATCCTTCCCTTTTAAAGAACGTGGTAATCCAGTAACAAAATCCATGGTAATGTGATCCCACTTCCACTCTGCTACAGGCAATGGTTGGAGTAATCCTGCTGGTCTTTGATGCTCAGCCTTTACTTGTTGACAAGTAAGGCATCTAGCCACATATTCAGCAACATCCTTCTTCATTCCTTTCCACCAAAACTGACGACGTAAATCATGATACATCTTAGTACCACCAGGACGAACAGCAAATTTAGAATGATGAAATTCCTTAAGAATATCATTTTTACACTCTTTCCTCGATGGAACAAAGATCATACCCTTGAATCGCAAACTCCCTTCTGAATCAATGGTCCAATCCACACTCCCATCACCGCGTAACACTTGCTCATACAAGGCTTTAGTCTCTGAATCTTGATGTTGCCATTCAATCACTCTATGCACAAGAGATGGTTGGGCAACAAGTGTAAAAAGGCAAATTTGATCTCCGCGATCCTCAACCAAGATATCATAATCATAAACAGACCGCAACATGCTCCACTCCCCTATCATCGCACTAACCATGGCCCTCGACTTCCTACTTAATGCATCAGCCACCACATTTGCCTTGCCTGGATGATAGTGGATAGAGAAATCATAGTCTTCCCAATACTCCATCCATCTTCGTTGTCTCATATTCAAGTCTTTTTGAGTGAAAATATATTTTAAACTTTTATGATCACAAAAGACTTCAAACCTCTCACCATACAAATAATGCCGCCAAATTTTCAAAGCATACACTACCGCAGCAAGTTCTAAGTCGTGGGTGGGATAATTCTACTCATGAGGTTTCAACTGACGAGATGCATAGGCTACAACTCGACCCTGTTGCATTAACACACACCCTAACCCATCCAAGGAAGCATCGGTGAAAACTACATAATCAACTCCACGTTGTGGTATCACAAGGATAGGTGCTGAAGTCAATCTTTTCTTCAATTCTTGGAATGCTTGCTCACATGCATCATTCCATTCGAATCTGACTCCTTTCCTTGTTAACCTAGTCATTGGTGCAGCCAATCGGGAAAAGTTCTCAACAAAGCGCCTATAGTATCTTGCTAAACCCAAGAAACTGCGGACTTCAAACACATTCTTTGGTCGTTCCCATTTTATAACTGCTTCTACTTTCGATGGATCCACTGAGATTCCTTGTCTTGACACCACTTGGCCCAAAAATTTTACTTCTGATAGCCAAAATTCACATTTACTCAGCTTGGCATAAAGACGATGCTCTCTCAGTGTTTGAAGTGCCACGCATAAATGTTGCTCATGTTCAACCTCAGATGAAGAATAAATGAGGATATCATCCACAAACACAATCACAAATTGGTCTAAGTGGGGTCTAAAAACACGGTTCATCAAATCCATAAAGGCAGTAGGAGCATTAGTTAGTCCAAATGGCATGACCAAGAACTCATAATGTCCATACCGGGTACGAAAAGCGGTCTTGGGTATATATCCTTCCTTTATTCTCAACTGATGATAACCCGAACGAAGATCTATCTTGGAAAAATAATAAGATCCTCTCAACTGGTTGAACAAATCATCGATCCTAGGTAGAGGATATTTGTTTTTCACTGTAACCCGATTTAACTGCCTGTAATCAATGCATAAACGCAACGAACCATCTTTCTTCTTCACAAACAATGCTGGTGCACCCCAAGGAGAAGTACTAGGTCGGATGAATCCCTTCTCTAACAATTCTTCTATCTGCAACTTTAGCTCTTTCAACTCTGCTGGAGCCATTCGGTAAGGAGCCACTGATATAGGTGCCACGCCTGGATACACTTCAATAGCAAACTCCACCTCTCTAGTTGGAGGTAATCCGGGCAATTCTTTAGAAAAGACATCAGAAAATTCATTCACCACCCAAGGAAGTTCAGAAACCCCTTTATTAGTCTCTTCTACTAATATACTTACTATCATGTTCCTCATCCCTTTCTTGTTTTGCGACCCAAGCAAAGGATAATGCAATAATGCATATTTATCCCCATAAAAACTAAAAATGATGCCATCCGGCATGTGGATGATCACTTTCTTCTTGTGACAATCCAATAGAACTTGATAAGCGGACAACCAATTCATTCCTAGTATCACATCATACTCTGTGAAATCTATAAGTATCAAATCAAATAATAACCTGTGCCCATTGATTTCCAACATACAGGAGCGTATATCCTCCCAACCTCTAAAGTACTACCCATAGGTAACTCCACTTGTAATACAGAATCCAACAAAGCAGACTCTAATCCTAATACAGATGCAAAATGGGTGGATATAAAAGAATGAGTAGCTCCAGAATCAAATAAAACACGGGCCCATGCATTAAAAACCAGTAATGTACCTCCCACAACTCCGTGGTCTACAGGCTCTGTCGGCTGAGTCAGAGCAAAAACTCGTCCCTGAGTCATCTGTCCCTGTTGTCTAGTGCTCTGAGCTGATCTTGGAGGTCTAACAGATTGAGAAGAAGCTGCCTGAGACCTCTGAGATGTCTGATGGGAATGAGTATCACGTCCTTGAAACGGTGGTCTAGCCTGTAACCTTGACCCTTGTCGAGGAGTCGGTGGGATCTGACTAGTGGCACTCAGAGGACCTCTCATCCCTGTCGGACAATCCCGTTGCATATGACCGTATTATCCGCATTTATAACATCTGGGACATTGATATCGCAAGTGACCTAGTTTCCCACACCCATAACAAACTCTCTGACTTTGGGAGGACCCACTTGCCATGGAGCCTTGAGACTACAGCTACTGAGACTGAGAATTAAAAGAAGTCCTACTGGACTGAGTTCTCTGTCTCTTAGCTGAACGATCCTGCTGTCTCGCTCCTCTAGGAGGTATGCTAATACCCCCCACCCTGTGACTCTGGGATATCTCCTGTTCTGCCACTAAAGCGGTCTCTACTACATCAGAATATGTCATCAATCTATACACTGCCACTGAGGGTCTAATATCATCTCTCAGTCCCTTTAGAAATCTCCGGGCCTTGCTAGCCTCGTCTGCCACCAACCCAGGTACAAAACGGGATAAAGCAGTAAATTGTGCCTCATACTGTTGCACCGTCATATTCCCCTGGGTCAAGTATATAAACTCATTTTCCTTTTGGTCCCGAAAAACTTGTAGGAAAATATTTATCCAGAAAAGCAGTGGAGAAGTCCTTCCATGTAAGAATGTTCCCTCCTCTAATACGCTTAACAGACGTCCACCACTGTAATGCCTCTCCTGATAATAGATGAGTTGCCACCCTAACCCGTAGATCTTCTTCAACTTGCAAAAGATTGAAGAGGTGCTCAACTCGTATAAGCCAATCTTCTGTAACATTCGGGTCAGGCTCCCCATTGAAAGTAGGTAGATTGTGGCGTTGAACTTCTCTAAGTGCACCCTTCATTCTATTGTCGACACCCGTCTCTAACACCGGTTGAGGCGGTGGTGGTGGGTTAGCACGAAAAGTCTCTCTAACCGTGTTTGCCACTGTTTCGGCCAATGTATTGGCCACATCCCTCATGGCCCTATAAAATTCTGACCTCTCACCACCCTCAGGTGGGTAAGAACTTGAAGCACTTTGCGTAAGAGAACTCATTATCTAATTTTTATCAGTGGCAAAAACATAAGTGACAAAATTTATAACATTTAGAATAAAAACACAACAAACAGTTATTCAAGGCACATGCAAGAGCACAAACATGACTCTACCCCTCCCAGACCATCTACCTCCTTTCCACAGGTCCACAGTAAAGCTTAGGCTCTGATACCATCCTGTCACGCTCTAACATCTCTTATTTAGAGATTTTAGGGTGTGATTGAATAAGAATTTAATACAAATTACGTCATCCATATCTCATAAATTTTTTTTTATATATACATCACAAGAATTTATTACAACTTATGACTATTTGTTCAAAATTAATTTTACATACACTGGTGAAAAAATCAATACATCGGTTAATAGTCACCAAACAAAATCTCCCATTACATACTAGGAGAATCAAGACAGTCCCCAAGAATTCTATGCATACTGACTCCAGACTCCCTAAGAAAGCTCTAGAACATCTCTAGGATGAGCATCCTTCTGTGTACCTGTGGAGGGAGGGGGGTGAGCCTAAAGCCTAGTAGGAAAGTTCTAACATTATACGAAATTATTCACATTCCACAAATATTCAATCACAGGAGTAGGCATCCAATAATAATATATCAAACTATTATATTTGTTCGCATTCGAAATTTTTGTTCGTATTCCCCTTGGATCCGTATACAACACGGCCCATCCAAGGTCCAACACATCATATCGAAATATTCATGTTCCCCTTGGGTCCGTATAAAGAACGGTCCACCCAAGGTCCAACACATTATATCGAAATATTCGTGTTCCCCTTGGGTCCGTATACAGAACGGTCCACCCTAGTTCACCTAAGGTCTAACACTTCATATCATTAAATTCGTGTTCCCCTTGAGTCCGTATATAAAACGGTCCACCCAAGGTCTAACACTTAGAATATAATATCCGCATTCTCCTTGGATCCGTATACAAAACGGCCCATCCAAGGTCCAATGCATACATTAACAGCCTTTCAATATCATCACTATGATAAATCTCAAGAAATTATGATTTTTATGCAAAATCCAGGACTTTTTGGGAAGTATTCAGTCAATTTTGGGTGTTTCTGAAATTTTGCTCGACATTGTTCACTGAAAACACTGTTCACTCGACACTGTTCACTGAAAATACTGTTCACTCGACACTGTTTCTCGACACTGAAAACACTGTTTACTTGACACTGTTTCTCGATACTGTTCACTCGATACTCGACACTCGACACTGTTCACTCGATGCACTGTTCACTGTCGAGCAAAACACCAGAATCGAATTCCAGAGCTGGTTCAAAACATACCATTTCCAGATTTCAATTCCCAACTTCAAAAATTCACCAAAAATCCGTTTTAACTCCAAATTCAACGAAATCAACGGCTAATTAAAGCTTAATATGTCTATTCTTCAAAACAAATGAGAAATCATACAATTCTCAATCCAGAAAAACGCATCAACTCAATCAACACAAGACAGTCACATGAACTGCACTTCTCACAAAATCATCTCTACTCCACTTTATCAACACTTCAATCCACACATAATTCTTCATGCAATCACAACAAATAACTTGCAATAAGTAACTTCACTCATATTTCATCATCCAAGCAATCAAGCAATCAAGTCAACACATGACACATATATAACGACAATATCAATTCAACAACAAAACACATAATATGAGGTAAGTATAGTGTTAGAATCTCCTACTTGTTTTCCAAGCTAAACTTCTTGAATTTTTTCCTCTCTTCTCCTTCCTCTCCTTTCTCTTCTTCTTTTTCTCTTCTTTTCTTCCTGGAACGTGAACTCCTTCTCCTCCTCTCTTCTTTTCTTTTTCCTTCTCTCTAATTCTAGAAAACCCCATCTCTTATATACATAAGGCCTTGACTCAATGGGCCTAAGTCCAACAATTTCAAATTCAAGCCCAATTCACCCTTACCAATTCCAACACAAGCCCACTTCTATTATCCAACCCAATTCTCATAAAATTACTCAATTACCCTTAATCATATTTTCTAAAATTTATAATATATATATATAGGATTCCACAGTATATTTCTAAAACTATAAAATATATATATATATTTTGGAATTCCACAGTATCACTCTTTGATCTTGTCTTGTAAAAATTCTCTTGTTAAGAAATCTGGAATAGAATTTTTTTCTCCTTTGATAAATTCAATTTCAAAATCAAATACGGATAAAATTGCTTGCTATCTTGCAAAAATTTTGTTTAGAAACTAGATTTTTAACATCTTTTTGTAAAACTTCTTTTGCAGATTTGCAATCAATGCGGAGTAAAAACGTTTTGTTGAACAAATCATCTTGCAACTTAGTGATGCATAAAACAATTGATAAAATTTCTTTTTTAGTAGTTGAATAATTCTTTTGTGGTCCGAGCCGTAATCCTGAATGATACCTAACTAATTCTTCTTTATTTGACTCTGGTAATTTTTGGTTAAGAATACCTCCAGATCCTATTTCAGAGGCATTTGTTTCTACAATCATAAAGGCATCAAGATGAGGTATACCTAGGCAAGGAAGTGTTTTGACCTTTTCTTTTAGGATTTTGATTATCCTAGTATGTTCACCTGTCCATGGTAAAGGATTCTTTTGAAGTCTTTGATATAAAGGTTTGCATAATTTTCTAAGATTTGGAAAGAAATTTGAGACATAATTCAAAGATCCTAAAAATATTTGTAATTGATTTTTGTCTTTAATTTCATCTGGAAATTTTTCAGCAAATTCTATTGCTCTTTGAACTGGTTTTTTTGTTCCTTGATATATGTCATAACCTAAAAATCTTATTTTTGTTTGAAATAATTTCATTTTGGATGCAGAAATTACTAAACCATTTTTCTTAACTATATAAAATAATGTTTTTAAATGTTTAAAATGTTGATCTATAGCATCAAAAAAAACTAATATGTCATCTATATAAACAATATAAATTTTGTATAAGGGTTGAATATATCATTCATTATATGCTGAAATTCAGATGGAGCATTTTTTAATCCAAATGGCATTACATTCCATTCATAATGCCCAAATGGAACTGTAAAAGCTGTTTTATATCGGTCTTGTTATGCTATTTGAACTTGCTAAAATCCACTTTTCGTATCAAATTTTGAAAATAATATTGAATCATAAAGTCTTTTAACTAAATCTCTTTTGTTAGGAATAGGATACCTAATCCATTGTAATACTTTGTTTAAAGGCTTATAATTGATTACTAATCTTGGAACTCCTCTTTCTATTTCAGGTTTTTTATTAACATAAAAGGCTGCACAACTTCAAGGCGATTTTGATTCTCTTATTAATTTTTTATTTAATAAGTCTTTTATTTCTTCTTGGCAATGTTGTAATAATTCTTGATTCATTTGTATAGGTGTAGCTTTTGTTGGAATTTGTTTTTCATTAAATTCTTTAATATATGATAAAGTAATTATATGTTCCTTTCTATCCCAAAATTGATTAGGCAAATCTGAACATTCTTTTTTAAATTTGTTTTCTATTTCTTCTATGTCATCCTTAATATTATGCTTTTCTAATTGTTCTTCAATTCTTTTATATTTAATTTCTTTTTGAAGATAATTAATATGATTTTTTTTATTAATTATTAAGTTTATTTGTTTAGTTGTTGTATTTTGTTGTAATCGATGAATTTCTCTAGTATCTATTGATGATTAAAATTTAAAACTTATTTTTGTTTCCATAATTTCTGCATGAATTCCTTGGCTATCAACTTTAAATGGATATATTTGTGTTAAAAATGGAGTACCTAAAATGATATTTTGGCTAAGATTTTTTACTAATATAAATGTTGTTTTAAAACAATATCCTTGATTACATATTTTGACTTTTGATAATTTATAATTAATTTCTAAATTCATTTCATTTGCACCACGTAATCTTTCAAAAGTTTTTTTCATAATATTTTGTTGGAATAAGGTCTTCCCTAATACAATTTTGGTTAGCTCCTAAATCTACTAAAGCAATTGCTTCTATTTATGAAAAATTATCTATATGTAATAATATTCCTATATACCATTTTTGATAATTAATTTTGTCTACTATTTGTACGTAATCTTCTTCTATCCGTGAACTAGAAGCTTGATTATTTTTATTTTGAGATTCAAGTATAATTAATCTTGTTTGTGGTTGAAGTTGTTCTAATTGTTGATTTTGAATTTCTTTTTGAATTTCTTTTATTTGTTCTTTTAAATTTCTAATTTCTTGTTGTAATTCTCCTGTAGTAACTTGTTTAAATAAAGTTTGTGATAGGTATTTATCCCATATTTTGTTTAAACTAAATGTATCTGGAGTTTTAATTTTACTTTCTTGTTCTAAAAATTTCTTTTAATCTTATTAAATATTCTCTCTTTATATTATGATCTTCAATTTTATCAATAATATCTAGTAAAAATTGTTTATCAGTATTTTTAGTAATTACATTAATTTGCTTGCAATTGCATATTTCTTCTATGCAACTTAAAGATTCGTTACTTTCCGTAGCAATATTAGTGTCTTGAATATCTAGTATATCATCTTCACTATCACTAGTATTAGATTCTTGACTAGATTGTTCACTAAATAATAATTTATTAATTTTATTTTTTAATTCATCTTGATCATTTAACAATTCATTAACTTTGTTTATCTTTTTACATTGTTTTGCTATATGTCCTGGTTGTCTACAATTCCAACATACAAATTATTTCTTTGACAAATTCTTCTTCTTAGGTTTATATTTTTTCTTATTATTCTTATAATATTGATTATCAAATTGATTTTTATAAAATTTCTTTGATTTTTTCTTATATTTCTTTGAGTATGATGGTGGTTTAAGATTTTCATAACCATATTGTTCACAAAATGATCCCATTATTTTACTAAAACTTTCTATCTTTCTCTTTTCTTTTTACTATTGACATATTGCTAATTATTCTTTTTTAATAAAAGCAAATAATTGACCATATGTTATATTATCTCAAGGAATTGAATTTTCTCATGTTATTTCTGTTAATTTATTGAATATTTTTTCAAAAAAGAACTTTAGTAATCCTGCAATAAATCTTTCTTTCCAGAAAGAAGCATTGCAGTCATATCTCTTGAAAGTATTTGTTAAAAATACATCCTTATATTACCTAAAATCTACTAAGGTAGGACACCTAAGATTTGTTAAAATTATTTTTGAACTAGCTAATTCTTCTTTAGGATTTCCTATAAAATGCATTGAAATTGTATATATTAATACTTCTACAGCATTTTGAGTTTCCTGAATAGTTACGAATCCATCTTCATCTTCTACTTGAGTTTTTTCTACATGATTAAGTATGATTTGTTGATTATTAAATCCTATGCAATTATCCCACCAATATTTTAATGATCCTGTAAAACCTGCTACTAACATCTTAGCAGTCTCATGATCACTTGTTTTATAAGCTTTATATGAAGTAGATTCCATACCCATTTCTTGTACAGTATTCATTATTTCATATTCTGATTTTCCATCTATATTCCATTCATAATTTAAATCACCTGAATATTTATTAGAAATAAATTGTTTTCTTTCTTCATACATTAAATCTAGTGGAGTAGGTCTTGGATAATATGTTCTTGTAGGGGCTTGTTTCCATTTATTCTTTTTAGTAATTTTAATTATTTCATCAATATCTTCAGATGCCGTAATTGATTGATTATCACTTTGTTGATTTTGATCTATGGCATTAATATTATTCGAGGTACTTAGTAATATTTTAAGTTTTTTATTAATTTGATCAATTAAATCTACTTTATGAAGTTTTACTGGTGGATTATTTGGTGGAACTGGTTTAAAAAATGGTGGAGATATATCTTGAGGAAATGTTACAGGTTGTTTTAATCTAATATTATCTATTTGATCTTCTATTCTTGTAGCTTGTTTAGACACAGTATGCAATAATTGATTATGAAAATTATTTTGTTCATAAATTTTTTTAATATCTCCAAAGGTTGCAGTCTCATTGTCTGGTTTATTCGATCCTTTTTTAATTGGAGTTGCTAAAATCTCTGTTTCATTTGTTTTAATTTTAATTTGTTCTAAGGGTGGATGTATTGATTGAATTATTCCATATTGTGTAGTTTCCCATTTTTTAAATTCATTTGTTTGAACGTTGACTTGTTGACTTTCATAGGTAATTGAATATTATGTTTTGATGCATACGTGTTAAACAAAATAAAGAAAGGAATATTAATTTTTAATCGTCTCATTTCATTATACTATTTCTCTCTAATTTCTTCAGCTTTTTGCTTAGTAAATGTACTAAAATACCATTTTCTTTTAAAATTCTTGTAAAAATTCATTTCTTAAATATTCTTTATTTATTTCAAAGTCTTCTTTTTGAATAGTGTTAATAGTTTGAAAATCTGATTGTGTAGGTGACATCGGCAGTGATTGGTTAACTGGTTCTGCTACAGGTGTTGTATAATTTATTGAATGAGCAGAATTATTATTTATTTCACTTGCTTGTGTACTCATAATATTAAAACTACTAGATTTTGGTAATGAAAATGAACTCTTAGGTAATGAGAATGAACTCCTAACAGATTTTATATCAAAATTACTTGATGAAGTTTCTCCTATTCTTAAAGAGTTAAATCTTAACAATATTTTTCGTTCTAGATTTTGAGTAATTTGTGCTATTTCTTTTTGAGCTATATTTCTGGGTGGTAATGGATTATCTATCATCGATATTTTTGGTATAGTAATTTCATTCCATTTAAGTAATTTTGGAGTATAAGTTGATGTTGGAGTATTTTCTTCTATTTCTACAGTTAAAATTGTAGTTTCTCCTCTAGTATCTTGTAGTTTACATCTTGGATTAAATTCTGAACTAGTTTGTTTAAAATATATTCTATAGAGTAATAAATACCCATGTCTATTTTGTGTAAAAATTGATTCTAGCAAATGTATATTTAGAACTAATGTATCTAATGTTGTTGGATCATGTAGACTAACTTGAAAATTTGGAGCACAATTAAAATATAGAGCACCGTTACATAAGTTTGATTGTACTACTCCTAATAAGGAATCTTGAAATTTTAATAATGTTTTATCTCTTAATAACATTAACACTGGGGAATCTATTCCTATTTTTTATAATGGTTTGATAGCTATTTGAATTAGTCCAAAATGTATATAATTAAATCCTTTTTGTTTATAATTTTCTATTGCTAATTGACTAAGTAATCTTATTTCTTCAAATTCATTTTGTAGAGTTAATGTTTCTTCATGTTCTTTTATTGAATAAGCAGTTTTAAAGTCAAATGTTCCTATTTTATATATACTATTTGGTAAAATACTGGGTAATGTATTTTTGTTTAAACTTTGTTTAATATTAGTAATTTTTGTCTCTTGAGCTAATTACTTTAGACGTTTTTCTAGATTTAGAATTTAGATATTTTCTAACTATAGATGCCATTTTCAAATTATTAATAATTTCAAATTTTAGCCTACAATCTTCTCAGGATAGGATGGCTACGGGAACATCTAGGCTTACCAACGGCTTTACACTTTTTCACTCCTAGCTACCGGGAACACCTGGCTTGCCAACGTATGTACAGCTCTCACTGCTACCCTTTCCTATCCTTAGAATTTTGTTTTCTAAAATTCTATGTTACTAACAATTCTCAAATGAAATCTAAAATTAGAATTTTCTCTAAATTCTACCTCTATTATTAAACGTCCAATACCAGATTTCTAAATCATAAATATGGTCTTCTAACCAAGCTTGTTCTAATATTTAGCTTAGATCAAGTTTGTTTCATTTGTTTTAATTTTGATTTGTTCTAAAGGTGGGTGTATAGATTGAACTATTCCATGTTGTGTAATTTCCCATTTTTTAAATTCATTTGTTTGAACATTAACTTGTTGACTTTCATAAGGTAATTGAATATTATGTTTTGATGCATACGTTTTAAACCATATAAAGAAAGGAATATTAATTTTTAATCTTTTCATTTCATTATACCATTCTTATCTAATTTCTTCATTTTTTTGTTTAGTAAATATACTAAAATACCATTTTCTTTTAAAATTGTTTTTTTCTTGCAAAAAATCAATTTTTAAGTATTCTTTATTAATTTCAAAGTCTTCTTTTTGAATAGTATTAATAGTTTGAAAATCTGATTGTGTAGGTGACATTAGTGGTGATTGGTTGACTGGTTCTGTTACAGGTGTTATATAATTTACTGAATAAGCAGGTTTATTATTTATTTCACTTGCTCGTGTACTCCTAATATTAAAACTACTAGATTTTGGTAAAGAAAACGAACTCCTTGTAGATTTAATATTGGAATAAGTTGATGAAGTTTCTCTTATTCTTAAAGAATTAAATCTTAACAATATTTTCCCTTCTGTATTTTGAGTAATTTGTGCTATTTCTTTTTGTGCCATATTTCTGGGTGATAATGGGTTATCTATCATCCATACTTCTGGTATAATAATTTTATTCCATTTAAGTAATTTTGGAGTATAAGTTGATGTTGAAACAATATTATAATCATCATTTTTATAAAGCTATGGACAAGGTCTGTCGATTGATGAATCATATATATAAAGACATGTCTTAAAAAGGCTTTTCGATAAATGCTTTTGAGAGGGAACTATTGGAAAAGGTTGAAATAATTATATCAATTTGTAATAATTTATTTTTTTCTATGTAATGGTGTAGAAAATTAATACAAAAGTATCTTAAAAGTGAACTTTTTGACCTTTGACATTAAAATGTGAATATGATAAAATAATTAAAAATTTAAGTCATAATATCTCTTGATATATATTATGGGTCTATTTATCTTATTAGTATTATAATATTATCAAATTAGTTCAACTTTTAGTTTCAAATTCAATGGCTCATAATTTAAAAAAAAAAAAAGAAAAGAAGAAGAAGAAGAGGTCTATCTGACATCTCTAATAGAATGGGAAACGTAATATAGCATTTTTATATCCATTTAATAAAAGAAAATTATCATTCCGTGTGATTCAATGATACATATGAAGAACGTGAAATGTTAAAATTTTCTATTTTAAATGATGTGCCTTATACAGTGTTGTATTTTTCCATCTAAAAAGTGAAAATTTTCCACTTAAATTTGAATAAAAATGTCTCGATGGTATTTAAAATTTTTATTAGTTTAATTTCTTTGAGTACTCTTGTGTTTTATCTTACCATCAAGCAGAAAGGTAGTTTAACAAAAATATAAATTTCTTTTTTTATTTTTGTGGAAAACCACTAATTATCCCTCATATTGGATTGCTTCAAACTATTTGTGCGGAAAAAACGGTAAAATTGTAAACGAATGTCTTGACACTTCTAACAAACTTCATCAATTCATTTCAGTTCCTTTGTTAACTATCTCTTGATGAAATCTGTAAGAGTATCTTTAATAATTTTTGAAAAAAAGGAAATTGATAATTTTTTAAACTCATTTTCTGTCTAATATAAAAATAAGGTACACAATGAATTAATTAACTATATTATTTATTTCACATATATAATATTAATTAATATACTATCAAATTATAAATAATTTAATAATTTAATCAAATATGAGGGGAGGCCAATGATTTTCTTTTGAAACAAATAAATATTGTCGTTGGAAATAATTTCTAACAATATAGTTATTTTTTCTTGCATGAATTTAGGGCACTATTAATTATTCTAGTCTCCCCCATCAAAATCTAACAAACCTCGTGAACAGGAAATTTTAAAGCTCCTTTGTCAATTTTCCATGTGAACACCCATCTCAATCAATTTATTGCTTTACAATTTTTTCCAATTGAAATTACTTTTGCATTTATGGATACAACCGTACCTATGACTCACTCTTGACTCTTACATTTTGATGTCGGCTGTGGGCTATCGTAGACTAATATTATACATATAATTATTTATTTATTTTTATTTTTTTAATGGACGCTTTTATAATATTAATCTTATAATACTACCAAATCGGGGAAGTACACCCATGAATGGTATAAATCCTATAACAAAAGAATCGACATTTATAATAATGATGGCTTTCTTTCAGGATTTACACCACCACAGGAAATCCGCTCTATTTATGTTAGCATATCGCTGCACCATTTCCTGTTTTGTCAACGAAACCATCAATCACTATATTTGCTATATCATTTGAGTTGTGAGTTGAACTACAGTGCAGGAAATCCGCTCTATTTATGTTAGCATATCGCTGCACCATTTCCTGTTTTGTCAACGAAACCATCAATCACTATATTTGCTATATCTTTTTCCCTTGAGTTGTGGACGACCACGGAAGCACTAATAAGTTAAGTGGAGAAGTTGAATTAAGAGATGGGTTCCACCTATAATTTACGGTTTTAGCTACGGTGCATCGGTTGTATCGGTATATCACTTTTCCAAATTTTTGTAATTTTTAGTATAAAAGTTGTAAATTTTTGTATAAAAACCGTAAATATGGAATGTAAAAGTTGTAAATGAAACTATTTTCGATTTTTTGTAAACTGGTGTAAAAGTTGTAAATCATTGTATAAAAGTCGTAAATGTGAATTTACAACTTTTTTTTTCACATTTACGATTTTTATACAATGATTTACAACTCTTACACTGAATTTACAAAAAATTGACAAGTGATGTACCGGTACATCGGATGTACTGTAGACGGACCCATAATTTACAGAAAGATCCTGTTACGGATTACAACTTTTTCAAGTAGAGTTAATGAAAATAGAACTTATAGGAATAGAGTTTACAAAATAAAGTTTTTAATACAAGGTTGTTGATTTTAGATTAAATAATGTAAAGTTATTTTTGGCAATAAATTATCAAAATGGGTTTCTTATGAAAGGAGGATCGATAACATAAATTATATATCAAAAAGAATAAAAATGCATGTGCTCTTTATTATGGGAAAATTAACCCTAAATTTTGTGTTGTCTCCTGATTATGTAAAAGATCTTTTAATCATCTCCACTTTTTTAATTGCAATTAAATAAAACATGATATTGAAAACAACTTTTAACATTAAAAGGACAATTCTAATTTATATATAAACTGAAACAAAGCATGCACAAATACGTAATAATGATACAGCGGTAATATTAAACAATAAATTTATCTGATTAAATAAGTGGTAGATTTATTAAATATGATTTACAACATAAATATAACTTATATAGTGTGTTAGAGATCGTGGTTTGATATTAGAATTAGGTTCTTCACCTTAACTTTAGCTTATGAAAAAATAAGATTCTAATATACATCTTTCATGTAATGGCAACATACTAACCTGATAAATAATAAAATTATCAAAAAAGGAGAATTTATATATCTACTTATGATTTCATATATTTAATGCCCGCGGTATGCATTGTGGAATTTTGTGGACTTACAACGTCCAATATCCGTTATTGTTTTTATTTTTTTCTTTTTAAATATAATTTTTTTCCAGGGAATAATTTCCTTTCCATTATATTCTTATATTTTGCTTGTTTTTCTAACTCAGAATTTACGCATATTCTAACTTTGATTTGGAAACAAGGTACAGCGATTAAAAGTAGAATATGACGAACCTACGTTGCTGAGGTTTGAAATTAATCCAAGGCAAGCATAAAGTTTATATATATTCCATGCAGAAAAAAGAGAGTAATATCTTATAGTAGAATCAGGGAAACAACACCTAACGAAGAATCGAGCCAAGTTAGATCAGATTGAAATAGATTCTAACTTATCAATTAAATTAAGTCTTAATTTTTAAATAATTTTTTAATGATATTACCTAACATTTGTCCACTCCAAATAAAATTGGATTATATTATAATTGAGACTTGCACTACTTCCTAAATTTAGACGACGAAAGAGGAAATTTCGCACCAATTCCTGTGAGAAATGCACATTTTATATATACACGACAAGCGGACAGCAAGCCAACACGAAGTTGTCAAATTTGTTTTCTCTTCCGTTTTTATTGGGATAAAAAAAAAAAGGTTTCCGATCAGCATGGACAACTTCGGGTTCCAATAAATGAGAATGACTCATTAAGCCCAACTCTGTTAAAATAATAAAATGTGTCAGTAGATGTGCAGAGATCAACCAACAGCCATTGTTTTATTTCTTTATGGAAATTACCAAACAATATTTTTAGTTCAATGCAACAAGAGGCGTGACTCTTGGAACTTAACAACCAAGTTTAATTTCTAATAAACAATCTTGTTGAAACATGAAATGTTACATTTATAACATAAAATTTATATGAAATCCTGTCATGACCCATGCATGCGTATTGGTACTACTAAAGTCTTGTGCTTCCAATGCATACATACGTTAGGTTCTTTTAAAAATTAATTATTTATTTATATATTAGAGGTTTCCGAAAAATTGTTCCCATCGAGTAAAAATAGCTCTACATATAATAGATATTCTTAATATAAGCAAGGTCCCTAAAGAACAAAAAGATATAACATAATACCCCATTTGGGAGCTAAGATTGGATTGAACTGGATTAAATTGAACTAAAATAAGGATTTAGATTGGGATTCGACTGGACTAGATTGATTATATGTAGTTATGTTTATGTTTGGTATAGTATGAGATTGGACTGTACTAGTATCTGATAAATTTTTAAATATAAATTAATTTATTTTTATTCAAGTTTAATTTGCATAAAAATTAATTTAATATTTTATTAAAAATATTAATTAATGTTGATATTTCTATTCTAAATAATATGTCTATAGAAATGATAAATTGAAAATTATTTAATAAAATTTTGAATAAATTTAATATTATTCTTTATTTGTGATATTTTTATTGCATAATTTTTTTTAAATAAATAATGAAGATTAATTTTAGATAAAAATATTTAACTTTTAAATATAATAAAAAGTCATAGTTTATTTAAAAAACTTAAATTAATTTTGATAAAGTAAAAAATTAGTTTAATATTAATATAATATATGAATAAAAATATAAAATTTACATATTTGATGATTTTAATAATATTATAAAATATATAATTTATAAAATATTTAAATATCAATTTATATTATTGCAAAATCAAGTAATTCATATTATTTTATTTTAATTATATATCATTTATTAATTATTTTCAAATTATTATACTAATATTTATTTAAAATATTTTATCATTATTATCAATTTCTAAATCTTAGTCTAGTGCCCCTAAACAAGGAGTCCCACGGTTTTACTTGGACAACATTTAGGGTCTGTTGTATTAAATCAAGGGGGAAATGACTTAGAATTACTTAGAAATCTTAAGTCTTTTATTTGGTTGAAGTTTTTTACTTAGGAAAAAGTTTTCCTAGGAATTAGGATTGTTCAAGTTTAAATAATCAATTTTCTACTCCCCATCGTTTTCTTAAGGAATACTATATTAAATTACTAAACTAACTTATATATTTTTTATATGTCCAAAATTAGCTTTATTCAAATAATTAATTAAATGATTTTATAAATAATTATAAATATAATTCATTAATTCATTTTTTAAATTAAAAATTACAAAAAATATATAAAAAAATTGAATTTATTTATTTAAATAATACATTTGAAAAATATAAATTTATTTTAATAAAACTTCTAAAAAATAAAATAGGAGTCGCTAGAAGCTATTGTAGCCATTGTTCTGATGATGCGTCCGACGACACCACCACCACCATCATGATCGCCATCACCGCTTAGCAGAAATCCATTGACGATGTCTTGGTTCTCATCGCCGATAAGCGGGATTGGACAGTCAAACTTTTGGTTCCCAAACTTTGATTGTCTGTTCTTGCTTATCGGCCATGATAACCACAAACTTTGATTGCCCGATCCTGCTTATTGGCCACGATAACTGCAACATTGTGAACGGATTTTGGCTAATTAGTCGTGGCAATCATGATGTTGGCAATGGTGTCGCAGGACGTGCGATCACATCAACGACAATTACAGCGGCTTCCAATGACTCCTATTTTATTTTTCAGAAATTCTATTTGAAATAATTAAATTAATAAATATATTAAATTCTATGTTTATAAATAATTTAAATAATATGTTATTTATTTCAGATTTTCCTTAATTTTCACTATATAATTTATATATTAAAATATATATTGATTTAATAATGTTTTAAAATAATCAGATAATTTTTTTGCAATTTTATTTAATTTTTAAAAAATTATTATTTATTTATTTATTTATTTAATAAATATACATGATTTTGATAATATTTTTATGATTTAAAATTTATTATTATTTTTAAAGAAAAAAGTGGAATTCAACTATTTATAATAAAAATAAATTAATCTAATTAAATAATTATTTATTTTTATTTAATTAAAATATTAATTTAAATTTGATATATGAGTTTAATAATAAATATTATATATTTTAATGTTAAGAGTATTTATGTTTAGTTAATTTTTAAACTACTCATTTCTATTTATTATTCTATTGGACAATCAAACATAGAAAAAAGTTTCATAAATCCATTTTTTCCCCTCAAATTTTCTTGTCTACCTACTTTTTCTTCCCTCCCACTTTTTCTTTCTTACAACCGAACACACTCTTAGTCCAATCCATCCATGCTTTGAAAAATCTGCCTAACAAGAAGCTAAAACCATTAGTCCAGGAGGCGGTCCAATTCCATCCCTGGCCCCGCTCCCAAACGGGGCCTAAAAGGTCTAATAATCCCAGCAAGTCGACATTGAGCAGCTTCACAGCTAGAGTAACTTGGGCTGGGCCCAATTTTTTTTTTTCAGAATTGTTATTGACGATTGTAAAGGCTAAGCTTGAAATTTAAAAAAATAAAATTAAAAATTAAAAAAATCTGTTTGTAGATATTTAAATCTAAGAGACAGAGCTAAAAACGAGACGTAACTTTGTTTTTTTAATATTTTTAATAATAAATTATTTCATCTAAACTTTTAAAGATATATATAATGAAATATATAAATCTAAAAGCATAATTTTCAAATAAAATATTTATTTTTCTTTCATCCAAATACAAGTGTGTCTGTATGTTTATTGCAGAAACACTTAAGTAATTATCTTATATTTTATGAATATTATTTTATCAATGGATCATATTAAAAAAAAATATGTCGGCTAAAAACATTGTTGTAGAAATTAATATTATTTTTTTAAAATTATCTTACAAATTGAGTTTGTTCCTAGATCATTGATAACTCCATGATAAAAGGAAAAAAATAAATTAAAATAACATATACTACTAAAATATTAGCGTTTAACAAGGCGAAATGGGTAACCAATTTTGATAAAACTAGTAAAAGAAGGTACATTATGGAAATTTTAGTTCTGATCTTTTCATTTTGATGAGTATAAATAAACCAAAATATAATAAAATTTTCTCTCTCTTTATAGTTCATGCCCACATTTTAATAAGGGTTTTATTTTATTAAGAGTAGTTTCTGCGATAAACTGTTTTATCCCCCAAACGACTCTTAAATAAAATTATTCTTGAAAGAAAAAAATTCATAAGAATTACTCAGTGCAAAGTATCTGTATTGAGAAAAATTTGAAGAAACAATTTTTTTTAATTTCTTACTACACCAACTAGTGGCCTTCTTTTGAAACCAAATACTTGACCAACAATCAAGGTTTTTTTTTTTTTTTTTTTTAAAATGCGGGCTTCACACATGGCATGTACCTCAATCATATATACAATTAAAAAAAAAATTATCCGACAATATCGATGAATCTAGATCATGGTTATTAGATTAAAAGTTTTCACAGAGTTTACAATGATTTTGGAAATTAGAGCTTTGAATAAAAAGTTCTTGCATGAGGCAACACCAGAATGTATATATATCTACTTTTGTTAGTCTCCCAAAACTCCACATTAGTATGATATTGTCTACTTAATTTGGGCTTAAACCCTCATGGTTTTGCTTTTGGATTCTACCCAAAAGGTCTCATACTAATAGAGATTTTGTTCATACTTATATAACCATGATCCTTTCCACGTCTAGCTGATATCGGACTTTGGCCCCACTCCCAACATTTGTATTTGTAATATTTTATATTCAAGAATTATATTTATGGATATTACTATGTAAGTTATAAGCTCTCGATTGCCCTGCTTTATATATTACATTTTCTTTTTAAACTATATATTTTTTTAATAAGAAAACATTTAATTTCTTCTGTTGTTAATTTGTTTCTTCCAATTCTCTCTATCGCATTAAAATATTTTATTCATTAACTTTTGTATAATTTCTATACGTGTGTAAAACAGGTTTTGTGACTTAATAATATTGATTACAAACAATAATTTTATGTAAGATATCTAAGTTCTAAATCTAGTAGAAAAATGTCTAAGATAATCAGTTCAAGAGAGATAATAAGGAAAATTACTAATGTTAAACAAAGCTTAAATAAAAATACGCTATCCAATATTTTGCTTGATATAATATATGAAATAGGAACTTTTGACTTTAAAACTACTTATTCAATAAAAGAACATGAATAAACTTTAACTTCGCAAAATGAATTTGAAGAAATAAGATTACTTAGTCAACTAGCTATAGAAAATTTTAAGCAAAAAGGATTTAATTACATACATTTTGGATTAATACAAATAGGTATAAAACTATTATAAAAAATAGGAATAGATTCTCTAGTATTAATGTTATTAAGAGATAAAACATTATTACAATTTCAAGATTCATTATTAGGAGCAGTACAATCAAATCTTTGCAATGGTTCTGTTTATTTCAATTGTGTTCCAAACTTTCAAGTTAGTTTGCATGATCCCATAATATTAGATGCATTAGTTTTAAATATTTATTTACCAAAATTAGTTTTTATACGAAATAGGTATGGATATTTATTACTTTATAGCTTATATTTTAAACAAACTAGTTCAGAAATCAATCCTAGATGTAGATTACAAGATACTAGAGGAGAAACGACAATATTAATAGTAGAAACAAAAGAAAATACTCCAACATCAACTTATATACCAAAATTACTTAAATGGAATGAAATCATTTTACCAGAAATTTGGCAAATAGATAATCCATTACCACTAGAAATATACACAAATTAGTCAAAATTCAAAGGAAATATTTGGCAAATAGGTGATTCAATTTATGAATGGAATATAAATGATAAATCAGAACATGAAATAATTAATACGTTACAAGAAATGGGAATGGCATCTGCCACTTATAAAGCTTATAAAACAAGTAACAGTGAGGCTACTAAGTTATTAATTGTAGGTTTTATAGGATCACTAAAATATTGGTGGGACAATTGTATAGGATTTAATAATTAACAAATAATACTTAACTATGTAGAAAAAACCCAAGTAGAAGATGAAGATGGATTTGTAACTATTCAAGAAACCCAAAATGTTATAGAAGTACTAATATATACTATTTCAATGCATTTCATAGGAAATCCTAAAAAGGAATTAGTTAGTTCAAAAATAATTTCAACAAATCTTAGGTGTCCAACTTAGGAGATTTTAGATGGTATAAGGATGTATTTATAACAAATATATTTAAAAGATAATACTGCAATGCTTCTTTCTGGAAAGAGAGATTTATTGTAGGATAACCAAAATTCTTTTCTAAAAAAATAATCAATACATTAACAGAATTAACAGGAGAAAGTTCAATTTCTTGGAAAAATATAACATATGATCAATTATTTACTTTTATTAAAAAAGAAGGTCTAGCAATATGTCAAGAACAAAAACAAAAACAAAAAGTAGAAAGATTTGGTAAAACATGAGATCATTTTCTGAACAATATAGTTATGAAAATCTTAAACTACCATCCTATTATAAGAAATATAAGAAGAATAAATCAAAGAAACTTTATAAAAGTCAATTTGATATCAATACCATAAAAAGAATAAGAAAAAATATAAACTCAAAAAGAATTATTTAAAATCTAAAAAATATTTAATATGTTGGAATTGTAAACAACCTGGTCATACGTCAAAACAGTGTAAAAAGAAAAATAAAGTCAATGAACTTTTTAATGAGCAAGATGAATTAAAAGATAAACTCAACAATCTAGTCAAGAATACAGTATTAGTGATGATGAAAATGGTATTCAAGAAATCCAAGATATTGATAATACATTAGAAAGTAATAAATCTTCAAGTTGTATAAAGGGATTATGCAACTGTAAACAAGTTAATTTTATTGCTAAAAATATTGATAAACAATTTTTATTGGATATTATTGATAAAATCGAGACCCGAATATAGAAAGAGAGCATTTAATAAAATTAAAAGAAATCTTAGAATAAGAAAACAGTATTAAGACTTCAGAAACATTTAGTTTAAACAAGATATGAGATAAATATCCATCACAAAGTTAATTTGAACAAGTTACTATAGGAGAATTACAACAAGAAATTAAAAACCTCACGGAACAAATGAAAGAAATTCAAAAATCAACAATTAAAACAACTCCAAACTCAAACTAGATTAACAATACTAAAAATAAAGGTCAAGTTTTTACCTCTAGTTCAAAAATAGAAACAGATTATATACAAAGAATATAAAAGATTAATTAAAAAAAACGGTATGTAAAAATTGTATTACATATAGCTAATAGATTGCAGATAGAAATAATTGCATTGTTGACTTAGGAGCAGACCAAAATTGTCTTAAGGAAGGTCTTATTCCAACTCAATATTATGAGAAAACGTATGAGAGATTACATGGTGCAAATGGAATGTCATTAGTAGTCGAGTATGAGTTATCAAAAGTCAAAATATGTAATCAAGTATATTGCTTTAAAACAACATTTATATTAGTAAAAAATCTTAGTCAAGATATTATTTTAGTTACTCAATTCTTAACATAAAAATATCCATTTAAAGTTAATAATCAAGGAATTCATACTATTATTATAGGAACAAAAATAAGCTTTAAATTTTTATCACCAATAGACACCAAAGAAATTTCACAAAACACAATTGATAAACAAATTAACTTAATAAATAATAAACAACTTCATATTAATTATTTAGAAAAGGAAATTAATTATGAAAAAATTGAGGAACAATTAGAAAATCCTAATATAAAAGAAGAAATAGAAAATATTAAAAATAAATTTCGAAAAGAAGTAGACTCAGATTTGCCTAATCAATTTTAGGATAGGAAAAAACACTTAGTTACTTTACCATAAATCAAAGAATTTAATGAAAAACAAATTCCAACAAAGGCTAGACCAATTCAAATAAATCAAGAATTATGACAATATTGCCAAGAAGAAATACAAGATTTATTAAACAAGAAATTAATAAGAGAGTCAAAATCAACTTGGAGTTGTGCAGTCTTTTATGTCAATAAAAAAGCTTAATTAGAAATAGGAGTTCCAAGATTAGTAATCAATTATAAACTATTAAATAAAGTATTGCAATGGATTAGATATCCTATTCCAAATAAGAGAGATTTAATCAAAAGACTTTATGATGCAACACTACGTTCAAAATTTGATATGAAAAGTGGATTTTGGCCAGATCAAATCGTAAAACAAGATAGATATAAAACAGTTTTTACAGTTCTATTTGGGCATTATGAATGGAATGTAATGCCATTTAGATTAAAAAAATGCTCCATTTGAATTCTAAAGTATTATGAATGACATATTCAATCCTTATTCAAAATTCATTAGAGCATATGTAGATGATATATTAATATTCTCAGAAGCTATATATTAACAATTCAAATATCTTAAAACATTCTTCTGTGT
The DNA here is from genome assembly GCA_013180625.2 of Boswellia sacra. Taxonomy (NCBI): domain Eukaryota; kingdom Viridiplantae; phylum Streptophyta; class Magnoliopsida; order Sapindales; family Burseraceae; genus Boswellia; species Boswellia sacra. Next base: position 170,956 of record SNVD02009406.1, on the reverse strand, counting down.
AGTTAAGAAAAATGGATTAGTCATTTCTGCTTCCAAAACGAAATTATGTCAAACAAAGGTAAGATTTTTAGGATATGATATATATCAAGGAACAATAAAACCAATCCATAAAGCAATAGAATTTGCAGATAAATTTTCAGATGAAGTCAAAGATAAAAATCAATTATAAAGATTCTTAGGATCCTTGAATTATGTATGAGATTTCTTTCCAAATCTTAAAAAAAATATGTAGACCTTTATTCCAAAGGATTCAAAAGAATCCTTCGCCTTGGACAGATCAATATACTAAAGTAGTCAAAATTATAAAGAAAAAGGTAAAATACTCCCTTGCTTAGGAATTCCAAACCCTAATGCATCATTATCATGGAAACAGATGCGTCAGAAATAGGATATAGAAGTATTCTTAAAAACTATCAGGATCAAGACTTAGTTAGATATCAGGCATTTGGCTCAGACCATGAAAAAATTACTCAACTATTAAAAAAGAAATTTTATCAATTGTTTTATGTATTATGAAATCTCAAGATGATTTATTCAAAAAAAAGATTTTTACTCTGTATTGATTGCAAATCTACAAATTTAGTTTCTAAACAAAAGAGGTTTTACAAAAAGATGTTAAAAATTTAGTTTCGAAACAAATTTTTATAAGATGGCAAGCAATTTTATCTGTATTTGATTTAAAATTAAATTTATCAACGGAGAAAACAATTCTATTCCAGATTTTTTTGACAAGAGAATTTTTACGAGACAAAATCAAAGAGTGAAATACTTAGTGAAAATATTCAAAATGTCAGACAAAACGATCATGAAAGCCAGTGACTATATCACGACAAAAACTAATCAGTTTATTCAAGTTACAGGTGTGGGAAAGGTTATCATTTTCTTAAGCTATAGTTGGGTCATCTACCCAAACATGTACTAAATTAGCAACTGGATCATCTACCCAGGTAGGTTCATCTATTAAAAAATCTAATTACATTGCAAAAACTCAACGTCAACATCTCCAGGTTACTCAATATACTAATTCAGCTCTCTAGTTGAACTCAAAACCCTTGCTCAAAGATTGTTCCTTCCAGATTGTGAATATATTACAGATAATTCATTAAAAAATCGTCAATTTTATGAATTAATTTTAGTTGATACTGATAGTGTCGAAATAGCCCATCATAAAGACCCAAAAAATCTAGACCAAATATCCTATTCAATCTATAAAATAAAGGAAGTCAAAACCCCTAGAGAATTTGTTTATCAATCTATTGGACAGATGTTTCTTTTTTAATTCCTACCATCCAAATGGATATAACTATATAGATTATTAAAGAGCTTGGTTTAATATGTTTTATCGTAGGACATTTGATCATTCTTGGTTTATCTATTTTGATACTCGTTGTCAAAAATTTTATCCATCCTAGCTTCTTGAATGGTGGTATTATTTATGAGCCAATCCAGCAATCTACCCAGAACAGATCAACAAATTATCTTTTCCTTACTGCAAAAGGGATGTTGATGTCCTTGATCAACCTCTTATTCAATAGATCAATTTTCATATAGATTTTCAAATTTCTTGGATTTTATCCCGGTGTTATACCATTGAATCTTATTATCCTCACTATTATTTACCGTTAGTTAGAGAATTTAGGATCAAGTGGTGGGATAAGTATGATATTTCAAAATTTTCAGTTCAAAATATTCAACATTGGATCAAAAGCGGTAAGAAGCCTATTCAAGCTCAAGCCAAGTCCAAGGAAAAGTCTATTAAGCCCAGTACTCCGCCAAAGATAGAAGCTTAAGCCCATGATAAATCAACATCATCTTCAAAAGATTCCAAGAAGAAAAAGTCAAAAAGTGAATAGATCAAGCAATTAATAGCCCTTATTCAACAGATTTTGGACAACTCATTTGACACTACTCAAGATAATCCAGAAGAAGATCTGTTTGGTGGACCTCTATCTCAAGATCCATATGGTCTGTGAAGACCAATTAACAAAAGAGACAAAAGTGTTCAACTCAATTCCAACTCATATTTTTTAGAAGGTCGGTGGAAAAGTATAAACCAAGTTTATCACATGCCATATAAAGACAATTATAGTTGCCCATGTTTCCTTGAAGTTTGCTTAAAATTATCAAGAAAAGTAGAAGATATATATGATTGAGTCAATTTGTCAAAAGTCTTAATAAATATGTTTCATATGGTTGTACCCATGTGTATTGTTAGTCAAAGATATTAATTATGTCAGTGGATTTCAAGAGTCTTGAAGTCCAAATCTAAGTCTATATAGGAACGCTTGTATTCAAGGAGAAGGCATCAGTGAGTAATCTTTGCCTTATCTCCAAATTCTCTTGTAAGACTTTCCAAAGCAAATTTCAATAAAGTAAGTCTTTTACTCATTTATTTGAACTTTCCAATATTTCTTACTTTTACTTTATGCTTTTATAATTATTGAAAATTATCTTTCAAATTTATCTTCAATATTTCTTGCTTTTATTTCATGTTTCGTACAATCCTTGTTATAATGTCAAAATTATAAAAGAAAAAATTAAAACACTCCATTGCTTAGGAATTCTAAACCCTAATGCATTTATGATTATAGAAACAGATGCCTCAGATATAGGATATGGAAGTATTCTTAAATAAAAACTACTAGAATCAAGTAAAGAAGACTTAGCTAGATATCATTCAGGAATCTAACTCGGACCACAAAAGAACTACTCAACTATTAAAAAAGAAAATTTATCAATTGTTTTATGTATTATGAAATTTCAACATGATTTATTCGACAAAAGATTTTTACTTCGTATTGATTGCAAATCTGCATAAGAGGTTTTACAAAAAAATGTTAAAAATTTAGTTTCTAAACAAATTTTTGCAAGATGGCAAGCAATTTTATTTGTATTTGATTTTGAAATAGAATATATCAAAGGAGAAAACTTTGTCTTATCTCCAAATTCTCTTGTAAGACTTTCCAAAGTAAATTTCAATAAAGTAAGTCTTTTACTCATTTCTTTGAACTTTCCAATATTTCTTACTTTTACTCTATGATTTTATAATTATTGAAAATTATCTTTCAAACTTAACTTCAATACTTCTTGCTTTTATTTCATGTTTTATATGATCCTTGTTATACGTGATATCAGAGCCAATAGGTTTCATATATTAAACTCTTAAGCCATTGACAGGAAAGAGTGAACTAAGAGAACATATTCTAAGACATAGAATTGAATACAAAATGATAAAAAATTTTCTTAAAAGAAATTGGTTTAGTATATCACGTGAACACAAACTAGAACTAATAATGCAATTAAACTATCTCAAAGACCATCTCCTAGATCTAGAAACTTACTTTTGGATGCTTTGTGAAAAAGGTAGAATTTAGAGAGATTCTAATTCTAGATATCATTCTAGAATTATTAGTATAAGAAAATTTTAGTATATAAGAATTGAGGGATATGGCTAAGTAGCAGTGAAAGCTGTTCATACGTTGGTAAGCTAGGTGTTCCTGACAGCTAAGAGTGCGTGAGTCCGTTGGTAAGCCTGAGGTGTTCCCGCAGCCTTTCCTATCCTGATAGAATTGTATGCTAGAATTTCAAGTTATTAATAATTCGAAAAATGACATCTACAATTAGAAGATGTCTAAATTCTTTTGCTAATAATTCTATAGTGATATCTATTGTTAGAATCTGATTAAATTCTTCCTCTTTTACAAAGCGCCCAAGAGTAAGTTTCTAGATCTAAAAGATGGTCTTTGAGAAAATTTAATTCCATTATTAACTCTAATCTATCTTTAGGTGATATGTTATACCAGTTTCTTTTAAGATAATTTTGTATTGTTTTGTATTCAATTCTGTGTCTTAGAATATGTTCTCTTAGTTCACTTTTCTTCTGTCATTGATCTACGGGATTTAGTATGCGAAACCTATCTGGTGCTGATACCAATTATAATAAGGATCATATAAAACATGAAATAAAAGCAAGAAATATTGAAGTTAAATTTGAAAGATAATTTTCAATAATTATAAAAGCATAAAGTAAAAGTAAGAAATATTGAAAAGTTCAAAGACATGAGTAAAAGACTTACTTTATTGAAATTTGCTTTGGAAAGTCTTACAAGAGAATTTGGAGATGAGGCAAAGATTACTCACTGATGCCTTCTCCTTGAATACAAGCTTTCTTATAAAGACTTAGTTTCGGACTTCAAGACTCTTGAAATCCACTAACATGATTGCTATTTTAAAATATCTTTGACTAACAATACACATGGGTACAATTACATGGAATATATTTATTACAACATTTGATGTGCTCCAAATTTTCAAGTTAGTCTGCACGATCCAACAATATTAGATACATTAGTTTTAAATGTTCATTTACCAGAATCAGTTTTTACACAAAATAGGCGTGGATATTTATTAATTTATAGGATATACTTTAAACAAACTAGTTCAAAATTCAATCCTAGATGTAGATTACAAGATACTAGAGGAGAAACGACAATATTAACAATAGAAACAGAAGAAGATACTCAAACATCAACTTATACACCAAAATTATTTAAATGGAATGTAATCACTATACCAAAAATTTGGCAAATAGATAATTCATTACCACCTAGAAATATAGCACAAAAAGAAATAGCACAACTTAGTCAAAATTCAGAAGGAAAGATTTTATTAAGATTCAATTCTTTATGAATAGGAGAAATTTCATCAAATTATTTTGATATTAAATTTGCTAGGAGTTCATTTTCATTACCAAAAACTAGCAGTTTTAATTATAGAAGTACACAAATAAGTAAAATAAATAATAACCCTTCTTATACAGTAAATTATACAACACCTATAGTAGAACCAGTATATCAATTACCTCCAATGTCACCCACACAATCAGATTTTCAAACTATTGACACTATTCAAAAAGAAGATTTTGAAATTAATAAAGAATATCTAAGAAATAAGTTTATGCAAGAAGAAAATAATTTTAAAAGAAAATCGTATTTTAGTACATTTCCTAAACAAAAACCTGAAAAAATTAGAGAAGAATCGTATGATGAAATGACAAAAAGAAAAGTAAATATTCATTTCTTTACTTGGTTTGCTACATATGCATCAAGACATAATATACAACTACCATATAAAAATCAACATATTATTGTTTAAACAAATGAATTTAAAAAATGAAAAATTATACAACATGGAGTAATTCAATCAATACACCCACCTTTAGAATAAATTAAGATTAAAACAAGTGAAATAGAGGTATTAGCGATGCCATTTAAAAAAGAATCTAACAAACCAAATAATGAAGATGCAACATTAGGAGATATGAAGAAAACAAAATAATTTTCATAATCAATTACTTCATACTGTATTTAACAAGTTACACGAATAAAAGATCAAATAGATAATTTTAAATTAAAATAGTCAACAACTTTTCCTTAAGATATTTGTCCACCATTATTTCAACCGGTTCAACAAAATAATATACCAATAAAACATCCTATGATAGACTTAATTGATCAGACTAATAAAAAACCCAAGATATTACCAAGTTCTTCAAACAATATTAATAAAATAGATCAAAATTAGCAAAGTGATATTCAATCTAACAACATCTAAAGATATAGATGAAATTAATAAAATAACTAGAAAAGATAAATGGAAACAAGCCCCTACAAGAACATATTATCCAAGACCTACTCCACCAGATCTACTGTATGAAGAAAGAAAACTATTTATTTCAAATAGATATGCAGGTGATTAAATTTATGAATGGAATATAGATAGTAAGTCAGAACATGAAATAATTAATACCTTACAAGAAATGGGATTGGCATCTGCTACTTATAAAACTTATAAAACAAGTGATTGTGAGGCTGCTAAGTTATTAGTTATAGGTTTTACAGGATCACTAAAATATTGGTGGGACAATTGTATATGGTTTAATAATCAACAAATAATACTTAACCATGTAGAAAAGACCCAAGTAGAAGATGAAGATGGATTTGTAACTATTCAAGAAACCCAAAATGTTGTAGAAGTACTAATATATATTATTTCAAAGCATTTCATAGGAAATCCTAAAGAGGAATTAGCTAATTCAAAAATAATTTTAACAACTCTTAGATGTCCAACTTTATAAGATTTTAAATGGTTTAAAGTTTTATTTATAACAGATATATTTAAAAGACAGGACTACAATCATTCTTTCTTGAAAGAGAGATTTATTGCACGATTAACAAAATTCTTTTTTTAAAAAAATCAATAAATTAATAGAATTAATAGGAAGAAGTTCAATTCCTTGGGAAAATATAACATATGGTCAATTATTTGCTTTTATTAAAAAAGAAGGTTTAGCAATATGTCAAAAACAAAAAGAAAAAAGAAAAGTAGAAAGATGAGATTATTTTGTGAACAATTTGGTTATGAAAATCTTAGATAACCATTCTACTCTAAGAAATATAAGAAGAATAAATCAAAGAAACTTTATAAAAGTCAATTTGATAACCAATATTATAAGAAGAACAAGAAAAAATATAAACCCAAAAAGAATTATTCAAAATCTAAAAATTATTTAATATGCTGGACTTGTAAACAACTGGTCATACGTCAAAACAGTGTAAAAAGAAAAATAAATTCAATGAATTAATGACCCAGATGAATTAAAAGAAAAACTCAGCAAACTCTTATTTAGTGAGCAATCCAGTCGAGAATATAGTATTAGTGATGATGATAATGATACTCAAGAAATTCAAGATATTGATAATACGTTAGAAATTAGTAAATCTCCAAGTTGTACAGAATGATTACGTAACTGTAAGCAGGTTAATGTCATAACTAAAAATACTAATAAACAGTTTTTATTGGATATTATTGATAAAATTGAAGGCCCAAATGTAAAAAGAGAATATTTAATAAAATTAAAAGAAATCTTAGAACAAGAAAATAGTATTAAGAATCCATAAACATTTAGTTTAAAAAAGATATGGGATAAATATCCATCATAAGTTTATTCAAACAAATTACTACAGGAGAATTACAACAAGAAATTAAAAACCTTAAGGAACAAATAAAAGAAATTCAAAATCAACAATTAGAACAACTCCAAACTCAAACTAGATTAGCACTACTTGAATCTAAAAATAAAATCATGTTTTAACCTCTAGTTCAAAAATAGAAACAAATTATATACAAATAATACAAAAGATTACTTATAAAAAACGGTATGTAAAAATAGTATTACATATGGATAATAGATTGCAGATAGAAACAATTGCATTAGTTGACTCAGGAGCAGACCAAAATTGTCTTAAAGAATGTCTTATTCCAACTCAATGTTACGAGAAAACGTACGAGAGATTACATGGTGCAAATGGAATGTCATTAGAAGTCAATTATAAGTTATCAAAAGTCAAAATATGTAATCAAGGATATTGCTTTAAAACAACATTTATATTAGTAAAAAATCTTAGTCAAGATATTATTTTAGTTACTCAATTCTTAACATAAAAATATCCATTTAAAGTTAATAATCAAGGAATTCATACTATTATTATAGGAACAAAAATAAGCTTTAAATTTTTATCACCAATAGACACCAAAGAAATTTCACAAAACACAATTGATAAACAAATTAACTTAATAAATAATAAACAACTTCATATTAATTATTTAGAAAAGGAAATTAAATATGAAAAAATTGAGGAACAATTAGAAAATCCTAATATAAAAGAAGAAATAGAAAATATTGAAAATAAATTGCGAAAAGAAGTAGACTCAGATTTACCTAATCAATTTTAGGATAGGAAAAAACACTTAGTTACTTTACCATAAATCAAAGAATTTAATGAAAAACATCCAACAAAGGCTAAACCAATTCAAATGAATTAAGAATTATTACAATATTGCTAAAAGGAAATACAAGATTTATTAAACAAGAAATTAATAAGAGAATCAAAATCACTTTGGAGTTATGGAGCCTTTTATGTGAATAAAAGAGCTTAACTAGAAAAGGGAGTTCTAAGATTAGTAATCAATTATAAACCATTAAATAAAGTATTGCAATAGATTAGATACCCTATTCTACATAGAAGAGATTTAATCAAAAGACTTTATGATGCAATACTATATTCAAAATTTGATATGAAAAGTGGATTTTGGCAAGTTTAAATTGTAGAACAAGATAGATATAAAACAACTTTTACAGTTCCATTTGGGTATTATGAGTGGAATGTAATGCCATTTGGATTAAAAAAATGCTCCTTCTAAATTCTAAAATATTATGAATGACATATTCAATCCTTGTACAAAATTCATTGTAGTATATATAGATAATATATCAATATTCTTAGAAGCTATAGATCAACATTTCAAATATCGTAAAACATTCTTCTATGTAGTTAAGAAAAATGGATTAGTCATTTCTGCTTCCAAAATGAAATTATTTCAAGGAAAGGTAAGATTTTTAGGATATGATATATATCAAAGAATAATAAAACCAATCCACAGAGTAATAGAATTTGCTAATAAATTTGTAGATAAAATCAAAGATAAAAATCAATTACAAAGATTCTTAGTATCTTTGGATTATGTATCAGATTTCTTGCCAAATCGTAGAAAAATGTGTAGAGCTTTATTCCTAAGACTTCAAAAGAATCATTCGCCTTGGACAAATCAACATACTAAAGTAGTCAAAATTATAAAAGAAAAAGTTAAAACGTTCCCTTGCTTAGGAATTCCAAACCCTAATGCATTTATGATTGTAGAAGCAGATGCCTCAGAAATAAGATATGGAGATATTCTTAAATAAAAACTATCAAAATCAAGTAAGTAAGCAGATGGCTCGGACCATAGACGAACTGCTCAACTATAAAAAAAAAGAAATTTTATCAATTGTTTTATGTATTATAAAATTTCAAGATGATTTATTCAATACAAGATTTTTACTCCAAATTTTATCAATTGTTTTATGTATTATAAAATTTCAAGATGATTTATTCAATAAAAGATTTTTACTCCATATTTATTACAAATATGCAAAAGAGGTTTTACAAAAAGATGTTAAAATTTTAGTTTCTAAACAAATTTTTGCAAGATGACAAGCAATTTTATCTGTATTTGATTTGAAAATTGAATTTATCGAAGGAGAAAACAATTCTATTCGAGATTTTTTTGACTAGAGAATTTTTATAGGACAAAATCAAAGAGTAAAACACTTGGTGAGAATATTCAAAATGTCAGATAAAAAGATCATGAAAGCCAGTGACTATATCATAGCAAAAACTAATCAATCTATTCAAGTTGTAGGTGTGGGAAAGGTTCCCATTGCAAATACTTATTTAGTTTTAGCTAAATATCCACCTTTACCATTTCTCAAACTGTAGCTGGTCATCTATCCAAACAGGTACTCAATTAATAACTGGGTCATCTACCAAGGTAGGTTCTTCTGTTCAAAAATCTAATTACATTACAAAAACTCAACGTCAACATCTTCAAGTTACTTAATATACTAAGTCAGTCTCTTTAGTTAAACTCAAAACCCTTACTCAAAGATTGTTCCTTCCAGATTGTGAATATATTATGGATAATCCATTAAAAAATTGGCAATTTTATGAACTAATTTTAGTTGATACTGATAGTGTCGAAATAGCCCATCATAAAGATCCAAAAAATCTAGACCAAATATCCTATTCAACCTATAAAATAAAGAAAGTCAAGAGTCTTAAAGAATTTGGTACTCAATCTATTTAGACCGATGGTTAGATATCTACTTTTGTTAGTCTCCCAAAACTTTACATTGGTATGATATTGTCCACTTTGGGCTCAAGCCCTCATGGATTTGCTTTTAGATTCTACCCAAAATGCCTCATAGTAATAGAGATTTTGTCTATACTTATATACCCATGATCCTCCCCATGTCTAGTTGATATGGGACTTTGGTCGCACTCTTAACATTTGTATTTGTAATATTTTATATTCAAGAATTATATTTATGGATATTACTATGTAAGTTATAAACTCGCAATTGCGCTGCTTTATATATTACATTTTCTTTTTAATCTATATCTTTTTTATAATAAGAAAAAATTTAATTTCTTTTGTTGTTAATTTGTTTCTTCCAATTCTCTCTATTGCATTAAAAATTTTTATTCAATAAATTTTGTATAATTTCTATATGTGTAAAAAGGTTTTGTGACTTAATAATATTGATTACAAGCAATAATTTTATGTAAGTTCAACTTTCAAAACATAATTTGTAAGTCCACACTTTAATCAAACATTACACGACCTATGTCGAGATTTAGGGATGGCAATGGGTAGGGAAGGGTAGGGTATATTAAAAAATTAATACCCATATCCTTCAAGGGTCTTAAGTTTCATACTCGTACCCTTCAGGGTCTTAAGTTTCATATCCATACCCTACCCATATCCATTAATGATTAACCATACGCTACACATTTATAAAAGGATACCCATAAGGTCCGATCGAAAAATAATACTAATAATTTAATTGTATTGAACAAAGTCTAAATATGACTTAAAATTTTAACTAACCAAAAAAAAATTCACTAACAAAAGCCTTTATAATCTTCTTCTTGCAATTTATTCCAAAAATAATTAACAAATAAAAAATAAAATGACCATAAAAAAAGTAATGCTAAAACCCTTTAAGATCTTCTTCTTGCAATCATTAATCATGATTTTGACCCCAACACGACAAGTCCTATAACATTAAATGATAAAACAACAATTAAATTTAGTATTAAATATATTTTAAGTTACGTTAAAACGATATAACTTTATGCTTTAGGTATTAGACTTTTTATATTTTATTTAATCATTATTAATAATCTATTTAATAGGGTATTTAAATGATGTGAAGGGTATGGGTAGGGCATCCTTACCCTACCCATACCCTTTAGGGTCTAATTTTTTGTACCCTTACCCTACCCAAATCTATAAAAGTGATATCCATACCCTTCCCATTAGGGTAAGGGTATACAGGTATATGGGTACGTGAGTAAAATTGCCATCCCTACGAGATTGTTTTATATTATAATTGAATTAATCAAACAACATTGGCATTAATTTTAATATAATTTTGGTTGTTTATAGATTAATATTTAAGATTCCTTCGATTAATTATATTATTTAATAAAAAATTCTTCCTATAATTAACTATAAAGAATAAAAAGTAAAAAAAAAAGTATATTATGTAAATAATTTTTATATTTTCATGCTGTAAGTATAAATAAACTAATAACCATATTGTTCTCTGCATTCCAATAAAAGTCAATAAAATACCTAATCCAAAAACTAAGAGCTCAAATATATACCCATCGGACCAAAAACTCATACTTTCCATGAGAGTTTGTACCATATGGATATATGGGATTATCATCCTTTCACCTCACTCAATTAATTAAATTATTATCAATCTCTTGATTTAATTTCCTGTAATATCTAGCTAAAAAAATTGATAAGTTACTTTTTTTTTTCTCATAACTCAATGTAAAAACAAGTAACTAATAAAAACTAATTACCATAACTTACTGCATAATAAAAATTATTAATCAACTGCTTTATAGGGCTTTGGATGCTTAGTCTACCAAAGAAAACTATGTAATTCAATGTGGGTGAATCTGCATATTTAAAAAAAAAAAGAATCAAGTTATCTATAGGGCTTTGTATAATTCAGTGTTAATTAATGTGAATTAGAATCATAAATAGGTGATATTTTAACATAAAATTTTGACATAATTTGTTGAGACAAATTTATAGCCATTGATCTTACAAAATCTAATGGATGAGATTGAAAATTAACAACATGCATTTAATACTACCAACTCATCAATTATCTCAACCATTAGATTTTATAGATCCATGGCTAGAAAATTGTGTCTAGTCTTGTGTCAAAATATCCCCTCCCATATATAAAACTTAAAAGAGTAGGGATTAATGCAATGAACACTTGAACAAGGTAAACTTGCACAAGGTAGTAGACACACGCATATTACGTTTCCCTTTATCATGCATGCATTAGTTTGTTGTAATCATGCATGCAAGATAGCTCATAAGATTACAATCTCTAGATTTAATTGAGTTTAGCCAAATTATAGAATTGGTCTTGGAGCTATAGAACTTATCATGCATGCATTAGTTTTTAAGGGTATGTTCTAATCATGGGTTTGTAACAATTGGTCTTGGAGCTATAGAACTTTGTCGTAGCTCAAAACTAGTTCATGACCTATAAACAAAAGCTAGGCACTTTTGTTTGGACAAGGTTGTTGTGTTGTTTGTCTTTAATAGAGAAATGATAAGTCTCTAACCATTTGAAGAAGTTGACTTCAGGACAAAGATACTTGTGCATTATGAAAGCTGAACACAGACCATGTAGAAATTATCCATTTGGTGAAAATACTGCAACCGAATGTGAATTTCTATACCTGGGCACTAGAGGCATTCCTACTTCAATCTTGAATAAGTAGTATACCTCTAGTATACAGGCTATTATCCTTTACTAGAATAAAAAGTGAGATCTAAAATAGCAAGGTCAATACCTTGGCTAGTTGGGATTGTAAGATCTGTATGCTAGTAGTCACTATACCATTTATATGGAATTTATGACTTCTAAAGGATTGCAGAATACACCTTGATGGCTTTACAAGGTTTTATTTGAGAGAATCTTAACTGAGTGTTTAATGAAAGTTGTTCATTAAATTGAGATTTATTTTAATAAATCTCAACTCATTTAAATGGTGTGAAACTACTATCAAGTACTCCGGATGTAATTAGATGGGTCACACGGTAAATCATACCTAGCTCCCTATTGGAGCTTGTAATTAAATATGTCCATCAAAGTTTTCTAGGTAACTAATATAAATTGTCTGAAAAAATACTGGACTTGAAAAATTAACTATTTAATTTAATTAGATTTATTAGATAATAAAGTTCAGGTATTAAATTAAATATATTTGACTAATAAATTGACTTATTATTTAATTAATTTGATTAATTAAATAATAGATTATTTTGCAGCTAACACCTTTTTTTATCTTATTTACAATTATCATTTCATGTCGCTATGATTAATCTATCGAATTTAATTTTTAAAGAAAGTGGGTAATTATGTGTAGTTTGTCTGTCTATTGAATCTTCTATAAATTATAACCATAGAATTTGGTTGAATATTTTAATGACAATACCCAGACTGTACCATTTCTTCTAGAAGATATTTAATTAACACGATTTAGTAATATTTTATTATGAATGACCTATAATCAAGGTTTTCTTGTTAATTTCTTTTATTATGATGGAAAGGCGTGGGCTTCACAAATGGTATATTTACAAGATATATACCTCAATCATATATACACTAAAAAAAGAAAAACCTTATCCAGCAATAATGCAACTCTATTTGATGAATCCAAATTAGCACGGAGTTTACAATGATTTTGGAAAATGAGAGCTTTGAATAAAAAGGTTTTGCGTGAAGCAACACTAAAATAGATGTATATCTACTATTACAATATATATTAAGTTTTAAACCGGCTATTTTGTATGTGTAAAAAGAGCAGTAACCAGTGAGTTATTTACATGATCGAATATATCATTATTCCATCTATATAAATAAAAAAAGTGAAACAAACACAAAATTTTAATTATTGTATTAATATAAATAAAAAATATTATTATATGTAATCTTGTATTAAACTTATCCAATCTGCAGTACTGTTCTCAATGCTATCATCGGTGATGTACAAATGCTGCCTAAGGACTTTAAAACTTTAAAGGAATAAAATATATTTGAAATTATTTAAAATAAAAATACATTTAATTTTGGATGAAATTAAAAATTACTAATGCTACTGCATTGCATACTTTGTCAAAAAAAAAAAAAAGGATTGTTTAATTTTCTCCAATATCTTGGTGACAAAATTCAGAAGTTTTTTTTTTCTGAAAAAACCCAGCTAATAAGAATAAAACTAATCATTAATAAGAATCAACTAAGCCGCTGGCTACAAAAGAAAACTACAATTTAATTTTGGAGAACTTGCAAAATAAAATTTGATTCAATATTATTATTCAAATACTCCGTATGGCTTTGAATAGTTTCATGAAATAGACACGTAAACAGGAAACATGCGAAGGCAGTTGAGACATGCATGCATATGTTTGTTGTAATCAAGCATACTAAATGTAATTTAGCACGAGATCATATCTCATAGGATTGTTATATATACATTTAATTTAGTTTAATTTATCCAACATCATAAAAATTACATGCATTAATAGACTTAATAAACCTTCATGAAAATTAATTTGCACAAACAAAATAAGAAATCAATTTTATGACTAATAAGACTGCAAATATAATTTGTATGTGTAAATATTTTGTAATCAAGAATTATATTTCTTGGATATTACTATGTAATTTATAAACTCTCAAATACCATTGTTTTGTTATTGAATTTTGTTTTTCAACTATATCTATTTTCTTAATAAGAATACATATAATTTCTTCTGATGTTAATTTGTTTCTTCCAATTCTCTCGATCGCACTAAAATCTTTTATTCATAAATTTTGTACAATTTCTATATGTGTGCAAAACCGGTTTTGTGAGTAAATAATTTTGATTATAAACACTAATTATATGTAAGTTCAATTTTTGAAACATAATTAGTAAGCCCACACTTTCATCAAACATTACACAACCTATATCGAGATTGATATACTGTAATTGAATTAGAAACAGCGTTGGCATTAATTTTAATCTTATTTAGGTTGGTTATAGATTAATATCTTCGATTAATTAATTTATTATTTTAAAAAGTTCTTCCTATAATTAACTATAAAGAATGAAAAGTTAAAAAAAATCTTATGTGAATAATTTTAATTTACATTTTCAGACTGTGAATATAAATAAACTAATAACAATATTGTTCTATGTCATTGTAATTAAAGTCAATAACATACCTAATCCAAAAACTAAAAGCTTAAGTATATAGACATCGAACCAAAAACTCGGAGAGTTTGGACCATAAATCAAGCAGTACAACAAAATCCAAATGTAAATATTTAACTTCAGAAAGATATTCTTGATTATCATCCTTTCACCTGATCACTTAATGAATTAAATTGTGACAAAACTGGTAAGTGACCATTTTTTTAATAACTCAAAAAAAAAAAGTAACTAATACAGACTTGCCACGACTTGGGTGAACTGCATAATAAAAAATTATTAATCAAGTTCTTTATAGGGCTTTGGATGCTCAGTCTGTAAAAGAAAACCGCATAAATAATTCAATTTGCGCGAATCTGCATATTAAAAAAAAAATTATCAAGTTATCTATAGGGCTTTCTATGCTTTAGTGTTAACTAATTTGAATTAGAATTATAAAAAAATTATAAAATTCAAAAGAGTAGGGATTAATACAATGAAATACAACACCTAAACATGGTAAACTTGTGAAGGTAGTTGACACATGATTATTACTCTTTATCGTGCGTACACAAGTTTGTTGTAATCATGCATGCAAGATAGCTCAAAAGATTACTATCTCTAGATTTAATTGAGTTTTGGCCAAGTCATAGAAATTCAGATCGAGCATTAATACACTTGTTGAACTTTCATGCAAACTAATTTATACATAAAATTACTAAATCAGTTCTTTCAAATATACATCATAATTTTAGTTTTCACTTCTCTATCCATTTTATATACGTTAGTCTGCCAATGTAGTTTGTATTGCAGTATTTCTATATATTCAAGAATTGGATACTCTCTCAGAGGATGTTGCTTTATATAGATTTTATTCTCTATGTAGATGTAATCTTCAAATAAGAAATTTATAAATTCTTCTCTATTTTTTTCTTCTGTTGTTTATTTCTTCCAGTTTTTTGTGTTGCATTAAAAATTTATCTTTATCTTCCTTAAAATTAATTTTTATAAGTTCTAAATGGGACTTTTTGACTTAATAATAATTTGTTAAGGAACACTTATATGGATAGAAGTTCAATTAGGGAACATAGTTAGTAAGTCCAATTTTAATATAATTAACTAGGTTGATTATAGATTAGCATCCCAGATTATATCTCTTTATATTATTTGAAAAGTTCTTAACAGAAAGTTCTTCCTTTTAACTAAGAGCAAAGAATATGGGACAAACCTTTAAAATCTGCTGGTCTGGTAGATTACTGCTCATCTTCATAAATGTTTTTATCGCAAAAATTAATCTTATACAAAATCATTTTTTAAATAAAAAACAATTTGAATAAGGAAAATATAATCACCCCTGTTGTCTCATGCGTGTTATTGATCATGGCCTTAATTAATGATTCTTTTCGTGTCAGATCAACCTAATTCTAAATAGATCTTCCTAAAGTTTGATTTAACTATCTATGAACTGGCCAGCGAAAATGAACTTATGATGTATATTTATATTGGTGTTCAAATTTGACATTAAATTATCCCACTTTTTATTTGATGTAATAGATAGAATTTCCTGATACCATTTTAATTACATTTTTAAATCTGGTGAAAAATAATAATTTCAATCTGTTAGTGTCAACGTGACATGTGGCAAATTTCATGTACACTACATTTGACTAAAATTTATTCTTGTCAATTTGTGATAAAAACATGTGTGATATTATTTTTCTTAATATATAATGAGATATTTATTTTAGAAAAAGATTTTATCATTGGAAAGTTTTTAGAATTGGAATACTTTTGATACTTATCCTAATTGGTTTAGTATTTTAGTTGATTACAATTTCCTATTTGGATTGGGATATTGTGATGTGCTTTCCTATAGTTTATCTAATCATCCTATTTTAGTTTTGTAGGACTTTAATGATGATTAGGATTGTTGATTACATGAATAATATAGCTGTTCACACAGACTATATAAAAGGAAAGCACTCAAGGCTTAACGGAAGTGTAGATAGAGTGTGTGTATATGCAAAAATGTGAGACCACTTGAGTGACTTTATTTTTCATGATATTCATTGCAAAATCCTTATGATTGAGTTAGTTTAGACTATGTATGACTCATATGCATTGAGTATGTACATAAATCTGATTTGTGAAAGTTACTGAGTAATATAAGCTTAAGAGAGTTGAGTGATTACATGATTTTGTAACAGTTATCGTGGTTACGTCTGACTAAACCGTTGTAGTTAAATCTGACGTGTCTGTGAAGAACAACATCAGAAGAGTGTGTGAAGGACTTTGGCTATGATCAAGGGTGATCAAGTTTACATAGATTAGGTTAGTGAGTGGGCAAGTGGCGGCTACTGTAGAGAGTCCCAAGTCGAGTGTAAACACATACAACATAGTGGATTGCAACTCTTGTTACCTGTGGATGTAGGCCAGTTGCTAGCCGAACCACGTAAAACTTTCTATTATGTTATTCTTAACTGTTTCAGTTACGTCTGTGATAACTAATCAAATACTGCAAAAACTAACAATTGGTATCAGAGAGGGTTCACTGACATACTAGTGTAAATCAAGCTTTTATTTTGCAGGTATAAAAGGACTACAGAATGGAAGTATATCACTCAACCACCATTGCTTGAGGATGGAAATTACGCCTATTGGAAGGTTAAGATGAAGAACTTTTTGAAATTTCCCTTGATGATAGAGTTTGGACCAGCATTGTTCATGGATAGACACTACCAACGAAAACCAATGAAGCTGGACAACGAGTTGAGAAACCTGAAAAAGAATGGACTGAAGCCGAATATAGATTGTGAAGCTAAAATTTTAAGGGAATCAATACCATCTTATCTCAAAGTGCACAACCACAAAGCAAGCATGGGATATTCTTGAGGTAAAGCATGAAGGTACAAAGAAGGCAAAAGATTCTAAATTACTTACCTTGACTTCAAAATTTGAGAATCTTACTATGGATGAAGATGAAACTATAAGTGATTTTCATACTAGACTTTGTGAAATAACTAATGCTACTTACATGCTTGGTGATGAATATTCTAAGGCTAAAATTGGAGGAAAGATCCTTAGATCTTTGCCAGATAAATTTCAGCCTAAGGTTATGGCCATTGAAGAAAGCAATAACATGAAAACCATGAGGGTTGATGAACTCCTTGGTTCTCTTCAAGCGTATGAGATGGGGTTGAAATCGAGGAAGAAAGAAAAGAACATTGATTTTTCTACCGCTTCAGAAAAGAAAGAATGTGATGATTTTGATGATGAGTAGGTTGCGTATTTGACAAAGAACTTTGTGAAATATATGAAGAAAAATCTCAAGAAGAAAAATCCTGAGAAAGTACAGAAAGTAAAGAGCTTTGATACGAAAAATTTTCTTAAAGAATCAACCAAGAAGATTCAAGAAAAATCTAACAAGAAAGACCAAGTACAATGCTTCGAATGTAAAGGATTTGGCCATATATGATCTGAGTGTTTGAGCTACAACAGAAGGATGGATAAAGGCTTGTGTGCAACCTGGAGTGATGACTCAAAAATAAATTCTGATGAGGGAGAACATTCAAGTAATTTTGTTGCATTTGCTGGTAATGTGTCTGAAAAGGTAAAGCAGTCGTGTTTGAGATAATTAAGTAAAACAGATTAGACAATGATGGATTAGATGCAGAGGAGGAAGCTGATTATCAAAAGGAACTTCAACTTGCTTATAATGCATTTTATGAAACATAGGAAAAACAGAAAGCTCAAATCAATAATCTGCAGAAAGAGAGAGAAATTCTCAAATGTTAGAAGGCATATGCTTAAAACTACACGAGTAAACTGGAGCCAGTTGTGAACCAAAAAACTAAAGAGATTGAGAAACTCATATCTAAACTTGCAGAAGCTCATAAGCACATTGATGAACTTATGATTGGTTCAGCTCGACTAGATCAAGTTTTAAGTCTTGGAAGAAAAAGCACAAAAAAGCATGGCCTAGGATTCGATGATGATAATATTACATTAACTTTCAAAACAATTTTTGTTAAAGCTTCAACTAACATTTTAGGTTCAAGTTCAAATACTAGCTCTCAAAACTCAAAAGGTAAAGATGTCTTTGTCTCATCCATGAGTTCCTTTATGTCAAGCCTAGGAAAGATAATCAAATTTGTTCCTACTTGTTATTTTTGTGGTGTAAAAGGTCACGCCAGACCTAGATGTTATAAGTTGTTGAGTCTATTGCATAATAAATCTAAACAGTTTAGACAGTTATCTAAGACTCCACCAGTTTGGGTTAAGAAATAAGTAATTGCATGTAGTGTTGCATTTACTGCTTTAAAATCCACATCCAATGATTTTTGGTATTTTGACGGTGGATGCTCAAGACACATAACACGGAACATGAACTTCTTGAAAGACATCAGATCTTGTAAGGAAGAGACAGTCACATTTGGTGATGGAGCTAAGAGCAAAGTGCTAGGTAAAGACACTTTGTGTGTTGAAGGTTTGCCTAAGTTGAAAAATCTTTTTGTTTGTCAAAGGGCTAAAAGCCAATTTAATCAGCATTAGCCAAATTTGTGATGACCAATTTGAGGTGAAATTTACAAAAAGTAGATGCATGGTTTTAGACAAACATAGAAATTGAATTCTTGAAGGTACATTATCAAATGAAAATTGCTATTTGTTGACAAACATTAATGAATTTTCTGTCAAAATATCAGATTTAGAGTTATGGCACCAAAAGCTATGACACATAAACTATAGGGACTTAGTTAAGTTAACTAAGACTAGAGTAGTTAAGTGTGTTCCTAATCTTGATGACAAACCAAATTGTATTTGTGGACCATGTCAGTTAGGCAAACAAATAAGAGGATCATATAGCTCTAACACATACCTTAGCTACTCTAAGATTCTAGATTTGTTGCACATGGACCTTATGGGACCAATGCACATTGAGAGCATTGCAAGAAAGAGGTATGTTTTGTTGTTGATGATGACTTTTCAAGGTTTACTTAGGTTGATTTTATTCATGAAAAATTTGACACATTTGAAGTATTCAGAAACTTATATGTTAAACTTGAGAATGAACAAAATAGGAACATTGGTAGAATTGTAAAAACTCTAAGTGATCATGGGAAAGATTTTAAAAATGTTTCCTATGCAGATTTAAAAAAAAAAATTTCATGGTATGTCTTATGAATTTTCAGCTCCAAAGACACCTCAACAAAATGAAGTGGTAGAGAAGAAGGACAAGACTTTACAAGAGATGGCAAAGGTTATGTTGGATAGCAAAAAGCTAACAAAAAGGCTATAGGCAGAAGCTATCAGCTCAGCATGCTATATCTCCAATAGAGTGTTCTTGAGACATAGAACAATGCAAACCCCCTGTGAGATTCTGAAAGGAAGGAAACCTAACCTCAAATATTTTCATTTTTTTGGTTACAGGTGCTTTATCTTGAATGGTAGGGAGTAGTTGGGCAAATTTGATGCTAAGAGCGACGAAGGAGTTTCTGTTGGATACTCAACCAATAACAAGGCTTATCGTGTTTATAACTTGAGAACTGAAACCATTATGGAATTAGCAAAGGTGGTGTTTAATGATACTGATGATTTCTCTATTTATTCACGGGAAAAACAGATTATTACTTTGATGGAGGTGGAGGATTTAGATAATATAGAAGATTCAAATCTCAGCTACTACAAACTACAAAACAGGATCAGTTGCAACTGATACCACCAGTGCAGTTAACTCAAATAAAATTGAACCATCAGACAATGCTAATCTGGACAGAAATCAGACAAGAGATCTTGGTATTGAGAGAGATCCACCATCCTCGATTCAAAAGGCAGATCTCACAACTACAATCATTGGAAGTCCAGAAAGCATAATGAAAACAAGAAGCAAGGTAAGAAGTATAGTAAGTCATACTTGTTATGTCTCTTTAATAGAACCAAAGAATGTCAATGAAGCCTTAAAAGAAGATGTTTGGATAAATGCAATACAAGAAGAATTGAATCAATTTGAAAGAAACAAAGTACGGGTGTTAGTTTCTAGACCAAAAGATGCAAATATTATCGGAACTAAATGAATCTTTAAAAACAAAACTGATGAAAATGGGCAAGTCATTAGAAATAAAGCTATATTAGTTGTACAAGATTACACTCAAATTGAAGGAATTGATTTTCAGGAAACTTTTGCACCTATTACTAGACTTCAATCTGTTAGGTTGCTACTTGCTATTTCATGCTCGTCGAATTTTAAATTGTTTCAAATGGATGTGAAGACAGCCTTTTTGAATGGCTATCTTAATGAAGAGGCTTATTTTGAATAATCTAAGGGATTTATTGGTCCTAAATATCCAAATTTTGTGTATAAGCTTTGTAAAGCATTGTATGGTTTCAAACAAGCTCCTAGAACTTGGTATGAGAGATTAACTAGCTTCTTGATTCAAAGAGGCTATACTAGAGGAAGAAATGATAAAACTTTGTTAATTAAACATGCTTCAACTTATTTCATTATTGCTTAATTGTATGTTGATGATATTGTCTTCGGTTCCATAAACAAAGTCAAAGGTAATGAATTTGTTGAACTAATGTAGAGTGAATTCGAGATGAGTATGGTAGGTGAGTTGAATTTCTTTCTTGGTTTACAAGTGAAGCAACTTAAAAGTAGAATATTTATTTCACAATCAAAATATGCTAAAAACTTGGTAAAGAAATTCGAGCTAGGTCAAGGCACTTAGAACTTCTATTAGTACTAACATTAAGCTAACAAAAGAGAATGTAGGTAGTGATGTTGATTCAAGCCTTTACAGAAGCATGATTAGAAGCCTCTTATACCTGACTACAAGCAGACCAGATATCACTTTCAATGTTGGCTTATATGTTCATTTTCAGTTATATCCAAAAGAACTACATTTATCAACAGTGAAGAGAATTATCATGAATGTTCATGGGACATTCGACTTTTGAATATGGTTTACTAAGGACACAAATACATGTCTTGCAGGTTATAGTGATACAGATTAGGCAAGAAACATGATAGGAAAAGCACTTTGGGTGGTTACTTTTACCTAGGCAATAACTAGGTTTCTTGGCATAGTAAGAAGCAAAAAAACATCTCATTATCTATAGCAGAAGCTGAATATATAACTGCTGCAAGTTGCTACACTCAATTACTTTGGATGAAACAAATGATAAGTGACTATGGTATTAATCAAGATTCAATAACCTTGTTTTGTGATAATATTAGTGCAATTAATATCTTAAAAAATCTAGTCCAACATTCTAGAACTAAGCACATTGATATTGGGCATCATTTTATTAGAGAGCTTGTTGACTCCAAAACAATCCACATTGAACATATCTCTACCAAGAATCAACCAGCTGACTTGTTTACTAAAGCACTTGATGCATTGAGATTTGAAAAACTTAGAATAGCCATAGGCATTTGTCAGTTATCTACATAAAAACTGTGTTTAGTTATGTTATTTATATCTGCAGCATCATTAGTCAATTTTTCAACATAAGCATGATTGAGCCACTTTGATATTTTAACGTTATTTGTAATTTAATGTCAAAACCAGAGAGGTCTACCAATTATAATGTGTGGGAAAGCTAACCTTAGAGAATAGCTTCAATGTATCTAGAAAATATGTTAAGGCAACCCACTCTAATGGAACATGGCTGCATCATTTCATGTGTGAAAGCTACCGGTTTTTACAAAAATAATTAATTCTTGTTGAGATTAATATTTGCGTGTGTAAGAAACATGCTCATGTTGACCAGTCAACAGAATTGAATGACAAGAAGATAAAGATTGATGTTAATATGAGTTTAAACATCTCTAATACATGCTTGGTTTTAAAATGACTTTGTAAAACTTAGATATTTTAGTTATGTAAAGTTTAATTGTTTTCAGTTATGTGTAATATAACTTTCGACCAAAGCTTCATGTCTGAATCTGTTTTATTTTCTTATGTGTTAATGTGTCAATAAGATGAGCCACATCAGCAAGGTCGTTTTAAGGGAAAGATTGTTTAGTGGAGGAAGATTTTGGTGATTTTATAAGATTTCAAATTGTCTTATTTAATGAAGATTTTCAAAAATTATTTTTGGAAATTACCATAATTAATGTGATAAATATCAGGACATTTTCTCTTTCTTCAAATTTAATCCTTTTGGAAACGA
Organism: Boswellia sacra; assembly: GCA_013180625.2. Classification (NCBI taxonomy): domain Eukaryota; kingdom Viridiplantae; phylum Streptophyta; class Magnoliopsida; order Sapindales; family Burseraceae; genus Boswellia; species Boswellia sacra. Next base: position 147,848 of record SNVD02009406.1, on the reverse strand, counting down.
ATTTGATTATAATTTAAATTCCTAAAATCTGGATTGGATTGGATTTTGTGCTGTTTCTATCACACTTGATTATTAACTCTTAATTATATAAATTCCATATTTGTTTTTATCTTTTTATTAACCCTAACTGCAGCAAAGCTTCTTTCTTTTCTCTCTAACCACCATGGCCAAACGCAAAGCTACAACTCCATCTTCTTCAAGTGAATTCGAAATCGCTAGCTCTTTTTCATCCTCTAAATATTTGACTGAAGAGGAATTAAGCTAAAAAGAACAGAAGGCTCAGTAAGAACAACATGCTAACCTAGCAATCGAACCAGAGTAGTCGCCTCTGACAGAACCAGAGCAATCATCCACTGGAGAACCAGATTCGACTTCGACTCCACCAGTTCCAGTTGACCCAGCTATGAGTGAGAATGACGATGTCATGCTTGGTCAGGTGTGAGACTGTGCCAATCCTCGCAGTCACAAGTTCTTGAAGCGAGAGAATGAAACAAGGTTTAGATGATACACTTTAGAGAGAGAGATTCATGTGGAGAGGCCTATCAAAGTCAATGACTTTGATGACTATCAGCTTAGAGAGATTCTCAAATCCAGACATTGGATGAGAACGGTAACAAATTTAACTCCTTCTGTTAAAACTCTTTTTCCAAGAATTCTATGCCAATATTTTGCCATGTATTGATGATCATAAGAGTTATTACTATCATAAGGTTTATTGTAAAGGGAACTTGATTAGATTTTCTCTGAATGTCATAAACCAGTTTTATGAAATTCCTATTGGCATTCAGTATACTATTGGCAATGAGGTGAATATGAGTGAGGTCACATCTGAGCTAAATAGGAGTAGAAAGGTTCATTAGAATCCACATGATGGGGCAGATAAAAAACATTTGATTCTGAAGTATCGACTGTTGCATAAAATCAGTCAATTCAATTGGTTTCCACCCATACACCAAAATAAAGTTAGAGAGGATAGAGCCAAGTTTGTTTACTATCTTGGCACAAATCACTCGATTAATATTGGATTGTAGATGTACAATGTACTCAACACTTTCATGTTAAGTCGTATCGGATTAACAACCGACACTCGATATCAAACTATTTTCGAAGACATCGAGTGTCGGATGCATCATCCAACACTTGACACTATATACTCGACACTCGATACTTACATGTCAGGTTACATGAATTAAACTCGATTGCAAAAAGCCCGAAGTTTATAACTCGATTTCAGGTTTTTTGTCACATTAACACGCCTGTAACCCGACCAACCCGATAAAACTCGATCGGGTTGGGTCGGGTCGGGTCAGGTAATTTTGAACACCCCCTAGCCAAAAGCATTTAACGGAGTCTTGGAGACTTTCGAACATGAGGGAAAGATGAACTGCCAAGCCGTTTCTTAAATCTATCAGCCTTCTCTTTATATCTCTTCCTCGTTGTGGTGGGAGTGGGCTGCTTAGAAGCTACAAAGCAGGTTGTGCTTCAGCTGTGTCAGAAGAGGTGGCAGTAACCTCAGCTACAATTCTTCTAACCTCCCTATCACGTTTGTCTGCACTGGTCTCTGTTGTGTTTAACTCAATAGCATGTTGTTGAGTAGAAACCAGAGATACTTTTGTAAGTGGAGCTAGTGGAGAGGTGACTGGTGCAGATGGTTTTATCGCTTGTTCTACAAGAGGGGGTTCTTCTGCGTGTTCTGCCTTTGGTTGTGCTGCAGGTGATGAGGTTTGAGCTTCATAAGGTGGTGACTTGGTGGATAGTTGAGAGGTAGTATGCTCTGCTTCAGGGATTGAAGAAACAAGAGGGTCATTTTCAGCAAATGGTGAAGACATTGGAATCTCGGGCTCAACTTGTTTTGTTTCATCTGACAGTGATTCATCTCACAATGCTGGAGCTGTTGAATCAATTTTCTTCTTCTGTTTGTCAGATGGTTGCTTCACCATTTCATCTTTCCTCTTTCTCTTCAATTTTCTTCCCTTAGCAATTGACTTGATGTGCTTTTTCTTCTGCTTTTATTTTGCTGTTATGTCTATTGCAATAGTAGGTTGTGCAGCTTGTTTTGCTTCAGCCATTAGCTCAATTTCAGCATATATTGGAGCATTAGGAACTGGTATTCGCTCAGCTGACTTCTCAGGAGCCTCATGTTCAGTCTCTATTGGCTATGGTGCTTCTGCTGTACCATAGTGCCCTGCAAATTTTGCCTCCAAAATAAGCTGTCTTTCTGTGATAACTTTCAAATCTTGCACAACCTCAGTCAAAGCAGAATTGATCAAAGCAAGATGTTCTTCAACATTTTTCATTTGATTTTTCCTGACTCTTTGAGGCTTTGGTTAAGGTACAGGCAAGTTAGTCTTATCATGCTTTGGTGATGGATTTAAACAGAATTTCTGTCTGTTCCTTGGGACTTATAGGGATGCTATTCTGTGCAAGAATCCCTTGAATTAAGCATAGAAACACAAGCAAGTAATAATCAGAGTGATATGAACCAATTTGAACAATTGATCTATAAGCTAGCAAGCCAAAGTTAATTGGTCGATTGGTGCCTAAACAATATAAAAATTTCACTCTGTCTTCCCGAACTTGATTTTGATGAGAAGAGGGAAGCCAATTGAACTGAGTTATCTTACGCATCACTCTATATTTCTTCCTAAGGTATTGCTGGTCTATACCATCTCTCGGTTTCCAAATAATGTCTGTTCCACCAGTCAATTCCTTTATCACTTTAGCCACGTTAAATTCTTCATCTAAAGTGTGCAAACTGCCTATAGGAATGTCCAGGAAAGTGTTTATAACATTCAGAGAGAATTTAATAAACTTTCCTCTACAATAAACCTTGTGATAATGAAAGCTTTTCGGGTCATCAATGGCAGGAGTGATATTTGCATAGAATTATTGAATTAAAGATTTCATAAGGTAGGAAATTTGATACCGTTCGAGTACAATATATGGACTCAAGCATCTCACTCAGGCCATAGAAGTTAAATCAGTGAGCTTCACGGGCCATTCTGTCTGTAGCTTCCTCTGTGAAATGTACTTTATGAACTTCTGCTTGATGGCTTCCGTAAGGAACTTGTTGAACTTTGGTTTCACTTTGTCTTTCATCTTTCTCACTGGCACTTGCTCATCCCCACTCATGGCGGGTCAACTGCGATCTCTACATGTTCTTGTTGCATTGGAGAGGATAATGCGTTGTCACTCCTGTTGTAATTGGAGTCACTCTGAGAAGATAAAGAACTTGTGGATTTTAATGATTCTGTGTTTGTCGCCATTGTTAGAGTTTACTGGCTTCACCAAAGTTTCCAGAACAGGAAGAGAAATAGTGTGAGGGACAGTGGAGAAACTGTTGTGGTAGTATGGTATGAACAGGAGAAACCCTAAGCAATTTCGTAATATGCTAGGTTGATTTAAACAATTTTTTTTAACAAAACAATTAATGTTAATTTCCTTTCCAAAAACCGTTTCATAACTGACATTGATGAAAAAAAATCAAAATTTGATTCCCATTAGAATAAGGAATTCTAATAGAACTAGGATTCCTGCCACTGAAACTTCTCCCCCTTAATTCAATGCAGCTGACATGGCACTTTAACACATAGACACACAAGAAAAGTCAAATTTCGGATTGGCACAAAGAACATCATATGTTATAAAAAACGTAACAGAAAACAGTTAACAGTAACATAACAACAATATCTGAACATCATATGAATCATTCTAAGAAAGCATATTTCATAGCTGTTTTATTTACTTTTAATTATTTTATCACTTAATCCAATTGAGTGATCAACTTGAGCATGCTTCTTACACACACAAAAGTTAGTCTTAATGTGAATCTTATAAATAAATACAGTAGCTTTTACACATGTATAGAGGTAGCCCTTTTCCATTTGAGTGGACGACCTCACCATATTTCTTAGATATAATGAAGTTACTCTCAATGGATGGCTTTCACACATCATATACTGGTAGCCCTCTCTATATTTTTCATTTTTAAACCAATATTTTATCAACCACACAATTTTTATATTACAGCTCACACATGCTTAATTAGAAGAAAACTTATAATATTACATATACAAATAGCATAACAGTAAGCAGTGTTTATTCAGATAACTGAAAGATGTCTAAGGCTTGTCTGATACCAATTGAGAGTTCTGAAAGTATGCAGTTATAAGAAATATAACAGTAAACTGTAAAGTAAATCGGCACAGGAGGATTTTTACGTGGTTTGGTTATAAAACCTACATCCACGGACAGCTATAGAGCTGCAATTCACTAAGTTCTTGTTTGTACAATCTTTAGGACCTTTTACAGTGCTGACTTACTCTCACACACTGACCTAATCTTTGACAAATAAAATCTCGTCAAGATCTTAAACTCTAGTGACACTGCCCACTCTTTATCGTAGATAACTTAACAACATGCTGTTAAGTTATACATAACAAACGATGTCTGACACTGAATTACATAAACACTTAACCCGTAAGTTATCCCAAGTTCTACTAACTCACACAGACCCAATCAACAACTCATGTACAATTTTTATCTCTCATACATGAATCAAAGACTCATAAAATTAAATCAAAGAAGCATTCCTCTTTGCATTGAAGCTCTTCTCTTTAATTGTTGGAATGCTGAAACAAAAACTCACACAACACACCATATAATCAACATACTCCGTTATGTAGAAATAACTTTGTATATATAGTGGTATGCCTAGACGAAATCTCCTAGACAATCTTGTAAAAATTTTAATCAAAATCATATTAGGATTAGGAGAAATAAAAGAGGAAGTGATATAATTAAACTCATAAAGGAATGAGGACAAATAAATATACTCCTATTCTAATTAGGATACAAGATAATATATCCTAATCTAAGGAGATATTTATTATAAATCAAATACTTCCTAAAATATAATTCTAGAAACAGTAAAATAAGAACCAAAATAATATTCTTATTTTATCACAAGTTGGACAAAATTCTTCATGTACATGGCACATGCACGTTGACACTAGCAATTTTCAAAAGTTAGATTATATTGTTATGTAAAATTTTGATCAAAGATTTATTTTGCATAAAAGATTTTAATATCAAAATATGTTAATTAGGTTTGATTATGCTTACCAAGTTGACGGCTCACCCCTCGTCACAAACATTTTGTAGAGTGACTTTAGTGGCAAGGGTAGAATGGTTGATATAGTGTTATTTTACTACATATAGACTTGATGGATTCAAAAAAGATACTGTTATGGCTTTGATTTGAAGTAAAGTTAAATCAACGCTTTTGGACTATGCATGTTTAATTAATTAGTTTGAAGCTTTGTGTTATCAATGTATTAATTGGATAAGTAAATGATGTTATTTGGAGTATTTGTTTTTGGTGTTTGATGTAGTAACGATTGTATATGTTACATATATAAGAGAAAAATTCAGATGTGAATTTACATAGCAATAGGCCACGTAATGGAAGCATGATAGATTTGGGCATTTCACTGCCTTTGTTTAAAATATAACTAATACTTGATGTTCATTGTATAGGATTTATTAGTAGTGCTTGCTTGAGAAGTTCATTGTGAAATTGATTGAATGAGATGAAAGTATTAATTGTGGAAGACTCGTTAAAGTTGTAAAATTTTGTACTTTATGCATGTATACGTAATAGTTGGTTTTTCTTTATTTCAACTATATTTGGATATTTATTGTAAAACAATCATTTAGTTGTAATTAGTATTGTATAGACACTAATACTAATAAAAGTTTTAGTTTCATTTTTATATTTAATATTATAGTTTGATCAAATTATTTAATTATAATAGTGAACGATTATAATTCTTAGAAGTCAATTATAGAGTTTAAATTTTAATTTTCTTTTGAAACCATCGTAAATATTGATAGATTTTTTACTGTCAAGACTTGCTTTTGATATTTGAAATTTCTAATATTTTATTTATAGAATAGTTGATAGTTATGGTAGAATCTGTTTAAGAATAACAAACTGAAAACAGTAAAGTAATCGGCATAGAAAGTTTTATAGTGTTAGGCCTCCTCTTACACGCTAATATAGTTTTTGTAAATTGATCTATTTGCAATCACAATACTAGTCTCACTTACACTCTTTTGATATTGCTCTTCTCTGTTATGACTAACTTAACTACACCAAGTTAAGCATGATATTACACTTGTAACTATTATAAACTTATATAATCACTCAACTCACTTAAGCTTACACAAACCTATAACCATTACAACCAAATTCATGTAAGTACTCAACTCACTTACATGATCTTAACTCGCTCACTCAATCAAAGCATTGAAGCTTTTACAAAACAAACGAAAAACATAACAAAATATGCTCTCTATACAACTCTCTTCATTTTGCATTAATACATCACTATATAAACTATGTAGATAGCTTTATATAGTGTTTGTCCTCAATTGTCATCCTTATCAAGATCATGTAAAATCTCAATAAAACTCAAAAAGTAAATTGTGATCATGATCAAACATTATAGAAAGTGAGATCATACTCTTCTAAGTAAACTATAATACCAAATAAACTTATTCCATCATAGTTAAAATTCTCCTAAAACAAAATATCTATATATAAGATAAATGGGCTTAGGAAGAATATCCATATATGTTTTTGGTCAAATGATGTCAAATTAATCATGTGTAATGCAAATGCCATATGTGCCACTTGTGATACCAACAAAATTAATTTTTTATAGAGCTTTTCCTGACAATTACAAAATTTTTGGAAAATATAAGAAATTAATAAATAGTTTTTTTACAATTTTTTAATGTCAACAAAGGCCATTTTCATTTAAATTAGAAAAAAATTATTTATTAAAAATGGATAAGGATAAAGTACTCCTTATCATGTTATGATATTAGAAGATAACTCTTATCAATGCAGCTACAAGGAGATAATTATGTAGATCATTTTACAACTCCTATCGATATTTAATGGGATTTTGATACCAACATAACATCAAAATGGTGGACACACATTTTATGCAAGAAAAGACACTTCAATTTTTTATAAACATCAACAGTACAAGGGAATTTATTAAAAGATTTAGAAAAAAAAGTATACCTATATCTATAATACAATAAGTTAAAATGTAAAAAACAACACAACATACTAATATTTGATGATTTATTTGATAAAAATACATTATGATTGTATCCCTACAAGTTTTTTATATTTTGAACCATTGTAGAAAACCACATTGCCAATGCTATAGAAAAATCTTGATTTATAATCTCTGATATTAATATGAGGATTGTAATAAATTTCAGCTTTAAATTTGAGATTTGCCATCAAATCATGCAAATTAATTTTAATACCACTTTATTTTGAACTTCTAGTTTTTTTCCTCTAGACATGAAGTCAACTCAAAAATTAATAATAATATACAATAATAAGTCTCAAACATAATTTTTGCAACAACATTTACTAATTTTTGCCTCTAATTAATACAAATAAATAAAAAAAAGAGAAAAACAAATGATACAAATAGGGATAAAATCAATAACTTTTGAAATGTTTTGACTTAATTTCACTCAAAGGACAATCATGTTTTTTTAATCAATAACACCTCTAAACTTGTATAAAATTCATCATTAAATGTTTGCGGTTAGTTTGTTAACTAACACGAACGTGTGAAATTACTTTTGTACCCCTATATATTAATTAATAAAATTTATTCAAATAAAAAACAAAACATTCATTTTTTCTCCAATCATCACAATTCTCCTCCATCTCCCGCTCCACATCTCTGCTTGACCTCTGCCCCCCATCTCCCAAAATCAATTCAAAACACAGAACCCTAATACCCAAATCACTAGCAAATTGAAAAACAAATGCCGAAACTGAAAACCAAACAGATAAATTTTCCTTTCAACTTCATTCATTCCTCAATCTTCGTCTCAGATCAAAACCCTGAAATCATTTTGCTACTGTTTTTGTCGGTTTGTCTAGATGCTCTAACGTGTGCGTGTGCTTCAATTTCTTTCTTTCTTTTTAGCTCACTTAATTATAATAAATTTTTTTTCTAGGTTTTGGGGTGAATGGTGGCCGTGTTGCTGGATTTTTGGGGTTGAGTGGTGGCTGTGTTGGTAGGTTTTTGGGTTTGAATGGTGATCGATGAGGGTGACTATGTGGTGGAGTTTTTTTGGGGGTGGCTGCGTGGGTGGTTGAGTTTCAACATGTACATGAAACATAACTCTTTTTGGGGATGCTATTAAGGTGTTTGATGAAATGCCTCACAAAATTTGGAGCCGTTGAACATGGCGATTTTTGGGTTTTCACAAAATGGGTATTTTACAGAAGCTTTGAGGGTGTATATGTTGGGAATATTTATAATAAATTTAAATAATATAATCAAACAATAATATATTGAAGAAATAATAAAATATAAATTAGATTAACAAAACAATATATTAAATAAATAGAACAAGTAAAGAGATAAAGTTAGAAATATGTGCCCTGGTTACTTAAGAGGCATGTCAAAGACATCGTCCTAAAGCCAAAGAATCCTCCCCTCGTGTTTGTACTCAAGGGCTCCAAGATTCAAGTTAGTGCTCACAGCTTATCTTCTCGACGAGCACGATCACCGGAAGAAAATAACCTGTCTTCGTGTGTCGCGGTTACTCAAAATCGTAAAATACTCAAAATATATCATGTCCATGTTAGAACCTTTGAGACTCCTTTATATAGTAGTAGCCAAGTAAGTTACAAATTAAATTTCCTGTAACTCCTAAGACATAATATTCTTAATAAAAACATGAACGTTACAAACAATAAGTGTCGTAACTCATGTTTTTATTATACTTATAATGTATGAAATTAATCTTAAAATAAATTTTGTGACTTATGATGTTAATATTTGTTTTAAACCTTTTATCTCCAACAGTCCCCAACAAAAGGTTTAAAACTTTAAAGCTTTATAAAATAAAATATTAAGATAAAAATACCATAAAATAAAAAAATATATATATATAAAGAGTAACCTTCTATTATGTAATGAGTATAGGGTTTTGAACCTACACTTAGTGTTGATAGTATCCATTTGAGAAACTTGAGTGAACAAAGTCTTGAACTCGATTTCTTGACCAAACTTCAAACTATCACACACATAATATCAACGAAGATATGGTTTTGGCTGGTTAACGCTATTAATGGCCATACGCTTAATCTTGATTCTCATGAGAGTTCTAGAGAATAGCCCAATTCTCACAGTCGCGGCCCTCACGACGCTCTTACTTAGGTGAGTCCTCAAAAGGTATATGTGACCTATACCTAGCAAGTATCTAGTCTTTGAACTCATTCAGGATAAATATCCTTTCTAACATCACATATAACAAGCATTTTATCATAGGGATGAGCAGGATCATATCTCCTCTAAGATATGTCAATATAGTTGTGCTTAACAAGTTGCGTAGTCTGTATTGTTCCTGCCCATTGAACCTCCTTTAAGGGATCTCCAATCACAGAGGTTGGGTTACTTCCCTAGGTGACTCCCTTCAGGCTTAAGCACATCCCTCTTGACAATTTAAATAATTAATTAGCATGCTAAAAGTCTTTATAATTGCACAAAATCTCTCGTTGATTTTATCTTTGAGAACTTGTTCGTATTATTTTGATGTTGCTTCCACTAGCTCTCTTATTAAATATTTCACGAAAAGAATGTTAGAGAGCATAAGAATATCAAAGGCACAATAAAGAAAATTGAAGGAGCACTTAATCACCTCATAAGTAATAATATTTTCAAACTCATACACAAAATTAATAATCATTTAACAATTTATAATATCATTTTTTCTCAAAATATCATAAAACATTAACAATCATATAAAGAAAACCCCCACATTAAGTAACATCTTAAATGCACTAGCAATAACTCCATAAAATATAATGCACTAATATGTTAAATTTTTTAAAACTCATCAAAATAACAACTATGCTTAAATCATTGTCATCTTAATTGTATTTCAAAACTTTCAATAAAATTAAATTTTATTCATATTCTGCTTTCCTAATTTTGTTAATTATGTTTTCAACATCAATCTTTAAACTAAGGCTCTGCCGAAAAAGTAAGTTATTCTCTTGTTCCATAATTTTTAATCTAGTTATATATATATTTTGCTTTTGTTTGTAATTTTGTTTTCAAATTGTTGATCCTGTTTTTAAATTGGTATCAGAGCCATATAAACTAGTTTAGATTAGATTTATGGAAGATTGTAGGCCAACTGATAAAGAACAATTAAGAGATCATATAGCTAGGCATAGAATAGAACTTAGAAATATTAAAAGATTTGTTAAACAAAATTGGTATAATTTAGATGAATAAGATGAGATAGATTTATTTCTAGAACAGGAATGGTTAGAAGACCATATTTATGATTTAGAAATTTGGTACTGGACGCTTAATAATAGGGGTAGAATTTAGAGAAAATTCTAAATTTAGATTTCATTTGAGAATAATTAGTAACATAGAATTTTAGTAAACAAAATTCTAAGGATAGGGAAGGGTAGTAGTAAGAGCTGTGCATACGTTGGCAAGCCAGGTGTTCCTGGTAGCTAGGTGAGAAAAGCATAAAGCCGTTGGTAAGCCTAGGTGTTCCCGTAGCCATCTTGTCCTAAGAAGATTGTATACTAAAATTTAAAGTTATTAACAATTTTAAAATGGTATCTATAGTTAGAAAATATCTAAATTCTAAATCTAGAAAAGCGTCCAAAATAATTAGCTCAAGAGAAATAATGACAAAATTTACAAATATTAAACATAGTTTAAATAAAAATACATTACCCAGTATTCCACCAAACAATATATATGAAATAGGAACGTTTGATTTTAAAACTGCCTATTCAATAAAAGAACATGAAGAAACATTAACTCTACAAAATGAATTCAAAGAAATAAGATTACTTAGTCAATTAGCAATAGAAAATTATAAACAAAAAGGATTTAATTATATACATTATGGACTAATACAAGTAGCTATTAAGCCATCATACAAAATTGGAATAGATTCCCCAGTATTAATGTTATTAAGAGATAAAGCATTACTAAAATTTCAAGATTCCTTGTTAGGAGTAGTACAATCAAACCTCTGTAACAGTGCTATTTATTTTAATTGTGCCCCAAATTTTCAAGTTAGTTTACACGATCCAACAATATTAGATACATTAGTATTAAATATTCACTTACCAAAATCAATTTTTACGCAAAATAGGCATGGATATTTATTACTTTATAGAATATATTTTAAACAAACTAGTTCAGAGTTTAATCCAAGATGTAGATTACAAGATACTAGAGGAGAAACTACAATATTAACGGTAGAAACTGAAGAAAATACTCTAACATCAACTTATACTCCAAAATTGCTTAAATGGAATAAAATAACTATATCAGAAATATGGATAATAGATAACCCATTATCACCCAGGAATATAGTTCAAAAAGAAATAGCACAAATCACCCAAAATGCAGAAGGGAAAATATTATTAAGATTTAATTCCTTAAGAATAGGAGAAACTTCATCAAGTTATTCTGATATAAAATCTACTAGGAGTTCATTTTCATTACCAAAATCTAGTAGTTTTAATATTAGGAGTACACAAGCAAGTGAAATAAATAATAATTCTAACTTTCAGTAAATTATACAACACCTGTAGCAGAACCGTTAATCAGTCACCACCAATGTCATCTACACAATCAGATTTTCAAACTATTAAAACTTTTCAACAGGAAGACTTTGAAATAAATAAAGAATATTTAAAAAATGAATTTTTACAAGAAGAAAATAATTTTAAAAGAAAATGGTATTTTAGTACATTTACTAAACAAAAAACTGAAGAAATTAGGGAAAAATGGTATAATGAGATGAAAAATTTAAAATTTAATATTCCTTTCTTTATATGGTTTAACACGTATGCATCAAAACATCATATCAAATTGCCTTATGAAAGTCAACAAGTCAATGTTCAAACAAATGAATTTAGAAAATGGGAAACTACACAACATGAGATAATTCTGTCTATACATCCACCCTTAGAACAAATTAAAATTAAAACAAATGAAACAGAAATTTTAGCAACACCATTTAAAAAAGGATCTAATAAACCAGATAATGAAACTGCAACTTTTGGAGATATTAAAAAAGCATATGAACAAAATAATTTTCATAATCAATTATTACATACTGTGTCTAAACAAGTAACAAGAATAGAAGATCAAATAGATAATATTAAATTAAAACAACCTGTAACATTTCCTCAAGATATATCTCCTCCATTATTTAAAACAATTCAACCAAATAATTCACCAGTAAAACTTCCTAAGGTAGATTTAATTGATCAAATTAATCAAAAACCTAAAATATTACCAAGTATCTCTAATAATATTAATATCATAGATCAAAATCAGCAAAGTGATAATCAATCAATTACAACATCTGAAGATATAGATGAAATAAATAAAATAACTAAAAAGAATAAATAGAAACAAGCCCCTACAAGGACATATTATCCAAGACCTACTCCACCAGATTTAATGTATGAAGAAAGAAAACAATTTATTTCTAATAAATATTCAGGTGAGTCAATTTATGAATGGAATATAGATGAAAAATCAGAATATGAAATAATGATTACTTTACAAGAAATGGGTATGGCATCTACTGCTTATAAAGCTTATAAAACAACTGATCATGAAACCGCTAAGATGTTAGTAGCAGGTTTTACAAGGTCATTAAAATATTGGTGGGATAATTATATAGGATTTAATAATCAACAAATCATACTAAATCATGTAGAAAAAACTCAAGTAGAAGATGAAAATGGATTCGCAACTATTGAAGAAACTCAAAATGCTGTAGAAGTATTAATATATACAAGTTCAATGCATTTTATAGGAAATCCTAAAGAAGAATTAGCTAGTTCAAAAATAATTTTAACAAATCTTAGATGTCCAACTTTAGGAGATTTTAGATGGTATGAAGATGTATTTTTAACAAATATATTCAAAAGACATGACAACAATGCTTCTTTCTGGAAAGAAAGATTTATTGCAGGATTGCCAAAGTTTTTTTCTGAAAAAATAATCAATAAATTAACAGAAATAACAGGAGAAAATTCAATTCCATGAGATAATATAACATATGGACAATTGTTTGCTTTTATTAAAAAAAGAAGATTTAGCAATATGTCAAGAACAAAAAGTGAAAAGAAAAATAGAAAGTTTTGGTAGAACTATGGGTTCATTTTGTGAACAACATGGTTATGAAAATTTTAAACCACCATCATATTCAAAGAAATATAAGAAAAAATCAAAGAAATTTTATAAAAATCAATTTGACAATCAATATTACAAGAAAAGTAAGAGAAAATATAAACCTAAGAAAAATTATTCAAAGAAACAATTAGTATGTTGGAATTGTAGACAACCAAGACATACAGCAAAACAATATAAAAAGAAAAACAAGGTTAATGAACTTTTAAATGATCAAGATGAATTAAAAAATGAAATCAATAAATTATTATTTAGTGAACAATCTAGTCAAGAATCTAGCACTATTAATAGTGAAAAAGATATTCTAGATGTTCAAGACACTGATACCACTTCAGAAAGTAATGAATCTTTAAGCTATACAGAAGGAATATGTAACTGTAAACAAATTAATGTAATCACTAAAAATACTGATAAACAATTTTTATTAGATATTATTGATAAAATTGAAGATCCTAATATAAAAAGAGAATATTTAATGAAATTAAAAGAAATTTTAGAACAAGAAAGTAGAATTAAAACTCTGGATACATTTCGTTTAAACAAAATATAGGATAAATATCCATCACAAACTTTATTTAAACAAGTTACTACGGGAGAATTACAACAAGAAATTAGAAATTTAAAAGAACAAATAAAAGAAATTCAAAAAGAAATTCAAAATCAACAATTAGAGCAATTACAAACACAAACAAAATTAACTATACCTGAATCACAAAATAAAAATGATCAAGCCTCTAGTTCACGGATAGAAGAAGATTGCATACAAATAGTAGACAAAATTAATTATCAAAAATGGTATATAGGAATATTATTACATATATATAATTTTTTACAAATAGAAGCAATTGCTTTAGTAGACTCAGGAGCTGATCAAAATTATATTAGAGAAGGCCTTATTCCAACAAAATATTATGAAAAAACCTCTGAAAAATTAAGAGGTGCCAATGGAATGAATTTAGAAATTAATTATAAATTATCAAAAGTCAAAATATGTAATCAAGGATATTGTTTTAAAACAACATTTATATTAGTAAAAAACCTCAGTCAAAATATTATTTTAGGCACTCCATTTTTAACACAAATATATTCATTCAAAGTTGATAGTCAAGGAATTCATACAGAAATAATGGGAACAAAAATAAGTTTTAAATTTTTGTCATCAATAGATACTAGAGAAATTCATTAATTACAACAAAATACAATAACTAAACAAATAAATTTAATAATTAATAAACAAAATCATATTAACTATATCCAAAAAGAAATTAAATACAAGAGAATAGAAGAACAATTAGAAAAGTCTAATATTAAAAATAACATAGAAGAATTAGAAAATAAATTTAAAAAAGAAGTATGTTCAGATTTGCCTAATCAGTTTTAGGATAGAAACAAACATATAGTAACTTTACCATATATTAAAGAATTTAATGAAAAATAAATTCCAACAAAAGCTAGACTGATACAAATGAATCAAAAATTATTACAACATTGCTAAGAAAAAATAAAAGACTTACTAAATAAAAAATTAATGAGAGAATCAAAATCGCCTTGGAGTTGTACAACCTTTTATATTAATAAAAAATCTGAAATAGAAAGAGGAGTTCCAAGATTAGTAATCAATTATAAACCTCTAAACAAAGTATTACAATGGATTAGATATCCTATTCGCGATAAAAGAGATTTAGTTAAAAGACTTTATAATGCAATATTATTTTCAAAATTTGACATGAAAAGTGGATTTTGGCAAGTTCAAATTACAGAACAAGACAGATATAAAACGGCATTTACAGTTCCGTTTAGTCATTATGAATGGAACGTAATGCCATTTGGATTAAAAAATGCTCCATCTGAATTTCAACATATAATGAATGATATATTCAATCCTTATACAAAATTTATTATTGTTTATATAGATGATATATTAGTCTTTTTAGAAGCTGTAGAACAACATTTTAAACATTTAAAAACACTATTTTACGTAGTCAAGAAAAATGGTTTAGTAATTTCTGCCTCCAAAATGAAATTATTTCAAACAAAAATTAGGTTTTTAGGATATGGCATATACCAAGGAACAATAAAACCTATTTAAAGAACAATAGAATTTGCTAACAAATTCCCAGATGAAATTAAAGATAAAAATCAATTACAAAGATTTTTAGGATCTTTAAATTATGTTTCAGATTTCTTTCCAAATCTTAGAAAATTATGCAAATGGATAGATGAACATACTAGGATAATTAAAATTCTAAAAGAAAAGGTCAAAACACTTCATTGTCTAAGAATTCCACATCCTGATGCCTTTATGATTGTAGAAATAGATGCCTTTGAAATAGGATACGGAGGTATTCTTAAACAAAAATTACCAGAGTCAAATAAAGAAGAATTAGTTACGTATCATTCAGGATTATGGCTCGAACCACAAAAGAATTATTCAACTATTAAAAAAGAAATTTTATCAATTGTTTTATGCATTACTAAATTTGAAGATGATTTATTCAATAAAACGTTTTTACTTCGCATTGATTGCAAATTTGCAAAAGAAGTTTTACAAAAAGATGTTAAAAATCTAGTTTCTAAACAAATTTTGCAAGATGG
The DNA here is from genome assembly GCA_013180625.2 of Boswellia sacra. Taxonomy (NCBI): domain Eukaryota; kingdom Viridiplantae; phylum Streptophyta; class Magnoliopsida; order Sapindales; family Burseraceae; genus Boswellia; species Boswellia sacra. Next base: position 131,952 of record SNVD02009406.1, on the reverse strand, counting down.
CAAGCAATTTTATCCGTATTTGATTTTGAAATTGAATTTATCAAAGGAGAACATAATTCTATTCCATATTTCTTAACAAGAGAATTTTTACAAGACAAGATCAAAGAGCGAAACACTTGGTGAAAAATAGTCAAAATGTCAGACAAAACGATTATGAAGGCCAGTGGCTATGTCATGGCTAAAACAAATCAATCTATTTAAGTTGCAGGTGTGGGCAAAGTCCCCATTGCAAACACTTATTCAGCTCTAGCTGAATATCCTCCTTTATCATTTTCTCAAGTTGTAACTGGGTTATCTATCCAGCCCAATACTCAAATAGCTACTGGGTCATCTACCCAGATAGGTTCATCCACCCAAAAGTCCAATCACATAACTAAGAGTCAACATCAACATCTTCAAGTTACTCAATATACCAAGTCAGTCTCCTTAGCTGAATTAAAATCCCTTACTCAAAGATTATTCCTTCCAGAGTGCCAATATATTACCGATAATCCATAGAAAAAGAAATAAAAGCTTCGCATTGATTGCAAATCTGCAAAAGAAGTTTTACAAAAAGATGTTAAAAATCTAGTTTCTAAACAAATTTTTGCAAGACGGCAAGCAATTTTATCCGTATTTGATTTTGAAAATTGGCACCTCTTAATTTTTCAGAGGTTTTTTTATAATATTTTGTTGGAAAAAAGGCCTTCTCTAATACAATTTTGATTAGTTCCTGAGTCTACTAAAGCAATTGCTTCTATTTGTAAAAAATTTTCTCGGACTTGAGCCAGTTTTGGATACTTTATGCTGAACATCTTGAAATATCATACTTATCCCACTATTTAATCCCAAATTCTCTAACTAAGGATAAATAACAGTTTGAGTAATAGGGCTCATAGCATATGACCATGATAAAATCTAGGGAATTTGAAAATCTATATGGAAACTAATTTGTTGAACATATGATTGGTGTGGAGTATCAGCATGTTTTTTGTAATAAAGAAAAGATAATTTATTAATTTGTTTTGGATAAATAGCAGGATTGGGTCCTTTATGAAAGTCAACAAGTCAATGTCCAAACAAATGAATTTAAAAAATGGGAAACTACACAACATGGGATAATTCAATCTATAAATCCACCCTTAGAACAAATTAAAATTAAAATAAATGAAACAGAGATTTTAGCAACACCATTTAAAAAAGGATCTAATAAGCCAGATAATGAAACTGCAACTTTAAGAGATATTAAAAAAGTATATGAACAAAATAATTTTCATAATCAATTATTACATTCTGTGTCTAAACAAGTAACAAGAATAGAATATCAAATAGATAATATTAAATTAAAACAACCTATAACATTTCCTCAAGATATATCTCCTCCATTATTTAAAACAGTTCAACCAAATAATTCAGCAGTAAAACTTCCTAAGGTAGATTTAATTGATCAAATTAATCAAAAATTTAAAATATTACCAAGTACCTCTAATAATATTAATACCATAGATCAAAATCAGCAAAGTGATAATCAATCAATTACAACATCTGAAGATATAGATGAAATAAATAAAATAACTAAAAAGAATAAATGGAAACAAGCCCCTACAAACATATTATCTAAGACCTACTCCACCAGATTTAATGTATGAAGAAAGAAAACAATTTATTTCTAATAAATATTCAAGTTATTCAATTTATGAATGGAATATAGATGGAAAATCAGAATATAAAATAATGAATACTTTACAAGAAATGGGTATGGTATCTACTGCTTATAAAGCTTATAAAACAACTGATCTGTAAAGGGACAGATTCAAGCATCCTTATCCAATATTTCTAGAAGATCAGTTTCTAGTTTTTGAGCAGTTTCATATTTTAGTCTTTAATTTTGTACAATTAAGACGACAATGATTTAAGCATAGTTATTATTTTGATGAGTTTTAAAAATTTAACATATTAGTGCATTAATATTTTATGGAGTTATTGCTAGTGCATTTAAGATGTTACTTAATGTGAGGGTTTTCTTCATTTGATGATTGTTAATGTATGAAGATATTTTGAAAAAAATGATATTATAAATTATTAAATGATTATTAATTTTGTGTATGAGTTTGAAAATATTATTACTTATGAGGTGATTAAATAATAAGATATTTATTGCTAAAACTACAAATATAATATATAACTCATATATGTATTTAATTATAATCATTAGAATTTATGCTACAATTTCATTCAATACGATCACATAAATTACCATAATAATCTGTTAGCCTTTTTAACATACTCTAGTAATCAATTATTTAGATGTTATCATCTGATATACATGATAGCCACAAGAAACTATGAATTAATTGCACACCATCATGCATATGAGTTTCTAAATAAATATATATTGAAAACACATGCTTTATTGTGTAATAAAAATTTGATATTTATTTAATATATTGTTATGTTAATCTAATTTATATTTTATTATTTCTTTAATATATTATTGTTTGATTATATTATTAAAATTTATTATAAATATTCCCAACAATCTAAAGCCAAAGAGTCTTCCCCTCGTGCAGGTTATATCGGTACTCAAGGGTTTCAATATACAACCCAGTGCTCACAGCCTATCTTCTTGATAAGCACGATCATCAGAAGAAAATCACCTATTTTCATGTGTTGCGGTTGCTTAAAATCATAAAATACTCAAAATATATCATGTCCATGTTAGAACCTTTGAGACTCCTTTATATAGTAGTCTTTTAACCAAGTAACAAATTAAATTTCTTGTAACTCCTAAGCCATAATGTTCTTAATAAAAACATGAATGTTACAAATAATAAGTGTCGTAACTCATGTTTTTATTATACTTGTAACGTATGAAATTAATCTCAAAATAAATTTTGTAACTCATGATGTAAATGTTTATTTTAAACATTTTATCTCCAACAGTATAAAGAATCTATCTTTGGATTGTACAATCCCAATTCATTATTATAGTCAACGTCTTGTTTACTTGGGAAACTGTTGGAGATGGTAAGCAAATTCATTGTTTGTTGATAAAGTTGGGTATGGAGATGGATATATATGTTGCAACTTCATTGGTGACAATGTATTCCAATTATGAAGAAATTGTTTTTGCTACAAGACTCTTGATGCTAGAACTTGTTTCGATTTTTTATGGCTGCTCGGGGATGGTGGTTGCAGGCTGCCTAGTTTCATTAGGTTTTGTTTGTTTACATTTTCGAAATTTAATTTTTTGAAAATATATATTTTCTAATGCATTTAAATCAATATTAGCCATATATCATTTTCAATATTCAAAAATATTTAAAACCAGCAACATATTTTTTTAAAATTTTGAAAATAAAAACTCAGAAAATACAAACAAACACAACCATCTTTTAATTTTTTTAATCCATTTTCATTTTTAATAATTTTTTATTAATTAATTAGGAATTTTGATTTGAATTGCAATCGGTTAGGTATGAAATTCCTATATGGCCTTTATATGTTAGTCTAAAATCTAACTAAAAATATTAAATAATGATTCTAATACAAGTTTAGAGGTGTTATTGGTTAAAAATGTATAGGCGTTCTCTGAGTGAAATTAAGTTAAAACTCAATAGTAGTTATTAATATTATCGGAGTACAAATATATTACATGATCTCACTAAAAATTATATATAAAAATAGTTACTTATTAGGATTCATCGAGAATTTTTTAACTTTGTATTATTTGAATTAGTAAAACCAGAATGATTTATTTATACAAACTATCAAAGAAAATAAAGTGAAAGATAAAATTTATACCATATTAAATAAGTTTGAATAAAATAATCTAAAACATAATTTTTGAAATCAAATACTATAACTAAAACTCAAGAGAAGCTTATATGGCTGTAAATTGTAAAATATTTTCTAGTTATATAATTGGGATAAAAGAGGGACTTGTGCATGATCCTAACGTGAGAGGAGGTGGGCTACTAAAGCTTAATAATTAGAAGAGACGAAAGATAAAATTTTGAAATTAGATTTTTTATGAGAAAGGTTGTAATAATAATATTGACATAAGACAGTAAAAGGAGTTTCCAATTTTAAGAGAGGCTCGGGTCCCCCCATTTGTCGCTACATAGGTCCACCTTATCACAACACTTGACCATAAATAGATTGGAATCCTTATGTCTAGGCGTGAACACAACTATTCTAAACATCTTCTCAAGATCTCGATTCACTACAAATCCGATCCGACTTCAGCATTGAAATGGTTTCGTCCATTTGTTTTGACGGGAATATGTTATCCTAATTCCACTCATCCCTCCAAGCGTGCTTTATCTAGTTGATAGAAACCTGCGTCAATAATTATCATGTTTAATAAATATGCAGTTGCAGGTTTCAAGCAAATAAAACTATAAGACTTGAAGTTAAAAATCAAGAAATTCAAATTAAAATTTTATGAAACCGAAGTTATTTCCGAATTTATTACATTAGGGATTGTATCGCAATTGAGTAGCCAAATAAAAGCTAAGGCTATACATCTTTATAAATTTTGTGTTTCTTTTTTTTTTAAAGGATTTAAGAATATATATATATATAGCTGATATAAAATTTTAAAAAGGATATTTTATTGATATTATATTTAAAGTGTATTAAAAAAATATCACGTATAAAATAAAATTATAAGTACGTAAAAAGACACAATTAGAAATCTAAAAATATTAGGACAACTATTAATTAAAAAATGTATAAATAATTTCCTCAGTTGTTAAAAAAAAATACAGTATCTGAAATTAAGCATTAGATATAAATGATAATATCAATTTCTGTGACCCAAAATATTTAACAATTGGTCTGACATAAAATTAATGAGCAAAAAGGAGAAAGAAAACGGTTGCATAATTGAATATTCTTTTTGAGACAAGCGAAAAGATAGAGGAAGCTTCATGGCCTTTTTAACTAATATACGCTATTAATGTCCTGTGAAAATAGGTTGGATCCTAGATAACATAGTTATGAGATCGACTTGTTGACTAAGTCGTCACTACTGGTTGATACTGAGTTTGTAGAAATAATTATAAATATAAAATTACTCGAGAAGTAATCTAAAGGCAACTTGAAAACCCATTAAAATATATAAATTAAAAAAATTGTTGAATAGTAAATATAGTCTCGACCAACTGCAAAAGTCTAAAATTTTTGCTTTAAAAATAAGTTATATTGAAAATTCTTTACGTTAATAATGCCTTCAGACACAACTCATCAACATAGATTTTTTTTTTGGATATTCCTCTACTACTAGAGCTCTATACTCTTAAGTTATATTATATATGATAATAAGGTTATTATTGTTTTTAGATCAAAATTAATGGTGATGATTTTGTCCCACATCTTTTGGATAGTGGATTGACTTATTGCTTAATTATAAGAGGATGGGGGGTACCTGCCTTCCCCAACAAGGACCCTTTTTAAGATAAAATTGTACAATCTCTGACCTAAAGTGGATAGTTCCTCGTGGGATTACAAGCCCCAAAAATCTATGAATCAATAGTCAGAATCGGTTGTGGGAGCATCCATATCAACACTATGTCCCAACTAGCCTACATTAACCGAACCCACTTGGGGGCCTATTGATGTTGAGTTCAAATAAATGGTGGTGAATTTGTTCCACATCTTTTACGTAGTGGATTGACTTGTGGTTGATAAGAGAAGGGACCACTCTTCTTTCCTACGAGGGCTCTTTTCAATACAAAACTATATAGGCTCCGACTCAAAATAAACAATATCTTGTGAGACGCAGGCCCCTAATATTTATACATCAATAGTTGACATTGTTTGTAAGAACATCATACATCAATAGTTGACACTGTTTGTAAGAACATCTATACCAACACTTTGTACTAGCTAGACCGCAGCTCTAACTCACTAAGAGCCTTGCTTCTAGTAGGTCTAAATTAAAGGTGATGACTTTATCTCACATCATTTGTATAGTGAATTGTCTTGTGGTTTATAAGAGGAGGGACTATTTTTCTTCTCCAACAGCAACAACGGCCCTTTTGAGGACAAAATTGACTGACCTTCGACCCAAAGTTGACATTACCTTATTGGGATGTAAATCTAAAAAATCCGTGTAATAATTATAAATATGATTTCAATTCAACCATATGAAAGTTAAATTGGTCACTCATAGCAATTAACTTTGGTTTGTTTTCCTTTGTTTCTTAATTTAAATCAATCATAACTTAACTTTATTAATAATTGCAAGTGATAAAATGCTTCAATCACAAGTAATTCTTATTTTTAAGTTAGTCACTTTTCTAAAAGCTTAAATTTATACATATGGGAGGGACTTATAAGTTTACAAATGGGTTAAATAAAAAAAAATTTAATTAAAGGGTATTTGAATCTATTACCAGTATGGTCATGATGTCTCTAAAATTATGTTAAGTTAACTGCTTTTTTAAAAGCTTATATTGTAGATGTAGGCATACATAGAAAATTTCTTTTAGGGGATGAAAACTCTTTTTAAAAAAATAAATTGTAGCCTAGGTAGGATTTAATTTTGGGTGAAATTTATTAAGATGTATATATAAGACAATATATACTAAATCAATAATACTAGGTATACAGCGAAGTTATACAACATAACTCAATATGATATAAATCTATTGGATGTGTGGATCTCATTTTACTTATTAAAAATTAGTTAATTTATTTTTTATTTTTATCCATCCAATGAATTTATACCATGTCAGGTTTTATGAGTAAGGTTGTACAATTTAATTGTATACCTAGCATTGCTCATACTAAATACTATTAAATGATGGATGTTCTATATTTAATTTTTTTATTTATCATTTTTCTATTAAACATGAAATGATTTTTTGCTTTATTTAAATCTTTAATAACATAATCTTATAGTTTATAATATTTGAAATTTTATAATGTGATTAACAATAATTCAACTTAAATAGAAAAATTAATTCGTAGAAGTATATTTATATAGGATATTATCAAATTTTATTCTATAAACGTAACTAATTATTTTTTTAAATCTCGTAGTGACCTCTTTATTGTTTTTATAGATATTATATTATTTTTTAAGTTTCAAGATCACTTAATTTTAATTTTTTATTAATATTTTTTTATGATGTTATATTTATATAAGATTCATATAATATACTTTAAAAGAAAAAACTTTTGGAGTCAACAGCCAAGTCAAGCCGCCCGCGGCTTTGTGCATTATTGTTAGTCAAAAAGCAGACAAAGTAGTCATGGTACGTCCTTTCATCACCGCCACCTTTCGCTATTAAAATGACAAAAGAAATCGAAAGAAATCTCACTTTGACTAGTGCTAGCAAGAGATTTCAAAATTAACCAAAAAAAAAAAAGGAATCTTATATTCTCCTTAATTTCCACATTGTGGTGGCCTACCCATTGCAACTATACTACTTAATTTTGATTATTTACGATTAACTGCTAAATTATTAGCAACAATTGGATCTCTATAGGCCATTAGTTTGTAAGATAGGCTCTGTATGCAGTACATTGCCGTCTAGAGATTGATCTTCTCCAAGTCGAGTTCAACTGGTGAACAATTCCTTCTTCTATTCAACATTTTCTTGAGTATCTGAGTAGCTCAGGTTAGTGCTTAGACCCTACTCAAGAGTATTTATCTGTAATATGTGTGGTATCTGCAAATATGAACATGTGGAAGCACTTTGATTTTCCTCGGTGCCTCGATTGTTTTTTTTTTTTTTTGTATTTAACTATTTGAGTGTTCGATTTATCTCTTACTTAAAAGAAAGTTTCTGAGGACTCGATTAAGTTTATATAGTTATATTACTTTATCTCTGAGGGCTCGATTAAAGTTTTTTTTTTTTTTTCTACTCATTGTTAAAGTTTTATATGTATTATAAAAAAAGAGAAAATAATACTTTTTTTAAAATAATAATAATAAATAAATAGATGGGGTTGGAGTCTTGGACCCGAGATTAGAGGAAAGAAGTGGGATTCACAAATTAAAGAAGTTTTAAAAGTCTTGGACGATTTGTTCGTAGCCTCATTTCCCTCTTTGTATCTCTCTTTGATTCTCATTAAAAAAAAAAAATTTCTAACAAAAAAAAAAAGAAATAGATTAAATATTGAAATGAGATTATATATATATATATATATATCATGTACTCTTCACATATAGTCTCTTTAACTATTTTGTTTTAGACGTTTTGATATACTATTGATTGTCAAAGAGATGCAACCATGTATATTTACTAATGTTACAATGAAATTGAACAAAAGAAATTTATTCAGGATATAAATGAGTAGTACTGCAGAACCTAGCATACCATGTCCTCCATCATCACCTCGGGAGGATTGCCGTATCCAAATCCACCGAGATGTTGATTCCTTCCAGAGTTCAATTCATAATTTTTTGTCTGGTAAGTTCTCATATATAACAACAAATAATATCATATCTACAAACTATTTATAACTAACCTTCAATACAACCTAAGTTAACAAAATCATATTAGATATAGTTACTATATTGTAATTTAATTATTTATTTTTATTTTTTCTCATCTAATAAATTTTTGTCAACTCATATCGTAAGCAATTGATTACAGAATTTGATTGTAAATATACCATTACCCTATATCAATATATAAAAGATTTATGCATGCATGCCTTTGAGTGAAAATTCTAAATTAGGCTTTTCAACTTTTAATTGAAAATATCAATTATATCTTCAAATTGTAGCATTTAAGCATATTAGGGGGATCTTTACGACGAAACATGTTCTAGATTTTGATTTGATTAAGTGATTTGTGCTTTTGCTTTGAAGGTGGAAAAATTTACGATAGGCAATGTTCGGAACTTCATAAGGCTGCGATAAAGGGAGACGTGATGAAAGCTAAATGTTTGTTCGGGAAACGGGAGAATTATCGACCAATGATACGTTGTCCTATATCAGACAGACATCAAACTGTTCTTCACGTAGCAACAGGAGCAAAACAAACTCGCTTTATAGAGGAGATGTTGTTATATATTGAACCAGAGGACTTGGAATTGCAAGACAGTAATGGGAACAATGCGTTTTGTTTTGCTGCTATGGCTGGAGCTATACCAATTGCTGAGAAGATGTTGGTAAAGAATCCACGTCTGCTGAGAATCCGAGGTGGTGCTGGTAAGATCACACCATTGTACCTGGCTGTTTCGTTTGGACAGAGGAAAATGGCATCATTTTTGTATGAAGAACATAAAGGATCGGAAGTGGAGGACGTACAAGATGTATTTTGTGCAACCATTTGTTATCAATTATATGGTATGTTATTATCATCCATATACTTATCTGATAAAATATTGTCTTATTGTCCTAATTTAACCATTATTGCCCCGTTTGGCAGCCAGGACCATGTACAAGGAGTGGACTATTTTAAAAGAAAATGGCCTAATCCTTGTGTTAGGCTTGTTTTTAGAGGGAGGTGACAGGACTAGCAATTAATCCCCTTACCTCCTTTAGTCGTCTGTGTTCTCAGTGTTCTGGGACTCCAGAGAGCCACCTCCTCCATGGGTCCCCGGGCTTGGGACAACCGACAACCTCCTTTTTTTTCTTTAAAAAAAAAATAAATAAATAAAATATTATTAAATAAATATTAAAATACAATAAACAATTATATTATCATATTATTAATAAGTATATAAAATAATTTATATTTAAAAATAATATTATTTTAATGATCAAAATTAATACAAATAATAGTAGAATAGTAATATATAAATAACATGCTATTATATAAATATCAAAATAGAGTATATGATATTGTCATACCATTAATAACTATATAAACTAATTGATATTAAAATTAATATTATTTTCATGACTAAAATTAATATAAATAATAATAGGATAAATAACTAAAATATTATTAAATAACTGTGAAAATACAATAAAGATTTCTATTATCATACCCTTAATAATTATTTTAAATAATATATATTTAAAATAATATTTTTTAAAACTAAATTTATCATACATAATAATAAATAAATAAGTAAAATACTATAAAATAAATTTATTATTATAATATAAACAATTATTTTGATACAATTGATAGTTTAATGGAATTATGATATTATAAATATAATAAATTTTACCGCAATTGGTGCATTGATCTTTGCAGCCTTAAGACTTTTTGGTGGTTCGTTCGTAAATATAAATATATTATATCATTAATTAAAAATTACTACCATACTCTAAAATATTTTATAAATAATTAAATAAATTCTATTCAAATTAAATTTGAATAAAACTTAAACAAATTTATGTTTTAAAAGAAATTTCTTAAAAAATTATATTATACTAATATAATTGAGTTCTATATTGCACAAAACATAAGACAGTATTATCTATGGTCCAATCTCAAACTCTCAGTCCCATTCTAATCGAGTGCCAATCATTATCTTAATTATAGCCTAATTTAGTCCTGCCTTTCAAATGCAGTCTATTATGATTGATTATTTTTGAAATAGAAACGTATGAGATGAGATGGGTTAGATCTAATGATGTGGTATGTCAGTCACGCAGAAGACTTTTCTCTTAGTATATACCAAAAGGAAAAATTGTCATAAAATCAAAAGTTATTACGTAATTGTTTGATTGTATTTAATGAATCAAACAATGTTGTATTTTATTTCTTACATGCAATACATGCTTATGTGATTTGGAAATTTTTCAGATTCGTGTCATATTCTAATTTTTGTCTTTTGGAAATGCTGTACACATCATATATCTGTACGTGCTTTCCGCTGCTCTGCTTTCATTACTTCGGTGAAACTCAGATTTGGCTTTGGAGTTGCTAAAGCGTGATGCAAACCTGGCTACGGTTGATTATCCTGGGCAAGGAACGGCCTTGCATATGTTGGCCCGAAATCCTACAGCATTTACTAGGAGAGGTATGTATGTTTCTACAATACTCGGTATGAATATCAAACCGAAACTTCTGTGAGTTGCTCTAATACTCGATATTAACAAGACTTGTAAATGTTATTGTTGAATTTTCACTTAGATCAATGAAGAAAAGTACAGGAAAAAAAAAACCAAAAGAATTCAAAGTTTCGTAAAGAATCACATTTTATAGTAAATGATAGTGATTTGCAAAATGTTATTTTGTGTGATGGTTAAGGATAGAGGTACATTAGTTAAATTAATTTGATTAGAATAATGTTAGACTTACAAATTTTATACAAATTTTTGTTCACAAACTTATGTGTTATAAGATGAATGAAAGAGTAAATATATAAAGTCACCTCAATATTTAATGAGAAGTGATGATATGCCAACAAATGAGTGATTCCATATTAGTTTGTATATGAAGTTTGTAAAAGTAGTTATACTTATCTGATTAACATCTAGACAATAAAATTAATGTTAGTAAGATTATGGGGGTGGCCAATCTTGTCCAAAATTCATAATGCAATTTGTGGGCACTAGCTATTTGGAGTGAAGTAGGAAACTTGCAAAAGTTTACAAGTAGACCTTTGATACATTCTTACATAATTATAACTCGTAATCGACAATTTCCCCCCTGCGCTTGCACGTTTCAGGAAAGAGTTTGATCAATCATGACATGGACTTGTCAACACAAGCTCTTGAACTTCTAAAATGCCTTTGGAAGAACATATTCCACCTGAAAGGCGAGAATGTTGGGGCATATTTGCAAGAACACAAAGATGTGTATTTTGATGCAGCTAAACTCGGAAACTCCAGATTCCTGGCAGAACTCATTAATTGTTATCCTGATTTGGTTCGTGAATTAGATGAGAAGGGTCGAACCATATTTCATATTGCTGTTGAGCACCGTCATGCCGCTATATTTAATCTAATGAATGATATAGGTTTTGATAAGCAGTTTATAGCGACTTTACCGGATAAAAATGGCAACAATTTATTGCATCTAGCTGCAATATATTCAGATAATCAAAGAATAGTCGGTATGGCGCCAGGTCCAGCACTACAAATGCAGCAGGAATTAAAAACATTCAAGGTAACTAGTCTATTTCATCTTATTAGTAGTTCTCTTTCCATGATTATGGTTATTCACTTGTATTTATGACACTTTTTCTCTTAAATGTTCACAGGCAGTTGCATCTCTAGTAATGCCTTCATATAGAGAAAAGAAAAATAATGAAGGTCTCACGCCACGAGAGTTATTCACGAAGGCCCATAAAAACTTGCTGAAAAATGCAGAAGAATGGATGAAAAGCACAGCAAACTCTTCCTTGCTCATTGCCACAATCATTGCCACTGTGGTTTCTTCAGCGACTTTCAGTGTACCTGGTGATTACAATGACAATGGCGTACCTAATCGTTTGAACAGCAAAGTTTTTAGCATTTTTTCCCTGGCAGATGCAACCACACTATCCTCTGCTTCAGCTTCAATACTAATGTTTTTGTCTATCCTTACGTCGCATTATGAAGAGGAGGATTTTCTCACATCACTGCCACTCAAGTTGATGGTTGGGCTCTTAACACTCTTCATATCTATAGCAACCATGATGCTATCTTTTAGTTTAAGTTTTATCTTGGCTTATAGCCAAGATAAATCATATATGACAATCCCCATTCTTATCTGTATATTTGTATTCGGGCCAGCCATTTTATTTCTTTTCTTACACCGTGGCCTTTTGAAAGACATGTTTCTTTCATCATTTCGTACAAGGTTTTCTTGTGATCCAGTCGACTACTAGAAAAGATATCAAACTTAGTCAAGCTGTTGTAATTAATTAGGGTTTTATGCACTTTAGTGTTAAACATTTCTGTTTGAGAATTAATATAATATTTTAATTTCACATGAATTCTTTATTGTTTTATCAATTAGCGATAGACTTATAATTGTTAAGTTATATTCTAAACGATTTTTAGAATATAAAGGCACTACCCAAATAGGGGGCTTTCTTTATTTCTACGATATAATTATATTTTGGATTTCTTAAAAATTTTTAGAGCAGTAAAAAATTGGTGGATATTTTGGTGGTTCAACAATTTAACTTTGCTAAAAAAATCAATAAACTTAGAAGTTTAAGGTTTTAGTCTGAGCTTGTAAACTTGCAAATAGCTTTTGATATTACGTTTATGTGCAAATTATTTATAATAATCATACTTTTGAATTTATACTTACTAAATATTTAATATTTTTAATTGAATAAAAAAAGATATATCTACATAATGTATTAATTAGTACTAACACCTTTTTACTCTACATTGTTTACTATTGTCTTTATGGTATTAATTAGTAAGCCATATTTTAGCGTAATGTAAAATAAATACCAAACATGGCCCTAGGGAATTCAACATTGGCAAGCTGCGCAAGCGAAAGTATAAAACATCATTTCTTCGTAGCATATTAGAATTTGGCGATTCCAAAGTTGAATTAAAATCTATCCAGTGTAGGGACTCAAAAATGTTTACGTCTTGCCTCATAAATATCAATGTCATTACGTCATAATATCATTAATTAATATTCTGAACATAGAAAATTAATACTTTCTTCCCATTAAGCCCATGTAAACTATCTTTACTTATAGATATATAGATTTGAAAGAAAAAATATATACAATAACGAGAATAATTTTTTGTTAGTATATTTCTATAGCATATTTTTTAATGTGTAAAAATTGAGTAAAAGCAATTAAAACACATATTTTTTAATGTGTAAAAATTGAGTAAAAGCAATTAAAACACTATATAAAGTAAATAATATTAAATAATATTTTTCAATCATGGATTTATATTTATTCAATATGTAATGAAGTATTTGACAACATTTCTATTTCTCTACTTTTATGATTTTTTTTTTTATTTAGAGATGTTTCTCTTTCATCCAATCTCTAAATGTAGAATAAACATTCATGTATTTTTTCAATCATGGATTTTCTTTTTCATAACTTTAGCAATTGCAAAATAGGGGAGAGGTTATCCTCAAATAGCTATTCTTTACGTTAAAAATAGTTCTTGAACCTAAAACAAGTAAATCATTTCGATTCTAATCATGATATCAGACATTAATTTACTTCTTTTATAAAATGATAATATAAGTATTTAATACCAAAAATGTACGTATATATATATAATTCGGATTAATTGTTGCCAACCGTGAGAGGTATCGAACAGGTAAAAGCAACTTAAAAAAATGTGTCCCGTTAGCTTTCCTAAAACAATTCCTCTTTCTTCGATAACTTCCCCTCAACTCTCTCTCGAACATGTATATTTCAAGCATCCATCTTTCCTCATCACAACTTTCTCTCATCTTTTGTCTACAATCCTTCCTTACATTCGTTTAACTTACTGATATTATACCAAAAAAAAAAAAGGAAACGCTAATTACATCACTCATTGACGGCGATCTTAAAGTGCAGCCTCAGATGTCTCCACTTCACGACACCTCTCCCTCTAATAAGGTAGCAAAGGCCCCGACACAAAAGCCTGGCCCTTATTTTTAAAATTCCTCTTTTATTTTTAAATCAAAACGATGGCTTACTCCTCTCCTCCCTCTCAAAGCTTCTCAACAAAATTGAGAATGATTTGTTCAAGATCTTATCTCTAACCCAAATTTCTAATCCTAAATCAGTTCCCTCTCTTAGAATTCTCTCAGTCGTCATCGCTCTAGATCTCCACCTCTTGCTATCGCTCTCGATCCTCGGCTCTCTCTGTCTCTTGCTTTTAGATTGCAATCTTCACTCTTTTGCTTGATTTTTTGTTTCTAAACTCAGCTTTTTTTCTATCTTTGTGTGTAGAGGAGGAAAGGTTGGGAGCAAGAAGGGCAGAAGGGTGTATGCAAGAAGGGTGAAGATTAGGTTTTCGTGTCTCAGTTTAGAGGACTTCTCTCAGGTAAAACCTCAAGCACTAGAGCTCACTTTCCGAGCGTTTAGTTCTGTGTAAGGTTCTGTTTCAATCTCTTTTGTTGTGGTGATTATGTTTTTCTATTTTGATTATATTATCATTTTTTTTTTGTTCCTTTGTGATATCACTGCCTAAGGCTTAGTACAATCAGATCTTGATTGGATTTTTTTTTACGGGTATTCATTTTGCAAGGTTTTTAGCTTTGGATCCATTTGATTTATGTAATTTCAACTTCCAATGAAAGTCAGCTTAGAATAACCTCTTACTTGAAATTGGTTTCTGAAAAGGATGTTCTCCCCTGCTCTTGTGCTTGCCGACGCATGGCCTTTTTTACGGTGACATATCTAGGCTTGTATTGGTTTTGACTTTGGCTTTACTTGCTTATGCTGATAGTCAAAGCAAAAAATGGAATTTTTTTTGAAATACTGATCCAACTACTAAATCTTTACTGCGCTAAAGTTGCCCCTGATTTCTAGAGAGAATCCAAAGGGACTTGTAATAGTGTAACCCATCAACTTTTAATAGTGCAACCCATCAACTTTACTGAAACTAAAGATAATTTGGACACTAATTAAGCTTCAAAAGAACTATTAATAGAAGATCAAGCTCATGATTAACTGTCTGACACATCCAAAAATAGAAATATCTCCCAAGTATAGAAGTGTCGAAGTAATAAACCCGATGAGACCGAGGTCGATCTACGAGGAAGGGGATTTAGCGGTACAAATTATAAGGCAAGCAAATATGATATGAATGAATAACAAAATAATATTAACAAATAAAGGTAAAGATGGTATGCGATACTACCGACCATTCAAATACAAAACAAAAAGCAAAAGGTGGTAAAACCATTCATGGAAATAGGTGGTAAAATCTACCATAGTGAATTAAAGAACAAGTTCATAACAATAGATAAGAATAATTAAAATATGCAAGTAAGAGAAATTAACACAATAACAATGAAAGCTAAGGTTAGGGAATCTGCCCTTGATATATCAAATAAGGATAAACAACCCAATTATAACTCAATTGGAATCCACACAACAAGGAGTTTCCAATCGGAAGGTATGTCATTTAAGCCCATTTTAGTTATATGAATTATATTTGTTTCATTAACAATATTTATGCCACTTCCTCTAAATGAATTCAAGCATCCAATGTGCCAATCACTATATGTCTACTAACTAGACTTATGTTACTAAGGAAGAACCATATGACATCTAGAAAGGATCCAAGCATTTGATGTGCCAAGGATTGTCTACAATGGATTAAGACCTCCACTTTACGAGTGGTGTCAAGATTCATTAGAGAAATAAATGTAAATCTTATAAAATAAATAACACAAGATTATAATTATTAAGCACATATCAAAGGGTTAGAAAAACTTTATTCTCATACCAAGGGTTTCACCCTTTCACCTTAGCAAGAGAGAAATTAGAAAGACATTATTAAAGAAAGAAAACAAATTGCAAGAAAAAAAAGATTTATTAATAACATAAAAACACAAGAAAGAAAAACACAATAACAAGTGATCCTGGCCAAGGCCAAGATTCTCTAATGGGTCACAAGGCACCTCTATTTACAGATATATTAAAGGGTAAATTTGTCAAATTACAAAGGAATAATTGTCAAATATTTTGTTGACAATTGGGATCATTAGGTGCATCAACTATGACCACCAATTTTGACATTGAATTGTTGAGAATTTTGATCACATATCTTGATGAAAGTTGTAGATATTTCTCTCAGCTTTCTAGAAAATCTTGATTAATATAATTAGGATACTTATTTTGAGAGATATAGTCAAAATACTGAGGTATGGTCAGGTTGAGCTGCAACTCCAGATGGGTTCACTTCAAGCCCATTTTTGATCTACCAAGAGCCCAAATTTGATGATGCTTCTGAAATACAATCTTGTAGATAATTTAATCAGCTTTTCAAAACATCAATATTTGCACCATTCTGATCTATAAATGAAAAGTTATGTTCATTTTACCAAATCTGTAACAAAACCAAAATTAAGAGAAAGTTAATTCCAAAGATGCAAAGACTACAAATATGCTTAAGTTGAGGAATTTAATGACACTATTAATGCAATATGATTAATTAAAATTTTATTAAGCATACATATTTAAGTGTTCATCACACCCCTAACCAGCTTATTGCTAGGCCCTAGCAATTAAAGCGTTATTATTTAGAAGTGATTTATAGAATTTTACATCCAAAGTGGTCATTATTGCATTCTCCTTGATTTTATCCAAATCAACAAACTTTCAACTAATTTTTTTTAAATGACTCATGTAGCCTTCAGTCAAGATATTAACAAACTTTTTTTTTGTGCTCAGTCGACATATGACTATGGGGCTTATTAGAAAGAAGCCATATCAGTTCTATTATTTGTTAAGGCTAACAACCTTAGGCAAGGGGCATTCATTCATCATTATTTTTATATATTTTTTCTTTTTTTCTCTTTTTTTTTTGAAAGAATGCATCTTTAACCCATGTAGCGAGCCTTAGGCTAATGACTCCCAGACCAGTTGGCCTTAGGGCATTAGGTGTTAAGACACCCTTACGAGCTTAATGACTCGAGTTGTTAATGCTTTATTTTTGCTTAGAAATTTGTGTATAGTGCAATGTTCAATCCCATTAAACTTTCTCCTTAATCCATGTAACAAGCTTTGGGCAAATAGCTCCCAAACCAGTTGGTCTTAGGGCATTAGGTGTTAAGGCACCCCTCGGGCTTAATTGCTCGAATTAAGGAGGCTATGAGACCAAACTTATCCACAATCGCTTTTCTTTTTTTTTTACTTTTTTTTTAACTTTTCCATTCCTTTTGTTGTTATCTTAAACAGAATAAAAGAACTTAAATATTACAAAATTTCATTTCGCCAACCACAATCATGCGTCAAGGTATGTGTGTGTGTGTGTGAAGAAAGATTCATGAATACTTAACGAGTACATAAGCACACAGTTTATTAAATGATAAGGTTGTGAGAGTTCATAGATTTGAATAATTCAAGGTGAAATGATAAGACCTCTTTGTTATAAAATTCAAAAATCAAAACTAAATAATATTAAGTTAGCTAAAATGAGTCTTTAAAAATGCAAAATCAAAAGAAAATGACAAATTGGTTAGAGTGTGTTTCAAGAGTTCAAACTGGCCCTCTTTACTCTGCCATTCCTGACCCAGAATATGTCTCAAGAGGATTTAAACTCCTTACACTGCACTTTGAATTTAATTACTAACTCGTTTTTTTTGGCAAGAAAAAGAAAATTTAAAACACACTTATGTCTACTATCTTTACCCCTCAACTAAATGAAACATTGTCCTCAATGTTTAAATGTAGAGAGATAAAGTATAGAAGACATTACCTAAAGCTTCTGTTATTTAAGAGAAATGACCTGAAAGACTCATAAAATAAAATGCTACAAATAAAATAAAAGACCAGAAAAATTACAAACGGAGATTCATATCTAATTTACACTTTTTGTTTTGTCCTCCTGACCATTTATTTTGAGTAATAGCTGGGTCAGGTTCATACTTAACTGCTTGTAACTTGTCAAGTAATTCACTAGTAGTAGTGGCAGAAACAAGGATCTATCGCGCCGAATGAGGGATAAAATTCTGTTTTACAGCTGCATCAACAAAATGTATCAAAGGATCAAAGAAATTTTTAACATTAAACAAACCTATGGGTTTTTTATGGAGATTCAGTTGAGTCCAACAGGCAATTTGAAAAATTTCTTCAAGAGTACCAAAGCCACCTGGTAAAGCAATAAGGCATCTGAATTGATAAGCATATGTGCCATGTGTTCATGCATAGAGGAGACTTGTAACTCCTTCACAACTGTTTTTCCAACGATGCTTTCTACAGGCAAAGCTTTAGGAATAACTCCTAAAACTTGACTGCCTCCTTCATGTGCAGCTATTGACACACAACCCATTAACCTCAGGCTACCTCCCCCATAAACCATATGAATCTTTCTTTCAGCCAGTAGCTTACCAAGATAATTTGCTACTTCTACAAGCTCTTCACTTTTACCCAGTCGAGATCTACAGAATACACATATCCTTTGGATTTGATGTTTTAAAGTTCCCTCAATGTCTATACAACTCTCTAACTATGTGTGAAGAAAAGAACAAGAGATGTGATATTTATGGAGTGCAAAAAGGTATTCTAATGATGACATCTAAATAGGTAGCTTGATTGTTTGTTGAAAAAAATTGACAATAATGCATTGAAATTTAAAAAAGATGATGAAATAAGACACCATAAGTCAAACAAAGATAAAAATTAAAAAATGACAGCTACAATGCATTAAAATTAAAAAATGATGGCACACATGCATATGTACAGGTAGTTGTGATTATGGCTCACATCCTCCTCTGGTTTTACGTCCAGAAACGGCTTAAACACCTTCTATAAGTTAGGGATATGCTTCCCATCCAGTTTTCTTATAAACTGGCAAACATGGTCATTTTGAGTCAGATTCCCAAGACTATAATGTTCCTGCTCGTCTTGGAATTGTGTCCAACATTTAAAAATTTCACGCCACACAAGTCCACAAGAATGCATCTCAAGAGTCAATCAGAGATCATCCAAAGACTCCTTTCTCAATCCATTCTTGATGAACTATAGTTTATCCTATCGATTATTAGACAAATATCCGAAGGAGCGGCAATGCTGGTTTACAAGTCTATCTTGCACATCTATGACAAACTTGTAACCTTTTCGCTCTTTGCTTTTTGGCGTAAGAGCTTTTTCCCAAACCTGGCATGTGAGAAACAAGATTATCTGAAAACTTATAAGAAAATCGAACCTTGGCTTCAATTAACCATCTTAAATCAATAAGAATACGCTTACACATCAACATCCTTAGTCTTTTTGCACGAGTTTTGTAAATTTTAAGCAAATCATTTGAGGAAGAGAGGGAAAACATGTGTGCAGATTTGAAAGAATGGTATCCATGTGAAGAAAATGAGAGAGAAGAAAAGAAAACGAATGAAAGGTGAGAAACAATTTTTAGGGAACTGAAAAACCGACTTTAAAAGTCACAGATTACTGTATCTGCCATTTGACTGGGAAAAATCAATCATTAAAAAGGATCGACTAAAGCAATGGACTCTTCATTTTGATCAGAATTTTCAAAGAATGGTTTTAACCGTTGTCCATTAACTTTAAAAACATTACCATTCTTTGGGTTCTCAATTTCAACAGTTCTATGTAAGAAAACATTTTTAACAATGAAAGGCCCAATCCAATGAGACCGAAGTTTACCAAGAAACAAATGCAATCTTGATCATACAAAAGAACTTTTTGTGAAGGTTCAAAAGATTTTCTAACAATGAATTTGTCATGAAAAATCTTTATTTTTTGTTTGTCAATTTTAGAATTTTCATAAGCCTCATTCCTGATTTCTTCAAATTCACTCAGTTGGAGTTTACGTAACTTGCAAGCATCATTTAAATTTATGTTAAATGTTTTAATGGCCCAATAAGCTTTATGCTCAATTTCCATAGGTAAGTGACAAGGTTTTCTATAAACTAATTTATAAGGAGACATTGTCAGTGATGTTTTGAAAGAAGTTCAATAAGCCCAAAGTGCATCATTAAGCCTTAAAGACCAATCTTTACGATTTGGGTTAATCGTTTTTTCTAAGATCTGTTTTATCTCCCTAATACCTAATTCAACTTGTCCACTTGTTTGCCGGTGATAAGGTGTAAAAATTTTATGGGTTATTCCATATTTCTTCATTGAAGTTTCAAATGGCTTGTTACAAGAATGTGTACCCCCATCACTAATAATGGCTCGAGGAATTCCAAATCTATACAATATATTCTTTTTCAAGAGTTTGATAACTGTTTTGTGATCATTGTTTCGACATAGAATTGCTTCGACCCATTTTGAAACATAGTCTACTGCAACAAGAATGTATACAAAATCAAATGATGGTGGAAAAGGTCCTATAAAATCAATGCCCCAACAATCAAAGATTTCAACAACAAGAATGGGATTCAAAGACATCATGTTTCGTTTTGAAATGGATCCCAATTTTTGACAATTTTTACAAGTTTTGCAAAATGCATGTGCATCATTAAATAAGGTGGGCTAATAAAATCCACATTACAAGATTTTAGCAGCTATTTTTTTAGATGAAAAATGTCCTCTACATGCTTCAGAATGACAAAAATTAATAACACTACTTACCTCATTGTTAGGTGTACATCTTCTAATTATTTGGTCCGGACAATATTTGAACAGATACGGGTCATCCCAATAAAAGTTTTTCACCTCGGTCAAAAACTTCCTTTTGTCTTGAACATTCTAATGAGGTGGCATTTTTCCTGTTGCAAGAAAATTTACAATGTTAGCAAACCAAGGTACAATAACAACAGAAAATAAAAATTCATTAGGAAAAGAGTCATTGATAGGTGAAGTTTCAATAAATGTTTTTGTCATTAATCTTGACAGATGGTCTACAACGATATTTTCGGCTCCTTTCTTATCCTTTATTGTGATGTTGAATTCTTGGAGCAATAAGATCAATTGTATCAATCTAGGTTTTGCATCCTGTTTAGACATTAAATATCTCACAGTTGCATGGTCAGTGTAAACAATCGTTGGAAGACCAATTAAATAAGATAAAAATTTGTCTAATACAAATACTACTGCAAGTAGTTCTTTTTCAGTTGTTGTGTAATTCATTTGTGCATTATTTAAAGTCTTACTTGCATAATATATCACATAAGGCTTACCTTATTTTCTTTGTCCTAAGACAGCACCAACGACATAATTACTTGCATCACACATCAATTTAAAATGCAAGGACCAATCAGGAGATTGCATAATTGGGGTAGTTGTTAAAAGTGTAATTAACTTATCAAAGGCATTTTAACATTCTTGAGTCCATTCAAAAGAAGTGTCTTTTATTAAGAGGTTACAAAGAGGTTTAGATATAGCACTGAAATTTCTTATTAATCTTCTATAAAATCCAGCATGCCTTAAGTGAACGGACCTCTTTAACTATTTTTGGTGGAGGCAAATGGGAAATTAATTCCACTTCTGCTTTGTCCACTTCAATTCCCTTAGAAGACACCATATGACCTAAGATAATTCCTGAATTGACCATATAATAACATTTTTTTCAATTCAAAATAAGATCTTTTTCTTCACACCTTTTTAAGACCTTTTCTAAGTTTTCAACAAAAACGTCAAAAGAATTTCTAAAGACAGTTAAATCATCCATGAAAACTTCTAAAAAATGCTCAACCATGTCACTAAGAAACATGCATCTTTGAAAAGTGGCTGGGGATTTACAAAATCCAAAAGGTTTTCTCCTAAATGCAAAAGTGACGAAGGGGCCCGTGAATATGGTCTTTTCTTGGTCTTCAAGTGCAATACGAATTTGATAATAGCTTGAATATCCATCAAGAAAGCAGTAATAGGACTGCCCTGCTACTCTTTCTAAAATCTGGTCAAGGAATGGTAAGGGAAAGTGGTCTTTTCTAGTGACAACATTTAATTTTCTATAATCAATGCACATCTTCCAACTAGATGAGACTCGAGTTGGTAATGATTCCCCCTTTTTATTTTTTACTACTGTAATGTCAGATTTCTTAGGTACTACTTGTGTAGGGCTTACCCACTTACTATCGGAATTAAGGTGTATTTTCTTCTAAATGTATTTTATGTGTACAAATCAAAGGATTAATGCCTTTTATGTCTTTTAAAGTCCATCCAATTGCATTTTTATGCCTTTTAAGTATGCATATCAACTTACCTTGTTGCTCTCTTATGAGGGATGAAGAAATTACCACCGGACATGTCTGATTCTCCTTAAGATATGCGTATTTTAGTCCTTTAGGTAAGGGTTTCAGTTCTAACTTGGGAGCTTCCTCTTCCTTGCTTTCATTCATTTGCCCCAATTCTTCGAATCTTGGTTTTGAGTCTTTTTCTATCACCTGTGCACAATCCAGTAAAGAACATATATCAGAAAGATCAGACTCTAGTTCTATACTTGATTCTAATGAATTCACTAAACAAGTTTTCAAAGGGTCAGAAGAACTCCCTTTTTGGACGTGGTCTTCTGCAATAGTTTCAATCATATTAGCCTCCTCAATTTCATCATCTTCTTCATGTGATTGTTTGCACATATTAAAAACATTAAGATTCAATGATCATGTTCCCAAATGATAGCTTCATGACTCCATTCTTGCAATTAATCAAAGCATTAGAGGTAGCTAGAAATGAACGCCCTAAAATAGAAAGAATTGAATTGCATACTTCTAATGGTTTTGTGTGCAAGATGATAAAATCCACTGGATAAATGAATTTATCAACTTGAACTAACACATCTTTTACTATTCCTTTTGGTACTTTAATTGATCTATCAGTAAGCAAAAGAGTCACAAAAGTCGGTTTTAACTCACCTAAATTGAGTTTCTGAAAAACTGAGTGTGGAAGCAAATTCACACTAGCACCAAGATCAAGTAAAGCTTGTTCAATTTTATGGTCTTTAATAACACATGAAATTGTAGGATAACCTGGATCTTTATATTTCATTGTATTATTGTTTTGAAGAATAGTACTTACTTGCTCGGCTAGAATGACTTTCTTTTTCACATTCAATTTCCTTTTCACAGTGCACAAGTCTTTCAAAAATTTGGCATAAGAAGGTACTGTTTGATGACATCTAACAAGGGAATGTTGACCTTTAACTGTTTAAAAATTTCTAAGATTTTAGAATTGTGAGTTGGTTTCTTTTGTGTGGCTAATTCTTGAGGAAATAGAGGCACATATGAGGATTTGGTTTCTTCTTCGCTAGGTGTTGGTTTGGCAACCTCTTCTTGCCCTTTAGAGATCGATTCTTCTTCTTTCTCATAAGGGTTGGGAATGTGTTTTCAACAACCTTACCATTGTGGAGGGTCATGACTGATTTGGCTTGGTCAAAATAATGATTACTTGAACTCCCTGTATTTGAGTTAGATTGATCTTTGGGGTTTTGCATTGTTTGAGAAGAAAATTTTCCTTTTTCTTGCATG
Source organism: Boswellia sacra (assembly GCA_013180625.2). Taxonomy (NCBI): domain Eukaryota; kingdom Viridiplantae; phylum Streptophyta; class Magnoliopsida; order Sapindales; family Burseraceae; genus Boswellia; species Boswellia sacra. The sequence continues at coordinate 108,043 of SNVD02009406.1, read as the reverse complement.
CTAAATGTGGATGCAAATTTTGTAAGAGTGTTTGACAAATTTGCTAATGCTTAAGCAGTTTGACTATTGAAAGTCTCTTACTTTGTATTGAATGAATGCAATGTCTCTTCAAGGTCATTCCTAGGAGGAGGAGGAGGATATGCATGATCATAAGAATTTTGAAAATTTTGTCATGTTTGAAAAGGGATTTATAAAGATTGTGCATGATTGTCATTTTTCCAACTAAAATTTGGATGATTCCTCCAACCAGGATTGTAGGTTTGTGATATGGATTGTGATTTGGTCTTTTGAAAGTGTTCAAAGTATTGGCTTGTTCATGGAGACATTCCTGAAAGGCAGGCAAAGTTGGGCAATCATCAGTAGAATAGTCATTATCATTACAAATGTGACAAACAATTTCTTGAATAGAATTCAATCGACCACTCTTTTTCATTTCTAAAGCCTTAACTTTTCTAGCTAGGGATGCATATTTGGCTTGAAGGTCATAGTCTTCCCTAAGGTTGTGAATGCCTCTATTGGATGTCGAGGTTGAGGCCTTGCTTGGTACCTCATAAGTGCCAGCAGTGTCCCAATTTTTAGCCTTGTCTGCCAAGGAATCTAGGTAGTCAATTGCTTCTTCAGGATCTTTATCTCCAAATTCTCTATTACACATTAACTCCACTAGTTGCCTATCTTGAGGTGTTAACCCTTCACAGAAGTGTGCAACTATTCTCCAAGTTTCAAAACCATGGTGAGAACAGGTGTTAAGTAGTTCCTTATACCTATCCCAATATTGGTAAAGGGTTTCCCCTTGTTTTTGAGTGAAATTGGAAATTTATCTTTTAAGAGAATTTGTTCTATGGGTAGAAAATTTTTTTTTCAAAAATTGTTGTTTCATCTCATCCCATGAACTGATGGAATTTGACCTCAAATTTTGTAGCAATATTCTAGCTTTATCTTTTAAAGAAAAAGGAAAAAGCGTTAATCTAATAGTGTTTGTGCTACAATTTGGGTCACTGTAGGAGTTACACACCTCTTCAAAATTTTTAAGTACGAATATCAAGGCCATGAAAAGTGGGTAGAATTCGAACAAAACTCAGTTTGAAATTGAAATGGATTAAATCAAGAGGAGAAATTGCACAAAATGGTACACTAGTCCTTACCGAATTCATGTAATCTCTGAGGGTTTTTGGTTGGTTTTGATCATTTTGTTAGGAACGATCCGTGAACCTTTTCACTTGATTGTCAGCCATGTTTTCTAAGGAATATGATGTTTTTCTAACAAGTGTACCACTCGATGTTTGTGACCAAATTTTCATGCAAGAAAGAGAAAAGAAAATAGAAGAAAAGATGAATACACGACAAAGAAAAAAATTAAGATCTAAAATGAGAAAAGATAATACTTACAATTTTGCATGCCAATTTTTACCTTCCCTAGTAATGGCGCCAAAAACTTGACACATCCAAAAATAGGATTATCTCCCAAGTATAGGAGTATCGAAGTGATAAACCCGATGAGACCGAGGTCGATCTACGACGAAAGGGATTTAGCGGAGCAAACTATAAGGCAAGCAAATATGATATGAATGAATAACAAAACAATATTAACAAATAAAGGTAAAGATGGTAGGCGGTACTACCGACCATTCAAATATAAAACAAAAAGCAAAAGGTGATAAAACCATTCATGGAAATAGGTGGTAAAACCTACCATAATGAATTAAAGAACAAGTTCATAACAATATATAAGAATAATTAAAATATGCAAGTGAGAGAGATTAACACAATAACAATGAAAGCTAAGGTTAGGGGATCCGTCCTTGATATATCAAATAAGGATAAACAACCCAATTATAACTCAATTGGAATCCACACATCAAGGAGTTTTCAATCGGAAGGTATGTCATTTAAGCCCATTTTAGTTATATAAATTATATTTGTTTCATTAATAATATTTATACCACTTCTTCTAAATGGGTTCAAGCATCCAATGTGCCAATCACCATATGTCTACAACAAATCAAGGTTCTTAACTAGACTTATGTCGGTAAGGAAGAACCATATGACCTCTAGAAATGATCTAAGCATTTGATGTGCCAAGGATTGTCTACAATGGATCAAAACCTCCACTTTACGAGTGGTGTTAAGATTGATTAGAGAAATAAATATAAATCATATAAAATAAATAACATAAGATTATGATTATTAAGCACATATCAAAGGGTTAGAAAATCCTTATTCTCATATCAGTGGGTTTCACCCTTTCACCTTAGCAAGAGAGAAATTAGGAAGACATTATAAAAAAAAGAAAACAAATTGCAAGGAAAAGAAGATTTATTAATAGCATAAAAACACAAGAGAGAAAAACATAATAACAAGTGATCCCAACCAAGGCCAAGATGTCCTAATGGGCACAAGGCACCTCTATTTAATAGATACATTTAGGGGCAAACTTGTCAAATTACAAACGAACAATTGTCAAATATTTTGTTGACAATTGGGATCATTAGGTGTACCAATTTTGACCACCGATTTTGACATTGAATTATTGAGAATTTTGATCACATGTCTTCATGAAAGTTGTAGATATTTCTCTCATCTTTCTAGAACATCTTGATTCATAGGATTTGGATACGTATTTTGAGAGATATGGTCAAAATACTGAGGCATGGTCAGGCTTGGCCGAAACTGCAGATGGGTTCACTTCAAGCTCATTTTTGGTCCACCATGAGCCCAAATTTGATGATACTTGTGAAATACAATATTGTAGATAATTTAATCAGCTTTCCAAAACGTCAAAATTTGCACTATTCTAATCTATAAATAAAAGTTATGTCCATTTTACCGAACATGTAACAAAACCAAAATTAAGAGAAAGTTAATTCCAAAGATGCAAAGACTACAAATATACTTAAGTTGAGGAATTTAATGACACTATTAATGCAATATGATGAATTAAACTTTTATTAAGCATACATATTTAAGTGTTCATCACTGTACCCATAGTTTTATCTTAAACAACTTATCTGGATACTGGAATATAGTTGATTTAGAATTGTTCGGATATATAATTTTTTTTAATATACATTCTGTTAGTGTAAATATATATTTAAGTTCCCTTTTCTTAATGAATTAGATAAAAGCCTACCAATATATTTTTCTTAAAATTGTTATTAATATCAGTTTGTATTATACTGTTATCTTTCATCTTTCATTGTCCAGTATCTCAAATCTGGTCTTGATGGTGAGTGTTTGACTTGATGATACTCTTAAGTGAATCCTTTGCCTTCTATGCTTCTTTGTGATTGAGTGAGCTATTCTGGATAGGGGGTTATGTTACTAAGGTTATATATCTATTAGAGAGAGTGAATTTACGTTACATTTTTGGAACCAGATAAAGTTCTGGGTAGTAACATTTTGGAAGCAGAATATATATTTATGTATGTATGTATGTATATCTGTATGTATGTGTATGATTGACGATGTACTTATGATGCTTTTGTATAATATGAATTTTGAATATTTGTGATTGCCTTGCAAAATTAAATAAAATTTGGTGCAGGTATTATTGTTAGTTGATGAAACAAGATTTTATGATTGTTGAGGTTATTTAGAAAACAGAGTGTGGAATTGTTTTAACAACCACTCTTCTTATGATGAATAGACAAGTCAACATAAAGCAAAGCCTAGAGGTTTTTTTTTTTTTTTCCTTCTTCTCTGTGCGCAAAACAAATGAGAGTATATATATTTACTATGGGAGTTTATTAAGATGTTAAACATAATTTACGTCTGCTATGTTCAAATACATTAAAGACAGGTTGAGATAGCTATAAATTTTGTAGGAGATTTGATATCGTGAGAATGGTACAGTAAAATCGGTTATATTAGTCTTAAGTCTTATAATACCAGCTAGATTAGATTTAATATCCCAAATCAATATCAAATAAAATAAATAATATCTTTTATTAACATACATTTTAATAATATCATGATATTATTAATTACAATACTTATTTTTTTTTTTTTGGAAGAAAATTTAATTCGCTTGTTGGTTTTGAATTTGGAAGATTAGGTAGAGGTGTGGATGGAAAAGAGATTATGACTGTTTCCCATATGTAAGTACAAAATTAATCGATTTTGATGTTGATTTCTATGTGAACATGTACCCAACTCATAGCTGAAGAAGCAAAGCAAAGCTAAATGACTAATTGTTCTTGGCTTATGTTTGCTAATGGTTGGCAGATCAGTGAGTCCTCCAGTGAACTTCTGCATTCTTAGCAAATTCCTCTTGCTTTCAATTTTTGGGTTTATAGCTCGCTTCTCATGAACTTGCATATGACTTTATAATATGGTTTATTTTTTAATTTAAAGTTTCTCAAAGTCGGTGCTCAGTTATCTTTGCAGCAAATGTATGTATAAGTTTTGATTGATTAAAGTTGAGATCCATTTCTCTGTTTCTTGATTTTCTTTGTGTCTTCTTTTATTTTTTTTATCTATTATTATTTTTTAATGCAGAATTTCAACCCAGATTATCTCTACAGCACTCCTACCCTCAGCACCGCAACGCTCAACCTGATTCCAGCCTTTGACTTTATACTTAATATCATTTTCAGGTTCTACTCTCTTTTCCTTCAGAGCCAGACTCTAACAAGTTTGGAGAATCCTACCATTGATATATTCTTTTGTTTTGTTTATTTTGGATATATTTGTTTCTGTATAATGCTGCCCTGTGCTGGCAAAATGGTCTTCTATATTGCATTTATATTTTGACGTAGCATACCAATTTTAAGATTTCGTTGTTCAAATTCAGACCTTGAACGTAGACCTGAGAGACTTATGTACCCTTTTTGTATTTGTAGTTGGAGATTATGTTGCAACGCCATTGTTGTTGGCACTTCTGTATTTGTATTTGGTAAGAGTTTTAGCCGATTCAGGAAAGACAAGGATATTCTCTTTTTTTTTTTTTTTAATTAATTTTGTAAGCTTCACATTCCACTGTCTTATGTACCCTTTTTGGCGGTATTGTTAATTGTTATTTATGTGTGAAATATTTCAGGTGCAGCAGCAACATACTTTCCATTGGTCCCAAACATTAAAAAGAGATATGACTACGGAGCAATGATATTCATTCTTAACTTCAATTTGGTGGTGGTATCTGGCATACGAGCTGAGCAGGTCCTCGAATTAGCTCGAGAACGTCTCCCAACAATTGTTATGGGTTTTGCTGTCAGCATTTTCACAAGCCTACTTGTCTTTCGCATTTGGGCTAGTGATGATCTTCATGACTCTGTTACCTCCAAAATTCGAAGACCTCGCTACCTCTATTGAAGGTAAATTAATTTATCTAGCTCTTTCTATAAATAAAACTGCAAAGGAGAACCTTTGATTCAACATCATTTATTGTAGGATGCTTCAAAGAGTACTCAAGCTTTGTCACGGAGAAGGAAAACCAGTCCAGTTTCTATTTCAGTGTTGCAAATCAGTGCTCCATTCAAAGTCAAAGGATGAGTCACAGGTATATTATTATCTCTAGTCATTCACTTTATGGCAGAATGATGAGCTAAAAGTTGTATAAGATGCATATACTTTTAACAGTCACAAGAATCATTTCAATAATATATATAATTTAATAATTCTAGAAACTGCTTGCACATTAGTAAGCAAATACCAGTAAGAGATTTTGAAGGACAGCCTGAGTAATGAACTGTAAATAACAAACTATAGGATTTTTCATCTCTAACCAATATTTTTGGTGCGGTATAGTTGATAAGAATATTTGGTTGTCTTCTAGATCACTTATATGCATATCTAGCTATATTTGTTAGCCTGGATTTCAATTATCGTGGAATGTATGTGATTTTGGAGGTGGGTCAGTTGATGTAGAAATCTTAAATGTCATCGAATATGCATTTTATCGTTTGATATCAACTTAAAAAGACATTTTGGTGATTAAAATACTGTTTTATGTAGCTGAAAATTTTGGCTTCTCTGATTAATTCATTTTTAATCCTTTATTATTATTTTTCATCTTTAAGTTTTGAAACCTTTATATCATTTTAAATCTTCTGCCTGACACTTTCTTCATAATAAGAGTTTTTTGGTAATTTATTCCTTGAAAGAACTTTCAAAGTAACATAAACAAATAGGCTACTAATTTGTAAGAGCTCTTTTAATAGACATTCTAAACAACGATCAATTTTTTGCTATAAGTTTTATTTCCATAAGTTCTACTTTATAAGCTTTATTTGAAGAATTTTTACTCAACTCTCAGCTTGATTAGAAACTTTGTGGTATTTTGCATTAAGCATTCCTTGGATGTCATCTCATTGGTACAAATTCACATGCATGTGTGAAAGGATATCGCTAAGTATTAAATTCACATGTTTTTGGTGCATTGCTGATTTGGATGCTTGAAGTCAGTTGTGATTTTGACAATTCATATAAGTTTATACAAATCTATGTTGCTAATGAAATCGAGTTCATGCAAATTTGACTATGCTATTTTATTTAAAGTAATTTCTTAGTTTGTATTTTCTTGTTCATTGTGTTTGACTGATTTTTCTCATCTTGCATGGCTGGACTTGGTTTTACTACATTAGCATATTTAATTGATCGGAGGTAAGTCATACTTTTCTCATATATAGATTTATTTCTTCTGTAGAAAACCTTGGTTTGGTCCTTTTTTTAGTAAAAAAATTATAAAATTCTGTTACCACGTATCAATTTTTTTTTTTCAGCCTATATTTCATAATGGGATGAAGAGTGGAGTTGTTGCAAACGAAGAAGTCATGATTTAGGTCAGTTTCCTGTTTCTCTACATCTTCAGAGGGTTTGAAATTAATGTTTTGATCTGGACTAGATGCAATGGATAAAGAATTAAGGGTAGTTTTGCTTATGTTTTGATTTATATGAATAATTTATAAATTTAATACTACATTATAAAGAATATGCATAAGGGAAAAAAGAAAGCTCGAGGATTGAAGCACGAAGCGAACATTCATTATGATTCACAAATAATTAACTATCAAGTATATGTAAATTAAGTCCCGCATAATGTTTATATAAAAAGAAGGATTCTTAAACCAATATACCTAAAGCTAATATCAAGGAATTGTACGCACTATAATATGTAAATTTAGAAATAAAAAATACATTAATTAGAGTGTAACAAGCGTGGAGTTATGAAAACTTTTGTATGTTAATTTGCTTCCTTATCCACAGGGAAGTTGTCGTACGTCAAGGTTTATGTTAAAATAATAAGACTAGATTATTTCAAAGATTAAAGAAACTTTACCATAACAAAGTATGCATTCCATTGCAAGAGAAGAAACTGGACAGGCTACAGCTACTATCTAGCTTTGCCCATCTTTTAATGCCTCTGTTGTCTTTCTGGTAGCTGCCATAAATTAATCAGTTAACAATAAATTCTTTTAAGAGGATGATTTAAAATTTATAATACATTATTGTTATATATTTGATTGTAAATAATACATTCGTAGTTATTTTATTTTGGTTAAAGAATTATGGATAAAGAATTGGTTTTTATATTCTTTTATGTAAATTATTTTATTTTGTACATTTGTAGACTAAGATTTTACTTGAGAAAGTAATTTGATAACTGTTATCTGATTTGATAGTTGTACATTTGTAAATTTTGTGGTATAGTTTTTCATGGTGAAACACTTTTGTAGTTTTCCCACAATGGATTTAGGTTTAGATTGAACGAATCACTTAAGTTCTTGGTGTCATTTTCTTTCTCGATTACCCTCTTGTAGTTCATCGACTCTTTTCTAGTTAAACTCTAATAATTGCTTGAGATCTTGAGTTTTTTAGGTCTGATCTTCATGTTCTGAACTCTGCTTAGTTTGCAGTTTTATAAATTTTTTCCTCTCTGTGTTTTTTTTTCCTTTTTTTTTTTTTTTTTGCCTTTTCTTTTTAAGTAAAACTTTGGCCTAGGAGTCTGATTTGGTGGTTACCATTTGATAGAAGGGGAAAAAAAAAGGCTCTCTTTATGGCAGGAAGTGCATTTTCTTAATTGTTGTTTTAAGTCATCAGTGTTGATTTTTTATTTGTAGACCTATTTGACACAAATGACCTGTTTATCTTTAGGACTATTTTCTCATTCATCTTTATATCCTTTATCAATCATTTTTATTTTGATGCTACTTCAAAACTTTCTGGTTCTGGTTATGAATTTGCAGGTTAATCATTCTGGTAAAAGGTCTTCCTTTTGCTCATTTTGACTAACATGTTAGTTGAGCTTAGGACATTCTGCATCCAATTCATCAAATTGCATTTAGGTTTTAACATAGACTTAAAATGGCATGTGATTGTGGACGTTGTAGACCGGAGGAGGTCTTTGATTATTTGGCTTGTTTTGCTTGTTGATATGGAGAGTTTCATCGATTTTGCTGGTCAATCAGTTTAGCTTTTGCTCTAGTAAAAGGATCAACTTTGTATTTGTCTTGTTCAAGAGATTTTGTTTATAAGGTGTTCGATGTTTCTTTTTTTTTATCTATGGATTTGGATTTCAGATTCTAGATTAGAATATTAATGACAAATTTAATAAATAAATATATATATATATATATATATATATATATATATCTTTCTTTCAGTTTAGTTGGCTTGTAACTTGAATTGAGATTTTGGGGGAACTAATAATCTTGCATGTGAATTGGATTGGGTTTTTTTTTTTCAATATATTAGAATTTTTTTGCCAAAAAAAATTGAACATTTTTTGGCTACTCGGAATGCTGATCAATTTTAGTAATTAATTTGTTGAACTTGCTCCGGTTTTTCTTATAGTTGTTCTTGTATTTGTTGATTAATTTTAGTTGTCTTTTGTTTTGGGTTTATGGAAATCTTGTACTTATAATTTCAAATCAATTTTGAATAAATTTCAAAGTAAGATAAATTTTAAAAAAAATTAAAAATAGGGGCAAATTAAAAAAATTACTGTTAAGGTAAAAAATATAATTTTGAATAAATTTCAAAATAATAAATTTAAAAAAATTTCTGTTAGGGGCAAAATTTTAATTTTAAATGAATTTCAAATAGAGGGTATATTTGAAAAAAATCTAAACTAACAGTAAATTTTTTTAAAAAAAGTGATAGGGGAAAACATATAATTTTAGTAAATTTCAAAGCAAGGGTAAGTTTAAAAAAATTAAAAATAATGGTAAATTAAAAAAGTTTTTCATTAGGGACAAAAAATAATTTTAAGAAATTTGAAAGCATAGGTAAATTTGTAATTTTATGCAAAATAAATATTTTTTCATTATTTAGTGTTTTGCCAGGTGACGTAGATGATCTTCTTCGACAGTAAAGGTGCTATTGTAAATAATTATGATCTTCTCATAAATGATCTAATGAGTTGTTACAAAAGATATACGGTTTATATTATCTACATTGATTCAAGGCCTATTGTAAGGTCGTCGTAAAAGACCTTTTACAATAGCAAAATAGTCGGTGTAAATGACCCTTTTTTGGTAGTTTAAAAGTACCAAACTCTGATTTTCTTCTTCATATTTCTTGTATTATTTAAATTAATTAGTGAGATTGTTGGGCAAAGAAATAAGTATGCGTCATCTATAGAAAACTGAGAAATAGCATATGTTAGATAGGGGTGAGAGAAAGATATTTGAGAAGATGGAGATGAAAGTTATGATTATTACCTTCTTCGTCTTTATCATATTAGGCAAATTATACGATGAGATTCTTGACTAAAATAACTAATGTCTATTTCATTCGCATAAAAATGAAGAAACCTAAAATGTTAAAGGGATAAGAGTGACAGACATTGGAAGATGGAGAAGAAATTTTTGATAGTCATGCCTGCTTTGATTTGCAAGAAAGGAGAAAAGTAAAATTAGATAAAACATAGAAATAGAATGATTAATATGGTGGGGGAAGGAACACGGCAGATAATAAAATGGACTCATGTAGATATAGAGAGATACATGGATGACTTTGCAGTGTAGGAAAAAACAAAATCATTTTTTTTTATTCAAAACATCTCATATACATATCACGGTTGGCAACAATTGGTCCAGATCTTAATTAACTACTAGATTCCGAAATGGAGTGTGTGCGTATATATATATAAAAATATAGCAGTGAATCACGAATAGATCAAATATATTTTAAGATTGTTACTAAAGCCTCACAAAATTTTTTTCTAAGCTCCTCTTTTAAATATTTATTAGAAAATTTCTCCAACTATTTTATTTTCAAAAAATGTAGAAAAATTAGATATGAAGAAGAGAGAAGATGATAGTTTTTATTGTAAATAAGTATTTAAAAATGGATAATTATGCAATTATCTAAAATAGTTTAAAAATTGGGGCTTAAAAAGAGATTCTAGGAGGCTTAAATAACAACAATCATATTTTAATGTAATTATATGTTTTATTATTTCTTTATTTTGTTAAAAATTATATTCTTTTATTGTATGTCTTTGGTATTAGTTTTTTTTTTATGACTTAGTCTTTTAATCTATAATTAAAATTAGGGTCTGAAGCTTATAAAACTTGAATCATTCTATAAATAGGTGAAATAGATCAATTTTTATTTGTTTTGAATGTATCTAAATTATTAGTTAGTAGATTTTATAAATTATCTATTTTTGACTAGAAAAAAGATTAAATAAAAAGATATTTTTTTAACTAATCATTTTTTAGTATTTTGACTGCATTTACTCGTTTTACACATTAAAAGGAATTGATTAAAAAAATAAAAAACCAAAAGTTATTCTCGTCATAATATGTATTTTTAAAAGTTATTCTCATCATAATATATATATTTTCTTTCAAATTTATATACGCATATATAGCTAAAGATCGTTTACATAGGCTTTATGAGTCAAAATAAGTTCTATTTTTCTTTGTTTAGAAATATTAAGTTTTTAACAGTATATCAATATATAACAAACTAATATTTTTGTTAATTAGTTAGAATAACAAATTGTTGTTCACTTATCTTTCCCAATATAAGCATAATCGATTGATTTACCTTTCATATACATATTAAGGCTTTCTTGAATTTTATAATATTATTTATAGAACTCAATCCAAAAAGGTTGTGAAGTCTAAAACTTCTTAATAAATCTCTTTAGAGTAAATATCAATGGAAGGCTCAATATTAATGAAGTTTCTCCTGAAGTTCATATTAATGATCCTTATAGCATTTGCTTCTCTCATCGACAAGACTAAAGGAGGAGTTCCTTTTTGTTGTACACATGATCCTGAATGCTGCCAGAAATCCTTCGATGCAAAAGTTATGAAACCCTAACTTTTGTAGATCTAATTTGATATTTTATTGTTGGTTTTATGCATTTCATGCAATACATAATCCATATACGTATGATTTTACATTAGTAAATAATGATGGTCATACGCATCACCTATTTCTTTAATGCATATTTTTGAATCATAAATGAAGTCTTTCAAATCTCATTAGTCAATCTCTCTCTCTCTCTCTCTCTCTCTCTCTCCCCCCCTCCCCTCTCCCCACCCCACCACCACCAACACCCCACCACCGCGCGCCCCCACCCCCCCCAACACCACCCCCCCATATGTAAAGAAATGTTGATCAATTTATTTTTTACCATAGAATGTTTCAATATGTTAATATAGAAATTTTATTTAAAATTTTTACTCAAATATCAATTTAACATTTCACTTCGTGATTAAATGCTTAAAATGAAAGCTAATTAGTTACACTCAATGATCATAAATCATTAAGTACGGTGGGATGAAATGAGTAGAGCAGTTCACTAAAATTAAATTAAAATTATATGTATTACATTCAAGTGATAAATTATTTGTTTCTCTTTCCGTTAAGAGCAATCTTGATTAAAGGTAATCTTATATGAAAGTTATACATCAAGAATATTAATACCTTAAAACAAATAATTAAAGAAACAAATATCTAAATGTGGAGAAAGTATTGAAGTTTATCTTTAAAAACATTTTGTGCAAAAATATTCATAGCCACAGACAAATAATAATGGATTCAGAGCCTATAAGTTGAAAATACTAGTATTTTGAAATCCGTAAAATCTTGAAATTATTAAAGGTTATTCCTGATTTAAATTTGAATAATATAATTTTATTATACATTCTATTAATTAAATTAAGTATAATTTATTAATTTCAGTAAATAGCATATGATTTATGATCAAATCAAATATTAATTTATTAATTTAAGATTTAGAATTGATGATTTTTTATCTAATGTGAGATGAAAAAGTATTTGGCAACATTTCCATTTCTCTAGTTTTATGATTTTTATTTAGAGATCTTCCTCTCCCACTGAATATATATTGCATATAGAATACAAAGAGGAGTTTTTCTCCGAATCTGTACCTTCAAATTAAAATCAATTCTTAAAGACTAAATTATTTATGTATTTTTTGTAAGAGAAAAGAAAGTTGGAGTTTTTAAGAATAATATTGAATATGATTTTCTGTTATACAAAAGTCTGTTGCAAACAAATGAATTTATACAGGAATGACAAGTAACAACTATAGAAAGAATCCTACAATTAAGTCTACTATAATTGACAGCTATAATCAAGAGAACAATTATCTCAATTCAAATTTCCTTGATCTTGTCTGATCTTCTTTAATGTCTTGGATATTCTTAGTTGTTTTGTGATCATTTCCTTTGATGGATATGCTTGGTTGTGATGTAATTATCTCCTTTGATTGTCTTTCCTTCATTTCTTCTAGAGATTTATTCTTTCCTTTAGCATCCCCCCTCAAACTTGGCCAAGGGAGAAGCCATAGACCAAGTTTGTTGCAAAGGTCTTGAAACGGAGTTCATGCAAGGGGTTTTGTGAAAATATCAGCAACCTGTTCCTTCGAGCTAACAAAACGAGTTATGAGATGACCTTGAGCCACTTTTTCGCGTACAAAATGGTAGTCAATTTCTATATGTTTTGTACGAGCATGAAACACTGGATTAATGGTCAAGTGTAGTGCAGAGATATTATCACTATATAATGTAGGTGGCTGAGAAAGATTGAAACCAATATCCTTAAGCAGATAAGTAATCCATGTAAGTTCAGCAGCGGTTGATGCTAGAGCCCTATATTCAGCTTCAGTGCTTGATCTAGCAACCGTGGGTTGTTTCTTAGCTAACCAAGAGATACAATTTGATCCTAAAAATGTGCAAAAACCAATAGTAGATCTTCGTGTAATAAGACAACCTCCCGAATCAGAATCTGCAAAAGCATAAAGATTGGTTATGGGATAGGAGAATAATCTGAGGCCATAATCTAAAGTCCCATGAATGTATCTTAGAATTCTTTTAACAAGTTAAAAATGATGATTAGTAGGTCGATGCATATGTTGACACACAATATTAACACTATATGCAATGTCAGGGTGAGTGAAAGTTAAGTATTGTAAACCTTCTACAATGCTTCTATAGAATGTTGGATCAGAAAATAAAGAATCATCTATTTGAGTTGCATGAGGAAGCATAGGTGTAGAAAGTGGCTTGCTAGTGTTCATTTTAGCACGATGAAGTAAATCAGCAGCATATTTGCGTTGATTTAAAATTAGACCATGAGAGAATTTAGCTACCTCTACACCTAAAAAATAGTGAATGTATCCGAGATCATTCATGGCAAATTCATTGTTAAGAGAAGAAATTAAATGATTAATAAGTTTAGGATTACTCCCTGTAAGGATAAGGTCATCGACATACATAAGCAGAATTAGAGTTCCCTGCGTTCACTGAAAAAGAAAAAGTGAAGAATCAACAATACTACATTTAAAACAAGAATTAAGCAAGAACATACTAAACCTGTCAAACCAAGCTCTTGGAGCTTATTTAAGGCCATATAAGGCCTTCTGAAGCTGGCAAACATATCTTGGGTTGGTTTTATCTACAAACCCTGGCGGCTACTCCATAAATATCGGTTTATCCAAAGTTCCATGGAGGACAGCATTTTTAACATCTGGTTGTCTGATGTCCCAGTTATAAGACAAGGCAATAGAGAGAATAATCCTAATAGTTGTCGGTTTTACAACTGGTGAGAAAGTCTCCATAAAGTCAATTTCAGGTATTTGGTTAAACCCTTTGGCTACTAATCTAGCCTTGAGTCTTTCAAGGGTGCCATCAGATTTAAGTTTGGGTTTATAAACGCATTTACAGCTTATGACATTCCTTTTATCTGTCCTTGGGACAAGTGACCATGTTTTGTTATGATTCAAGGCCAAAATTTCTTCTTGCATTGCTTTGAACCATCTTGGATGCTTAAGAGCATCTTTAACATTTTTTGGTTCTCCAGGAATATCATAGCAAAACAAAGCATAATCAGAAGAGTGATACCTGCTGGTGGGTTTGTGAATACCTGCCTTTGACCTAGTGTCATATAGTGAATGTTCTCAGATGACTGTATAAGAGATGAAGCATTTATATTCTCAGAAGAAAGTGCAGTAACCAAATTATGCGTGTTTGTTTCTATTGAAGATGAAGAAATGTTCAAAGATTCTTGAACAGTTTGCATATTTGGACATTGAACAGTTTGATAATAAATTATTTTTTAAATGATGTAATCTTATAATTTATAATTAAACTTAGGGTCCATTGCATTATAAAAGCTTACTCTATCAATACATATGTAAAATAGTTGAATTTTTATATGTGCTGAATTTATCTGAATTTGTTAGTATATCTTATAAATTATCTATTTTTAAATAGATAGAAGATTACATAAAAATGTAATTTTTTTAATTATTTTAATATGTTAGCTGTAGTTACTCAATTTACACGTCAAAGGAATTGGTTAACCAAAAAACAAAATTCATCACAATAGGAAAAACAATTTTTTCCAGCTAATTTTGTGATGACAAAAAGTTTGTCACTAAAGGTCACTTTTTGAGATGGATTCTATATTTTGACGCAAAAGTTCGCCTTTGATTCAAAAGAAAAAATATGGAATAAAACTATATTTTTTTTGTTGCTAAAAGAGGCTTTTAGCGATAAAATGCACTTTCATCACTAAGTAACATGAGAACCTAGTTGGTGCTATTGTGGAAATACCTTTGGCGATGATACTTTCATCATGAAAACATATTGCAAAGTTAATTTTTGGATGACTTTTTAGACAAAAATATTGTTGCAAAATGTCTTGTATCATGACAAAAATTTTGTTGTGAAAGTTTATTTTCCATTGTTTTCAGAAAAACTTTCAAGACAAAAACTTCATCACAAAAAGATCTTGCAATGCAATGAAATTTTCATTGCAAAAATAATTTCTTTAATTGTTTTAGGAAAACATTTCTTGATGAATGTTTTGTGTTGTGACAAAATTTTCATCACAAAAAGCCTTTTGCAATAAATTTGTAAAATTTAATTTTAGAATTAGTTTTTGGAGAAATATCCTTCCATGATGATTTTTCATTGCTAAAAGTACATCTTGAAAGGTTATTTCACCCAAAAAAAAACTTTGAAAATTATAACTACTTTTTTTTAAGGTGTATTTTCTCCCTTGTCTAATTGTTTAATTATTTCTATATAAAATCTTTGTAAAATAAATTATAGAACTATAGAACTATTAAAACTTCAATAAGTCAATTTGAATTATAAGTTCAAGGTCATGTAATGTGTGATTGACTTTTTCTAGGAAAGAATGCATGGTTGATATTTATTTATTTATTTTCTTTTATAATATTGGAGCAAGCGTGAGTAAGGGATCTTTTTTTCACTTAATATTTATTAGCACTTATTTTTATCACTCTATGACATGTTTGTTTTAATTTTTTATTAAGTCTTAAGTTGAAAAATTAATTTTAGTATGACATATTTACCCTTAATATTAATATGTAATATTTAATATAGAATATACCTTAAAAATTAAATACTTAACAAAATTAAATTAAGATATCAATAACAATAATAATCAATAATTAATAATAAAACCTATTATAAAAATAAATATCTTTTTTAAGTATGGTAAATATATTATGATGAATTAAATAGATAATTTTATAAATAAAAATTTATTTATTTTTTAAGAAATTTAAAAATTAAAAATTAAAAAATACTAAAATATGTTGTGCTTCTGGTGATTTTGACTATTTTTAGTTAAAATACTAAAATATACAATTTAAAAAAACTAAAAATTAAAATTTTAAGTTAAATTTAATTTTATAATTAAAAATAAATAAATTACTATAATATTAAAATAATTAATATTATAATTTTTAAAAAAGGATAAAAAGAAAAAAGGGTTGTCAGGTAGCCCCCGTCACTATCACTGACCGTCGGTGGTCTGGTGCATCTGGTGACACCGTCAATGGTGCCATGATCATCATCGGTCGGCTGTCCATATTTCATAAACTTTCATCGCCGATTACGTTGGCGATCAACGGAGTCAAAAGTTTGAGGTTTTGGTGCGAAAATGCTATACCATCGGCAGCTAACGACGATAAAGGTGGACTTCAATAGCTGAATCTGGCAAATAATTTTACAAATTAAAAAATTTAATTTAGTCCAAAATATAAAATTAAAATTAAATGAATAAAATTTTTAAAATTTTTAAAATTATATTAATTTGTATAATAAGAAATATAGGATTATTTTGGTAATAGGACACAATTCAGACATTAAAAAAAATCATAAATTTTTACTTTTTGAATTAAGTGATATACCATTGAAAAAAGTGATCATTGAAAAAAAAATAATTCACTTAAAATTTAAGTCTAAATAGAATTAAGTGAAAAGTGCAAAAAACAAACAACCTCTAAGTTGTTGAGATATTCTAAATAATTATTAGTGTTAATAAGATGTATATTTGTTACATATGTGATTATAATATGAATAATTGGTCATTTTTTATATCAAAGTAGAAAAACTTATTTTGTGTGTGTGTGTGTGTGTGTGTGTATTTCTAATTATTAAATTACAACTATGGCAAACTTATCATTTGCATTTGCTAATATTCCTTTAAGTTTATATATTTATTGTGCTAAAATTTTAATAATGAATAAAATATAATTAAATTTTATCTAATAATTTTGTATTTCTAATATGTGTGGTTATTATATGATTAATTAATTTAACATCATTTAATATCAATATAATATAATATAAGTTTAATTATATCTCAAATAAAATTAACTAATAAACAGATTTATAATTATTTATTGACATCTATGTTTAATCAAAATATATTCTTTTAATTTTAGAATTTTCTTTTAAGGGAATAGATCTTTTGATATAACTTTTTTAACACATATCTAAAGACACAATTCTAGCCATTGATCCACAAAATCCAGTGATCAAAATGATTAATGAGTTGTTAGTATTAACTGTAACTTTTTGAATTTTAATTTCAATCGTTGGACTTGTTGAGACCAATGATCATATATTTATATCAAAAATTTGTGTCAAAAGATCCATTCGCTTATTTTAATTTCATATTTTTAAGTTTTTTTCTCTACAAACAAAAATTCATAGCTAAAAATGCAAATTCCTTGCAAAAGAGCGCCTTTAGGGACAAATTTTTAATTTCATTGTGAAAGGAGACCCTTAGGGACATAATTTTTAGGGAAGAACTTATGAAGGTTTTCTTTTGCTATGGTCATGTGATTCATCTCATGATCTGCATCATCTTCGATTCACCTCGTCTCATTGTTGATTGATCATATCTCGTCTCATTCTTGATTGATCGGTTTGATTTGTTCACTAGATGAGTTTTTTGCTTATCACTTGATCATGAAGATGTCTATATAAGGAGAGAAAATAGACATTGAAGAGCATCCAAACTTAGAGAGATATAAGTTTCAGAGAGATTTTTGTTTACAAATCATTAAGGTTGATAAATAAATTATCAATTCTAGTGACTTTTGTAAGTTATTTCTTTCATTGGTTCTTAATTGATTCTTGTATTTGAGAGAAGTATTTGTCATTGATGTGAGGTTCTAGAAGATAAGCAACATTACAAAATAAAGGCCTTTAAACTAAAGGATTCTATTATGCAAAGGGATTTTGTAAGTTGTAAGTCCTTAAAGTTGTCGTAAACCATTAAAATGCATAGCAAAGCTCTAAGCGTGAATTGACCTTTATGAATGTAGGTTGGTTGAACCGAAGTTATCGAATCACTTAGAAATTTCCGTGTCACATTAATTTATATTGCTTATTTTCTAAAATTTGGTTTTATGTGTTATGATTTCTAATATGGCCCAACAATGACTATTAATATAAGACTAAACATAAAATAAAGAATAAAAATTAATCAAGACACATAAAAATAGTAAAGTTTAGTAAGAAAACCCTTGAGTTTGGGAGGTGTCAATAGTGTGTGAAGATACAGGTTTATGTAGGTTGAGTTGGAGGAAATTTTTATTTGGTAAAAATTTTGTAATAAGGATTTGATGGAAAGCAAAAATAATTATTTTAAAAAGTTAATTAAAAGAGAAGATATATAGTTATTTTAAGAAAATTTTATAAAAGTAAAAATTAGAAAGTCTTCTGTGACATAGAAATTTTGATAAGACTTATAAATGAATGTGTGTGTTAGAAATAAATGAAGATTTTACCGAAATGATAACTAGATGTAGAAATGCAGAGTAAGCTATAAGATATATTGATTTATAAAGAGAAATAACATTAATACAGTATGAGTAGGATATGACGAGACGATAGCTTGAAATGGTTACTACAGGGTCAGAGAAGTGGGGCTACGGAAGAGGGAGACAAAGGAAGAAAATTGGAGACGTGTAAATGAGGTGCAAGTGAGAAAGAGAAAGGAATGTCACTAACTTTTTATATTAGTCATTTACAAATGAGTGGGCAAGAATAAATATAGACGGGTTTCATCGACTTATTGCCCACTTACCTAATAAACAATAGACAATTGTATGGCAACGATGAAAGGGGTGAAAAATATCTAATTATTTTACAACACTCCACCTTTAGATATTTCACCACCACAGGATAATAACATACAATTACAGTTGGCTTTGCTAAGGAAAAACCCATTGGGAAAGAAACCTAAGCAAAGACAATTATATAGTCAATCCCAAGCGGTGCTGGATGTATTAATACTATCATATTAAAAAACCCATAAGTAAAACCTAAAAGACCTTGCCAAGGAAAAAAGAGTACAGTGCACTTAAATATCTAGAATACTTTCCCTAATGATTACTCCCTCTGATCATGACAACAGAATAGTATTGTCGATTAACTTGGTTGCTTGTTGAGCTACCGCATGCCAATACCATATATAGATTTCTCAAATGTTGATGTCGACAGTTTTAGTGACATGTGCATGGTTATATCTCCTTTTATCTAACCTCTTTTGACTTGAGTTATACATGCTGTATTATATTTAAACAAGATTATTGGAGGATTTATGACAAGAGATTGCTTGCACGAATTGTCCAACTGTACACATTCTTGGTTGGCTTCACATATTGCAAAATCAAAATGATTAGTAAAAGTAGCAATCAAAATATGTTTAGTGAATAGCCATGATATTGTGGTCCTACCATAACCAATTGAGATCGAGCTTAATCAACATTAGCATATTTAACTAAACCATGATTTTCACAAGGCTCATGTGAAAAGAATAAACATATATCAATAATTCCTAGAAGTTAGTTATATTTGATCCCATTCCAATATTGTCTAATAGGTGCATAACTAGCTTTAAAAATTGAATACAATATTTGGCCAGATATAATAATGCACCCATGATATTCAGGTATTTCAAGGCTAAGTATCTATGCATCATTCTCAGATGGGATCAGGGGATCTAACAACTATTAGCGTAGTCAATGGATGAGCCTTATTCATCCAATTAAATTCATGTCATCAACATATGTAGTTATAACATATTCTAACTTTACACAAGAGCATATGGGATAGCCTTCTTCAATTTTACATTATATGCCTTCTTCAATTTTACATTATATCACAATCTTCCAGATTGTTTAAATCCATACAAAGCTCTATAACCTTAAATATATATGCTTTTGGCATTGTTTTAATTGCCTTAGGCATTTTAAATTCTCTGGGAATTTTTATATATATGTTAGAATCTATTAAGCAAGTAGTAACTACATCCATAAAAACCCATGTGAAGTTTTTTTATGATTGCCAAACTAATTAAATATCTCAAAATGATCACATCTCTTGTTCAGCCTGAGCTTGAGAGAATTCCTAAGCATCAAATCAGGCTTTATATTTAATAACCTTATTATTTTCTACGCATGTATATCTAATAGGTTTTGATGTATTCAGAGTATGGACTATAGGTCCAAAGCTTCACATTTGGCCAAGAAAACTAATTCTACCCACTACAAGAAATTTTTTCATATTTGTCACTTTGGAATTTTTTTATTTGGCGGTTTTTCTTAAAAGTGAGAAATATAAAACTGGTCTAGAAGTCAAACCTGCCTATTCATCTTATTTGTCATTTTTTGTTTTTATTCGATTACATATTTATCACATTTTGATAAAAGTGTGACTAGTATGTGAATATCTAATCTTTTGACAATAATATATAAAGAAAAAGAAGGTCACCTTCACAACCCTAAATGTATCCCTAATTCCTAACCCTCCTCCACTTCATTGCCGCCCCTCGCAAGCCTCCTTCGAGTGGTACTGATGACTCCATTCACCATCCGCAGCACTGATGACTCCTTCGAGTGGTACGCTGAGTGGCCTCACCTACGCGATCCTCTCCTCTCCCTTCTCCCACTTCATTCACCACCATCACCTCCTTTTCAGATTCTTGTCCCAGGTTGCGGCAATTCACGCCTCTCGGAGCACCTCTACAACACCGGATTCCATGGCATTACCAATATTGACTTCTCCAAAGTTGTCATTTCCGACATGTTGCGCCGCAATGTCTGCGACCGTCCTGATATGCGCTGGCATGTCATGGACATGACTAACATGCAGGTTTCTTTTCTAATTTGTGTCTTTATTTTTGCACTTTTTTTAATTTCTTTTTTTTTAGGGGAAATTAGAAATTTTTAATTTTCAGAATTTTAGTATTGAAAAAGTTGGCTTTTAATTTGACTAATCCTAGGGGAGGGTCAATGAAAATTTTGTTGATGTAATTCAAGTTAATTTGATTGGGTTTGGATCATAAGTTTGAGCTTGTTGGCTTCATCTTATGACTAGTGATTTTGTGTTAGAGTTTAGTTGCTTTCGAGAATGTACAGGCTTGCATTAAACTTTATTGGCTGATATGTGTTTTATGGTGATGGGATTGTAGTATATAATAGTCATTGGTCCATTAAGATAGGCTGAAGGTGACAGCGATTATAATTTGCCATAATTGTGGCATTTGGAGAACACTATAGGTTATTTTGAAAGCGAATATGGTGAAAATGAAGGGAAATTTCAGGCTGATAATATGGGTTCTGGAGTTTATTGCTATAAATTATTTGGATAAAAAGGAAAAAAAATTTGATGTAGGGAATTGCTTCAGGGATGTTAGATATGGTGGAATAGGATTCTTCTTTATTGTTTATCTAGGATATTTTACACTCACAGGAATGGAAGCCTTTTTCAACTCTATCAGTTATGCTTTGCATTAATTTTTGGATATATTTCAAAATTTCCTGCTTAAAAATTTGTGTCTTCAATATTTGTATCTTTAATTCTAAACTGGACCTTTAAGTTCCCACTTTAACATTTTCATTCTAGGAACCTCAAGAAGATCATTCATCATATAATACATGATTACATACTTGGTTTTATAGCATTGTTTCTTGGCAATGCTTTTGAGCTTCCTTTCCCTTTATATTTTCATTTTATGAGACATAGATTTTTTCTTTTTTTGAGTGTTAAAATTCCACGAGTTATAAAATTAAAATTCCATGGGGTTCTTTTTGTGTTTTCTATTTAGCTTTGATTTTGGTATGAAGATTTTGTGCTCTTGGTTTATGCAGAATTGGTTTTTGGGTTGTTATAAACTATTTCTATATATTGCCATTATTAAGCCCTGTCTCCTCTCTACTAATCTTTTGCCTTACCCAATTGCCTTATTCACTCCATTGCACATTGCTCACCTTTACAACTGTCCTACAAACTCCTTTTACTGCCACTAATCAGCAGAATGCTGTAAATACATAATATTGCACAGCATTCAATGCCCTTTTGTTTACATTAGTAGTTTGTCTGGTCAATTGCTGAGTTGCTTCTTTTTTTTTTTTTTTTTTGGATAACTGGGACTGGAAATGCAAACCATCAAATTTGGATAGTATTTTAATGGATTTTGTTGTTGCAATACTTTCTCCCTTTATAGATTTGGTTCAGCAGTCCAAAGTCATTCTCATTGCTTTCTCATTTATGATTAATGCTTGTAGTTTGTTTTAATTAGTTATATATCTAAATGAATGATAGTTCTTGTGATTGATGCTTCAATTTTTTCTTTTGACAATATGATTGTTATTCTATTTTTCTTTTGCTCATTGTTACAACTTTTTCCAGTTTTCCGATGGGGCTTTTGATGTTGCTCTTGATAAAGGTGGATTGGATGCTTTGATGGAGCCAGAGCTTGGGCCTAAACTGGGACATCAATATTTATCAGAGGTGTCTTGGAATTTAATTTGGGTTTCATTTATTTATGCATTTTTAATGCACATCTGTTTTGTGTACTAGTTTATTTGCTTAAGGGATAATTCTAATTTGCCCCCTGAGATTAGGCCTAAAGAAAATTGAGGACCTCAGTTTTTTGAAACCTAAGATTGCCCCCTAAGGTTACTGTAGCATCGTTAGATTTAATGGAAAATGCATTAAACCATTAGATTTAAGGGAAAATGCATTAAATAGTAACTTAATGTTAATAAACAGTAAAATAGACTATAATACCCTTTTCTAAAGGGTTTTGATAAAGTCAAATAATAATAAGTTAATAGAAAAATTAGAATCAAAATTAATAAAAGTAAAATAAACTCTTCTCTCTCCTCTCTCTCTCTCTAAAACGTTTCTTCTACCCCTTTCATCTTTGGATTTTTTCATCTTTTAATGTCAATTTAATACTTTCTTAATTATTATTCATTCACTTCCTCGGTCAAATTTTCAAATGAGCATGGTAATATCATTTATATCAATACTGACACATCATCAAGTGAGCATGTTAAACAAATAATACAAATTAACTTATTAAATTTAAGTTAAATTAGAAGAAACGTTTTAGAAAGAGAGAGAGAGGAGAGAGAAGAATTTATTTTATTTTTATTAATTTTGATTCTAATTTTTTTATTAACTTATTATTATTTGACTTTATCAAAACCTTTTAGAAAATGGTATTATAGTCTATTTTACTGCTTATTAGCGTTAAGTTACTATTTAATACATTTTTTATTAAATCTAACGGTGCTACAGTAACCTCAGGGGGCAATCTTAGGTTTCAGAAAAATGAGGTCCTCAATTTTCTTTAGGCCTAACCTCAGGGGGCAAATTAGAATTATCCCTTTGCTTAATTTACCTTAAGAAATTGTGAAATATTTGTCAGATTCATATAAGTTGGACTGTATTACCAGGTGAAAAGACTTCTCAGATCTGGAGGGAAGTTTATTTGTCTTAGCTTGGCGGAGTCTCATGTTCTAGGTACTACTTTCCTGAATTTATTTGCACAATTAAGCAAACATATTTACTCTTTTTTACATGTATTGATTGCTAATATTCTCCTGCCGAAATGGTAACTACTGGTTATTTTTTTTATAGTGAACTTTGGATGTGAATAAATGTGGAATCATTTATTTGTTTTTGTTGTTAGTATCTCTACATCGTTGATATCTTGCATATGAATATGTTGATGTAGATGTTGAATTTCTTTTTCTTCCAGGTTTGCTTTTCCTTAGGTTTCAGTTTGGGTGGAAAATGAGTATTCATGCCATACCTCAAAAGTCATCTAATAAGCCAAGTCTTTAAACCTTTATGGTGGTTGCTGAGAAAGAAAATGCTTCATTACTGCACCAGATAACTTCTTCAATCGACAGGTGTTGTGCATGTTTGTGAATCATTTGTACGGTGATATGATGAACCAGAAATTGTGTATAAAGGGTCATAGTTCTATAACGAGTAAGTTTATGATTGGCATAACATTGGCAGGAGTGACCGCTTTACTAGCCTACCCATATTGAGACTTGTTCTGTGGCCTAAATCACTGGTGCAGCCCTAAAATAAATTTGTCAGCATCTGCTGTGTTTCTGTGTCCGTTTTGTGATTCAAACTTCATTAAATGGATAATAGTATTATGTGTATTTTATGGTATTGCTGTCTTCAATTTGCAGTGGAGACTATAGGGATCTAATCACATTAGACACTTTAAAATATTTTCATCGCAGAAGAGTCCAGGTCCTTGCAGAATCTGCTCCTGACCTGATAGCTTTTGAAACAGTTCCTAGTAAGCTAGAAGCTCAGTTACTAATGGACGCTTCTGGATATTAATGATATCAATAAGTTTCCTTTGTCAAGTTGCAATCTACGAATCTGTCTCTGTTCTACCATTAGCACCAACTATCTTATCCAAGTATAGTGAAATGTTTTTGAAATTTGCAACAAGGTGCTAGGTTATTGGTATAATTTCTATGTTTTTCCTTAAAAGATTGAAGTTTTAAGAGTACACCTGAGTAAACTCTACTGTTAATAGCCTTACTCTATGCATGGCCTAGATATTTACCACATATTTCATTACGTTTTTCTATGATATGATCAGTGCTCATATCTTTTCCTTTTCTGGCTTGAATTTGAACATGAGCTTGACAGAAATTCAGAATGCTAGAGGTATTATGGATGTCCTTTCTGAAATGCTAAATGCATTAGATCCAAGCAAGAAAGAGGTACAATTTGATAAGTTAGTGACCTAGTTGATACTGTTCTTGGTATGATTGAGTGATTAATTTATTGTTAAAGCTCAAACTTAAAATTTTGAATTAGTTATTTGATGTTTACATGCAAGGCTTTGAATTGTTTATGGTCAAAATATTGACTTCTAGAACTTTTAAATCCTTTCTATAATTATTATTTTTTCACTCTGCAAATTACAATCTCATGTTCACTTTCTACTTGTATGTTGTGGCTATGAACTTGCAGGGCCTTAGGCAAGAGTTTATAGTTGATTTGGTGGAACAGTGTCAGACTTACAAGCAAAGAGTGGTACACCTGGTTAATTCAACTGCGTACGTTGCATCTTTTCACCCCTTTTTGTAGCTTACATTTATTGTAGGCCTTAATATCTGTTATTGTCTTGTTGTGGTGCTATTATCCATCACTGTAAGGATCCTGTTGGCATTGCTATTGGGTATTCTGCCAATGTTTTTTTTTTTTTAAGATATTCATCTATTCTGTTATTGGTTGTTAGCAATAATTATGGCCAATTATACAGTGACTTGCATTAAATAATTCCAAGAGATGAGATTAGTTTTTTGAGAATTGTTTGGTATTTGAACTCCATGATCATGTGAAATTTAAGGTGGATCCCCTACTAATTGTTATCTTCTTTTTTCAGAGATGAATCACTGCTATGTCAGGGTTTGGCACTGAATAATGACTTGCAATGTGTACTAACCAAACATGAATCCATTTCTTTGGGAAAATCTGTTCAAATTGGGAAGTCCATGCCTGAACCTAGCGGAGCACTTGTAGAGATAGATGGTCCACTGGCTGATAAGAAAGATGCCGGTAAACAAGCAGATGGAAGGTAAATGGATTTACTTGAACTGCTTTATTTATTAATGGTTTCATACCTGAATCCAATTGACTTGCTTGGGACTTGGATATGAATATGGTTGTAATATCAGGCTCCTCACGTTGGTCCAGTGTTCGGGATCTTTGGTAAATATCAATTAACAAATTTTGTAAAGTCTTTGTTATTATTAAAATTATAAGGAATCTTTAAAAGCCCTATTTTATATATATATATATATATATATATATATATATATATATATATATATATATTATTTTTTTTAAATACTTGGCGGCTAAAAACTGCCAAGTATATTTTTTTAATTTTTAAAATTATTATACTTGGCGGCCAAAAACCACCAAGTATGTTTTTTTTTTAATTTTAAACCTATTATACTTGGCGGCAAAAAACCGTCAAGTATAATCAGATGCATATTTAGCAGGTTGACTGACCACCAAATATAGTTAAATTGACTATATTTGGCGGTGCCATTGGTGACACTTTCAAGACCGCCAAATATGATCATTTTTCTTGTAGAATTGCATGCTTCCTTCTATTTAGGCCAAATTGTCCTTGTCTGCATTCATCCACTATGTGTGATTCAAAATCATCATTCAGAATGTCAATGGCTCTTGCAAATGAAAATATGTCGTCGATGAAAATTCCATCACGATTCCACATTACTCTTGTAGAAGTATAAATAATAGAAATTACTTCATTTTTAAATACATGTGCCACTTCAGGGGCATATGTCTCATTAGGAACATTTATTTATTCAAGAGGTAAATTAGAAAATGTACACTTTTTAGCTCAATCATTATTTCCACTAGAACCTTTATTAATCATTCTTTTTTTTTTCTAAGAACAGTATCTTTTATCCAAGGGGTTCTACATGTAACATATTGCTTATTTACTATTCCATAGAGGTATTGTTCTACATGAAGAGTAGTTCTTGCCAGTGTATTAGCAATATGTAAGATAACATATGTCTCTCACCAGAAATTGGCAAATGTATTCTCCCAAACTATTTTAGGTACGGACATGTAGGATAGGATGCTCAATTTCACTTCCAACGGACATACAATAATCATCAAAAGTTTTGTTATGTAAATTCACTATCATTATCTAGACATATTGATTTAATAGGATAGTCTCGAAAATGTGTCCATGATTGAATAATTTGAGTTAGTAGTCTAGCGAATGTAACATTTCTAGTTGATGCAAATAATTATGGGACTACCATGCAAAGCATCAATTAGGACAATAAAATAAAAAATGGTCCACTATGTGGGTGAATGGGTCCATATATATTCCCTTGAATTGTTTGTAAAAATAATGGGAAACTAAGATCATTCTCAAAATAAGATGGTCTAACAATCAGTTTTCCTTGTGAGCAAGCAAAACATGTAATGTCATTGGATAGAAGAATTTTTTTGATTCCTTAATGGATGTCCATTTATATTCCTACGCATCATTGTCGATCCCAGGTGACCTAGACGGTCAAGCCATAAAAATCTTAGGATCATTAACTTTCCAATTCATAATTGTGTGGGTCTTAATGGATCTTATGTATGTAAAATATCATCTAGAATAGAAGCTTCAAGCTTCTCTAGTATATATCCATTATGCCTTCTATCTTTAGAAATAAATAAATTCCTAATAGATTTGTTTATGCATAAGGCATTATTAATACATAACTTTAGTGTTGTTTACTAACATGATAGTGGCTCTTCTAGAGCCCTTAATTAAATTTATGAACCCTGATGTATTGTTAACTATAGCTTAAGGTAAAGTTAACTTCAAGAAATATTTCTTATTTTTTTAAGGTTATATCATTTGTTTCATCATCAACTAGAAATAAATCCCGTCTCTTTAGGAGATAGATAACATACTTTAATGTCCATTCCAAGGCCATTTTCATAACCAATTAAATGTTCAACATTTTCATTCAAAATAAAGAAATATGAAAGATGTCAAGATTTGTAGAATCCACCGAATCATTAATAAAGGATTATTACAAATCCTTATAAAAATACTCCTTTGTATATTATTAATTCCACTTCTAGTGGTTTAATTAAGCGTTCATAATAACCAGTTCAATGTCAACAATCCTTTATAAAACTAACCATATATATCATTATCATTGCAGTCGATAGCAACATTCGCTTCCAGAGATCAGAAGGAGGAACCCAGATCTTGTGCTATTTGAATATCCTAGAAGTTTTTAGTTTGATTCCTAATCAACTAAACTTTAAGCTATATAGTTTGAACTATATGTAGAAGTTTCTTGTTAGTTTTTCGTTTGATTCCTTCAATTTAACATTAAACTAGAATATGTAGAAGCTTTTTTATTACAAAAGTTTTTAGTTTGATTCCTAATCAATTAAACTATACGTAAAAATTTATTATTTAGAATTGAATTCTTAATAAATTGAACTTATATATTGAAGTATTTTATTTGAAAATGAATTATCAATCAATCATACAAATTAATTTAGAAGTTTTATTTAGGATTAGATTGATGGCGGCGTTGGTATTGTTGGGTGATAATCGATGGTAGAGGTGTTGATGCTGATGTGCCGTTGCTTTGTGTTGATTTATTGGCGTTTAATTTCTTTTAAAAACTTTTTTTATTGTTCTAAACAATTCTACAATTTAAAACAAAATGGCGATGGTGCGTTAACAGAGGGTGGTCTGGACAGAGTTTGTTCTGTAACCGGTGCTTTAATTTATAGTTTTTAATTTTTTTAATAAAACGACATCCTTCCAAAGAATAGCGAAAGTGATGATTATAAAGGTTTTATTTTAAATTCAATTTTAATATGTATGGGATATTTACACTCATAAAATCGATTTTACATCCATCCTTCTAAACACTACTATCTAAA
Source organism: Boswellia sacra (assembly GCA_013180625.2). NCBI lineage: Eukaryota > Viridiplantae > Streptophyta > Magnoliopsida > Sapindales > Burseraceae > Boswellia > Boswellia sacra. The sequence goes on along the minus strand of SNVD02009406.1, from coordinate 79,508 downwards.
ATCTTCTAAATAATTTATATTTTATCAAAATAAAGTATTTCATATTTTATTTAAGTAAAAATCCTTAAAAAAATATTTTTTCTAAAAGTTTATAAGATATATTTTTTATAAAAAAAGTCATACGTATATAAATAACTCAATTCTTAAATGATTTATTGATTTTTTATTGTTTTTAAGAGTATTTTTATTTAATAATTAATTTATTAAAATTAAAATTAATCTTAATTTATCAAATTAATATTATTGATATTAATTTTAAAATTTTGAAAATAAGATGAAAACTTTTAAAAAGCATAACATACAATAAAAATTTAATTAATGAAGATATATTTAAAGAAATAAATTAAAAAAATTAATTTTATGAGTAAAAATATCCTCATTTTATTAATATATTTAAATTATAATATTATTTTTAATTATAACATTCATTTTATCAAACTATGGACTCGTCTCACTCATATCTAAATTTCTAAACTGGGGATACCAGGGTAATTTCCTTGACTCGTAAATATCCCCAAAGAGAACGATAAAGAAGAACCTAGAATCCCTCGTCTGTTTCTTTTACCTTCTGATAATTTCTGTTTAGAAGTTAAGAAAGAAAAAAAAAATTCCGAACAACTTCTCTCTCTCACAAACCAGAAATGGCGACCTCGTTGAAATCATATTCATCATACAAAAAATACGAGATCAGAAGGCGGAACCCGGATCCCAAAACGTCTGTCTTGTTGGTAATTGATGTGCAAAACTACTTCTCCTCCATGGCCAAACCCATCATTAACAATCTTCTCACCACCATCCACCTCTGCCGACAAGCTTCCATTCCCGTCTTCTTTACCCGCCACTGCCACAAGTCCCCCGCCGACTACGCCATGCTCGGCGAGTGGCGGAACAACGATCTCATTCACGACGGCACTACCGAAGCCGAGCTCATACCCGAGATCGGACAGCTGGTGGTGAGAGATGTTGAAAGTAGAATAAGTGACGCCACTAAAAGTTCACTATATCATTTCATCATCTCTGTTGAAAGCGATACTATGCAGTCTTCAACATGGGTGGTTCAGTTCGTAAATTAAGCCACTTCCACCTGGCAACGTTTCTTCTTTCGAAAAGGTTAACTTGCATAAAGTAATTCTCGGATTGCAGTTTTTTAAAAGAATCTTATGGCTTTGGAATACGACAAACCTTTTTGTCAGATGTATTCTATGAGGGAAATGACCTGAATGTATCCTGACTCTTTTATTTTAATGATTAAGAAAAGAGAGATGTTAGTGACAAATGCCGAATGCGGTTATCATTTTTGGTCCTTTACACATGTTAATATTCTTAGGCTGGGTTGTTGGGATGCTAGAAAAGGAAAAAAAACGGTGGAAAAAAAAAAGAGGAGGAAAGCAAAAAATGAAGGAAAGAAAAAGGAGAGAAGGAATTTTTTTTTTGTTTGATAACAGAATTATCAATCAAAATGAATCACTCGTAAATCAATTGGATAATAACTATTTTTATTATTAAAATATATTGTCTATTATGAAATATAATTTTTATTGATTAATTAAAAATAGATAACTATTAGGTTATATCTATGTATTAAACTACTATGAAATTTTAAAAAATATTTATTAAATTAGAATGAAATTTTATTAAACAAAATTTATTATTTTTTAGATAATATTATTATAAATTTTACATGAAATTATAGCTCTTTTTATTATAATATAATTTAATATGTATTATTTATTTTTTAAAAAATAAATATTAACTATATATAATAAATATTAAATTATACTATAAATTATTAAATTAATATAGTTTGATTAAAATAAATAAATAATTTAATATATATATAATCAATTTACATATAAAAATTTTAAAAAATTGTGAAAGACGTTGCCGGTCAACCACCGTTCACCACTATTGGCATTCATCGAAGGTCACTCATAGATGTCACTGTCACCACCGTTGGGATCATTGCTCGGCGATCTATCTATTTGTATAAGTTTCTGCGCCGAATAAGTGGTCATTTTGCTATATGCAATGGATCTTTCTTTTTGATCCGTCGTTAAACTTCTCTTTGACGAGGTACGGAGAATCCCACAACGATGACACCACCTCAGATAAGTAGAGGACTGGCTGATGATCATCTCAATACCGATTGTGACATTTGATGCGCAAATGCATTGGCGTCAATCGACAGCATGCTTAAAATATTATTGTCAAATTTTATAATTCTTTTAATTTTTTTAAAAAATATAAAATTTGTAGTTTTTTATTTTTGAAAAATAAATTAATCAATAATATTTATAATTATTTTGTTAATTATATATAAAAATTTAATCAATTATTTGAATAAGATTAATTTTAGAGGCGTAAAAAAAATACAAGGTTAATTTAGTAATTTAATAGATTATTCCTAAAAAACCAAGTTCTTCCTCCTAAGATTAAGAGAAAATTAATTATCAAAATTTTAGGAAATAAGATTGTTGGTAAACCATTTTTCTTCCACATTTAATCAAACCTAAGGAATGAAATAGGTTTTCTTGGGAAACCATTTTCCTTTCCCCCAACTTTTAACACAACGGAACATAGTCTTAAAGTTTTTTTTTTTTTTTTTTTGCATTAAAAGAAAATAATCCATTTGAAGTTCTTTCTTTGTTTCTTGCTTTTTCTCCAAAGTCAAAATTCAAGACATATTTTACTATTATCTTGTTGCATATGAAAGGGAAGAGTGCTGCCCAAAATAACAATATAATGCCTTCCAACCGTTGGATAACCACTCAGAAGCCTCCAAGGTGGCTACTTTGTTGACTTTATCGACCCCATATGCTCAGTCAATACATTGGAATCACAATTTTCTTCCAGCATTTTGTGGTTTTCTCGTAGCTAAATGAGGATTCCTTCCTTCGTATATGATTAGGATATGAAGACAGGGATTTCTATTTTGAAGAAGATTGAAACTATAAGTGATGGGAAGAAAGTTCGATATTTTCATATATTAATGGTTGTTTCTTTCCAATCTATTTCTTGTTTTCTTATTCTATGCTTAAAGCTTATTTAGTTAGAACCCATAGAATTGTGATTTGTTAAAACTTAAAAAATTTTGAGAGACTTCACACTTGATGTTGTAATGCAGTATCAACATTCTGTAACCACTCTTAGCTAATTTATCCCTTTTTCTTCCTGTGTCATTAAATTTATTAACTTGGGTTTTGGTTATTTTATGTGTGAATTGTGTATCATTTAGCAACTCTGCAAGTGGTTATTGAAAAATTTTGATTTACTTTTGATAGAAAAACTAAGAACTTCTATTAAGAAAAAAAACGATTTACAAGCGAAGAGGTTGCTCACATTGAAACTTAAAGAATGGTGATTTCTATCCAATCTACTCTAGATTTCTAGGTATAAAACTCTTGTTTTTTATTTAACTAGCAACAAGCATGAATATCCCCAAAAATATGATCCCAGCATTAAAAGAAGTCAACTTCTTAGAAAGACCAGTGGTCGTCAATGTATTAAAACGCTGGCTGCGGTCTCCATCTCTTGGTACTAGCGCATAAGCAAAGGAGCTTTTATGATTCAAAGGGTAGCTTCAGATCAGGATCATAAACACTATAAAATTAAAGTAAGGAGCGTTCTAACCAGAGCGTGAAAGCCCTTGCAATACAAAGTATTCCTGAAAACTCTCCTTTTACCTAATAGGCCTCGTAGCTCAATTTCCAGTCAATATACTTTAATTTTTTAAATTAAAAAGAGAGACGTATACATGACGTAAATATTTTCACAAACTAGTCTCTGCTTCTTCAAGAGGAGAAAATCTGACCTGGTACAGCCAACTATTAAAAATTAGGCAGTTGGCAACTCCAACGACATGGTTATCCCATTGTTAAAAATTAATTTTAATTCTCTGCTGCCCTTTTCTCTCTCCTCTGAATCTCATCAATTTGAATATTGAATCTGCCATCCTCTATCTCCTCTAAATCCTCTCACACTTTTTAAAATTCATATTTGCTTCAAAAACATTAATTTTATTTATAGTTTCTCTATCCACTGAGGGGAAATATGCTCTTTTGTTCTCTTTGCTATTCTCCTTCCTAAATGAACCGGCTAAAATGTGTATTTTTTTTTTCTTTTCCTTTAGATCTGATTTTTCCATTTTAGAATTGCTCCAGATCTCTCTCCTGCATTCACTTCCACAAGTGCTATATTTTACCATATGCATATGTAACAGGGAAGTGAAAGAATGTTCATCTTGTTCAAAATTGAGGATATGTGTTGTGTTGGTGTTTATTTAAATTACAGGTTTTGGAGGCAAGAAACTGTTGGATGATTTTGACATATGAATCTGGGTTTCGAGTACGAGATAGACTTTATCCTATATTTGCTAATATTTTGATGGTTAAGATTTGCCAACATTTTTGAGGAAATTTAGTGGTTGGTGCAGGTTCGTGGAGTGATGAATGGTGGCATGAGTCTATAAATTTTTTGCTCTTCTCTATTTTTTCCTCTCTCTGTATCTTTTTTTTTTTAGTAAATATTGGTTGTAAATCCACCGTTTCTATTTGATGTCTTGGTGGTCTATAATTTGTGAATTCCTTAAAATATTCTACACAGATATTAACTTATTAAGTTGTTGTTTGAACATTTAAATCTTGTTGTAATGTTGTTGAAGCTGTCTGACTTGGTTCCGGTGGTGGTGAAGTACAATCTATTTGACTGATTTTATTTGCAAAAATTAAGCAAATATGTCCAATTGTGGCTACTTTAGGTTTTTTAATTTATATTTGGAATAATTGCCGATAATAAGGATCTTTTCCAATTAATGAAGAAAGAATTGTCATTTGACAGTATCTATCTGAACCAATTGGTTTGGTGTTAGTTGTCGACTTCATTTCATTTTCCATCTATTGTGGTTTGGATACCTGTCTCTGTCTTACCCTTACAAAGGAAGTGTGTTTGGGAGCACCTGATGTTGCGGCCAACAATTACTAAGAAGCAAAATGTATCATAATGTAAAAGTGCAATGCCTACTAATATCTGTGCATCACAATCTGATAAAAGCAATGCTAACAATGCTATTAAAAAAAAGTCAAATAAGTACAGTGAGCCATTTGACATCGTATTTCTTCCACTTACATTAAAAAATGTAAAAAATATAATAGCAATGCTAAACCTGTAAACTCATTGATTATAACAAGAATAAATTTAAGTCAAGGCTTAATCTCCATTTCCTACTTGCATATCAAGAATGCAGGTTAATATGGTCTTCATCTTAATTTTTTACGTACCTGTACATGAAAACAACATGTATTTTTCAATAAAATGTAGAAGAAAAAAGATCCTACAAATATATTAAAGAAAGTACATATAAATAAATAAATTGTTAGTGAACTTACATAAAAAAAACTTAATATATATACAAAAGCATTCAACTTTGTTCCCCTTGAGCTTGAGCTTGATCGACATTGAAATTGTAAAAATCCTTCATTTCAACAATCTCAGTATTACGATAACAATAAGACCATAAATTAATATAGAATTACAATTAAAAAAATGAAACCTAACTTGGAAAGTGTAAAGAAAAATTAAAGTCTCAAGGATTACCGGATTAATACGAGGCATTTGATCAATTCCTTAAAGCATTGTAAAGTATTGCAAATTTGCAACATATGATGGAAGAAAGGCTGGTACATGTGATGAAGTTGTGATACCAAAGTGATTCAATGATGGAGCAAAAGTTGCAACATGAGATGGAGGAAAGGTTGGCACATGTGATGGAGTTGTTACACCAAAGTGACTCAATGACGGAGCAAAAGTTGCAACATGAGATGTGGTTGTTACAAGAGATGAAACACTAACAACATCATGAGTGTGATGACCTATATCAACAATAATTATTGTAAAATTAAATAATGGCTACATTAATTAAGATTACTAATAAATACTTATGAGTGAAATTAATTTTAGGAAATCTCATAACTTTCTTATGCCTTTTCTTTTTCTTTTCCAAGTTGCTCTTCATTCTACAATTTGTCATGCCTTTAGTTTTTACCGTTGGAGGATCCAATACTAGGGGCTCATCCACAAGAGTACTAAGATTTTTTTAGGGTATCCATTTTCTTAGTATTCGCCATTGTATTAATAATTTCCTCATCTTTTTCAAGTAGCTTCATAGCTTCTAGTAACTACTCTTTCATAATAGTGGTTCCAAAATCACTCAATGATGCCAAACTAAAGACATGATTTCCTGCATGCATCAACTCACTAAGCTGCAATGATTGGCTAGACTTAACACTACCACTTGATAAGTCATTTTTATCATTACTTAACACAATCCTCTTTTTTGCCTCTTTGGTCCACCTTTTCAATATGTAGTGCACCGGTATACTAGTTAAATTATATCAAACACCTTTAAAGCATGACGACACAATATTCCCATTGACTCAAATAATCTACAAGAATATGAAATCTTCAAAGAGTCATACTTGAATTGAATTATGTGCACTCTTTGTTGGCCTTCTTCATTTGCTTCATAAACATATCCCTCATCATTCTTTTTAATTTCTTTCATTCTCACACAATACAACCCAATAAACATCTTGATAGTGTAAACTTTACTTTCATGGCTCAAAATTCCACTCTTTATTTTAAGACGAGGAGCGCCTTGTTTGCAACGATAATCTTCCTCTAACTCCGCTAAGTGCATTTCTTTGGTTTTGTTTTCATAGTGATGCACAAATTTAATGAGCTCCATTGTTTTTGTTGAAATATGATGGAAAACATTATTTGTACTCTCACTTCTTTGAGTGGACTTGATATCTGTTGAAAAAGTATCCAAATTAAAAGCCCGACACCATTTCTCTCTAAGTGAATACAATTTTTTGAGCCATGAATGATTTCTAGGATTGAATCGTTGAATCATATCATTCCAAGAGTCTTCAAACTCCATGTCATCATGACATCCATAAAAACGCTTATTGAACATTTGTTTGAAGTCAGGATTTGCATAATGACTAGCAAGATGTTGGGTGGCATTTTTGGCAATGTGCCAAGTGCATAATCAATGACATGTCTTTGGAAATACAACCTCAATTGCTTTTGACATTGCTTTGTCCTCATCTATAAAAATTGTTTTAGGTTGTTTATTTCCCATTGCTTCTAAAAAAGACTCAAACAACCAAACAAATGATTTAGTGCTCTCATCTAATAAAAAAGCACACCCAAACAACACATTTTTCCAATGATGATTTATTCCAACAAATGGAGCACAAATCAAATTGTATTTATTAGTTTGAGATGTTGTGTCAAAACAAACAACATCACCAAAGCAATCATAATCCAACTTTGATCTACCATCTCTCCAAAAAAAATTTGTCATTCGATTATATTGATATACTTGCATTGTATAAAAAAAGTTAGAATCCTCACCTTGTTTTTGTTTTAGATAATTGAGCAAACTTTGCACATCTCTCGCTTCAATCATTTCTTCTTATTTCTTTTGTAAGTAGTTTGTCATATCTTTTTTTGTGAACCCGATATTCTCAACACCACCAACTTCATTGGCTAAACAAAAATATGACTTTGTTGGTCTTATACCAGCATCAACCATCGAACTAGTAATATTACCATGAGCATTGGATATTTTTCGACCTGATTTTAGAAACTATCTTTCTTCAGGATTAGCAAGTTCATGGTTATGCTCATAGTTTATAAAAGAAATTGTCCAAACTCCATCATTCACAGTGAATCGAATTACAAATTTACAACCGATTCTTATCTCTAAATTATTTATTCTCTTTGTTTCATATACGTTTCCATCTTTATAAAATCCTTCTTTTGCACACGCAAATTCTCATTGTCGAATATTATTTGATGCATCTCTTCGAACTTGCCCTTTACATATACTAAACCCTTTCATTAAATCATATGTATTACATAAATCATAAGCTTCAAAATCCGAATGTACCTTCATTCCTACTCTGAGTTCGCCACCATCTTCATTCCCGAAAACCTCATCCTTATCATTTGGAGAATCCTTTACTCAAATCAACCTAAAATAAAATCAAGAATTAGTTCCATATTTAAAATTTCATACCATATTATTTTTTACCAAAACTTTCGTATAAAATTTTACCACATAAATAACACATCAACTTAAACAAAGAAACAATTAATAAAATTTATTTATTTTTATTAATGCTCACAAATAAATAAATCACTAAAACCATTATCAATAGTGTTATCCCCTCTTGTATGTATGTGTATAATGTTATAACAACTATGATCTCTAAAATGGATTTTCTACCTCATCATTAGTCTAAATTACAGCCTTTCAATCTTTAAGAAACTTAAAAAAATTGAATTAACATAATGAATTATTTAAAAAATTTACCTAAATACTTTGTTAAAATGATTATTGATAAAATGAGCAAATGCATGTGGGTTGCCTTTTCTCTCTCATTTATAATGGAACATAATAGTTAACCTTTTCTCAATTGCAATGGATTGGAGTGGGTTGTAATTTTACTGTTTAATTAGAGGGAGTTGTAAAGGAGAGACAATGAGTAGCGGGAGAGCTACGGATGAGAGGGAGGGAGTGGTGGAAAGTCTTAATGATATTGAAATTGACGGGATTCAGAGGAGAGAGAAAAAGGTAACGGAGAATTAAAATTAATTTTTATAAATGGGATGGCCATGTTATTAGAGTTGTCAACTGTCTAATTTTTATTAATTAATTATACCACAATAATTTGAGCTGATACAATCACTGTATTATAGATTTTCCCCTTCGAGAGAAATTAGAGCTTTATTTATACAAGAGAGAGAGGGCTGAGTACCTCTTTATTCTACAAGACACGCCGACACTCATGATTATATATAATATAAAATTAAGTAAACAAAACACAAAGCTATTGTAAATTCTTTCACGTGAAACGTGAAAGTTACGTAAAAAGTCTAAAAGCAAAGTCTACAAGTGTTCTACGGTGTATTGACATAAAAAGTATAAATCATTATTAAAAAAAAATCTTCCTTAATTAATAAAAAAAATTTCTACTCTCTCTTCTTCACCTCTCGGTTTTCTCTCGCCGTCCCTCTCCATCTTCAAACTTGGTTCTCATCATTCTTCTCACACACTCTGTCCCTCTTCCATTTCTCCTCTTTCTATCATTCATCTTCAAGTTTCGATGATTAGATGATAGTGGTAAGGATGGCAAAAGAACGAGGGGCCGAGTAGTTGGTCGGGGTGGGGGTTGGAGGGTGGGTCCCAAATATATTTTTTTGGGGTCTAGATTGAGATTCCTGGGCTAAATCTGGGCTTTGCTTACTCGAGATTAAAAATCAGGTGATCAATTGATTTAATTTTTTTTTTTCACATTTACATTTTTCTTCATGTGATTTTTATCAAAATGTATCATCTATTTGGATGTAGCTCCACGGTTGTGTGGTGGTTGAATAGCCTAGAAAGCACAAGTTCAAGCCACCTCTCCTTTTTATAGAATGTAGAAGTTTTTAGTTTGATTCCTAATCAACTAAGCTTTAAGTTATATAGTTTGAATCTAATCAATTAACTATATGTAGAAGTTTCTTGTTAGTTTTTCGTTTGGTTCCTTCAATTAAACATTAAACTAGAATATGTACGTAGAAGTTTTTTATTACAAAAGTTTTTAGTTTGATTCCTAATCAATTAAACTATACGTAAAAATTTATTATTTAGAATTGAATTCTTAATAAATTGAACTTATATATTGAAGTTTTTTATTTGAAAATGAATTATCAATCAATCATACAAATTTATTTGGAAGTTTTATTTAGGATTAGATTGATGGCGGCAATTTTATGGTATTGTTGGGTGATAATCGATGGTAGAGGTGCTGATGCTGATGTGCCGTTGCTTTGTGTTGATTTACTGGTGTTTAATTTCGTTTAAAGACTTTCTTTATTGTTTTAAACAATACTACGATTTAAAACAAAATGGCGGTGGTGCGTTAATAGAGGGTTGGTCGGGAGAGAGTCTGTTCTGTAACCCGTGCTTTAATTTATAGTTTTTAATTTTTTAATAAAACGACATCCTTCCAAAGAATAGTGAATGTGATGATTATAAAGGTTTTATGTTAAATTCAATTTTAATATGGATGGGATATTTATACCCACAAAATCGATTTTTCCGTTCATTCTTCTAAACACTACTATCTAAAATTTTCTAAATAATTTATATGTTATCAAAATAAAGTAGATCATATTTTATTTAACTAAAAATCCTTAAAAAAGTATTTTTTTCTAAAATTTTATAAGCCATATTTTTTATAAAAAAAGTCATACGTATATAAATAACTCAATTCTTAAATGATTTATTGATATTTTATTGTTTTTAAGAGTATTTTTAATTAATATTTAATTTATTAAATTAAAATTAATCTTAATTTATGAAATTATTATTATTGATATTAATTTTTAAAATTATGAAAATAATATAAAAATTTTTAAAAAGCATAACATACAATAAAAATTTAATTAATGAAGATATATTTAAAGAAATAGATTAAAAAATTAATTTTATAAGTATAAATATCCTCATCTTATTAATATATTTAAATTATAATATTATTTTTAATTATAACAGACGTTGAATCAAACTATAGACTCCTCTGACTCATATCAAATTTCCAAACTGGGGATACCAGGGTAATTTCCTTGACTCGTAAATATCCCCAAAGAGAACGATAAAGAAGAACCTAGAATCCCTTGTCTTTTTCTTTTACCTTCTGATAATTTCTGTTTAGAAGTTAAGAAAGAAAAAAAAAAAATTCCGAACTTCTCTCTCTCGGGGCAGAAATGGCGACCTCGTTGAAATCATGTTCATCATACGAAAAATACGAGATCAGAAGGCGGAACCCGGATCCCAAAACGTCTGTATTGTTGGTAATTGATATGCAAAACTACTTCTCCTCCATGGCCAAACCCATCATTAACAATCTTCTCACCACCATCCACCTCTGCCGACAAGCTTCCATTCCCGTCTTCTTTACCCGCCACTGCCACAAGTCCCCCGACGACTACGCCATGCTCGGCGAGTGGTGGAACAACGATCTCATTCACGACGGCACTACCGAAGCCGAGCTCATACCCGAGATCGGACAGCTGGCGGGTGTCGATGACGTGATTGAGAAGAATACTTACAGTGCCTTCTGTAACACGCGCTTGCCGGAGCGATTGGTGGAGATGGGTGTTAAGGAGGTTATAGTGACGGGTGTTATGACTAACTTGTGTTGTGAAACGACAGCGCGTGAGGCGTTCGTTAGAGGGTTTAGGGTGTTCTTTTCGACGGATGCTACTGCGACGTCGGATCAGGAGCTTCATGAGGCCACGCTGAAGAACCTGGCATATGGGTTTGCTTACTTGGTTGACTGCAAGAGGCTTCAAGTGGGGCTTTTTGGGAATTGAAAAAAATGTTAACGTATGTTTCAGTTGCAATCCCAATTGCATTTATAGCTGCTTATTTTCTCTTGTAAATGTGTGTATGTGGTAAAGGATAATGTATTTTTACTTGATTGACTCGAAATTTCAACCGTTCACTTGCCTTAATCTAAAGGTGACTTAAATGAGGTGAATGGCAAAGCCTCATTTCAGTAATAACTCACGGCGAAGTAATAATAAACCGGATATGTGCTTTAAAATTGAGAAAATTCAAAAAATAGATACAATTAGGAGCCTTACTAAAATTTGGATATATCTTAAAAAGTTTTTATGTCATAAAAATTTTCTTAATAAAAAGATTTAAATATCTTTTTATAATTATTTTTTTTCAAAATTTTTTTAATTTTCTCGTCGAATAAAATTAAAGAAAGTTAGTAAATGAAGTAAAGAACAAAGAAATTAGTTATAGATTTATACATTTTACCGTTTGAAATAATTTTAACAGCTGAAGTTGTGTAAATATTGTAAGAATGATTTTACTTAATATCTCTTTAAATGACATAAAAATTTTATTATGTCGTAATATTTTTGTTATTGATTGTTTTGATAACTGTTAACCGCATTATATAGCTTAAATATAAGATATGTATGTGAACTAAGGTTAAAGATAGTATCGTTTGTATGAAAATTTGTTGAAAATTAGTAATTGTTATGAGAAAATCTGGTATCGTTCTAGACGGATGAAGAAGACAAGATTTGTCGAGCATCGTCAAGTGTCAAGTGGTTTTGTCGAATCGAATCTCAACATGTCGGATGGTAGTGTCGAGTGTCTAGGAGACGTGTCGATTCTAGGTTCGAGTGTCGAGGGTTAGAGTTTCGTCGAGCGTCTAGTGGCGTGACGAACTGGACGAAAGCCGGATGCAAATTTCGTCGATTTCGTGTATCGAGTGTCGAGAGTCGAGCTTTCATCCGACATGTCGAGTGTCGGATACGTGGAAACCGTACGTCACGAGTGTCGGATGCAAATTTCATCGAGTTCGTGTGTCGAGTGGTATTTGTCGAGTGTCAAGTATCGAGGGTTTTTGTCGAGTGTCGTCGAGCGTTTGGGCAGAACATTTATTTTTTCGACTTTTGTAAGCAATTTCGTAATTATTTTTTGTCCACGGACCTTATATGATATGTGTCTATCATGCAGGAAATGGAAGCTTTATATGTAAGTAAAAATTTATACAACCGAAAAAGATGAGAAACATGTATGTACTAATACAACCGAAAAAATATCTATTTACAAGTTTTCGTACCACTATACATGGAAACCATATGCGACTATACAAAAAAGGTCACTATACAATAATGTGTAAATATCCACAAACTATCTACCCAAAAAAATGTGTAACTAAACATATTATAAACATAATATATACAATGAAAGGTGAAATCATGGTACAATCTTGCTGGGCTGCTGCTCAACCTCCACTAAATCAACGTCGTCATGCCCAATGGTGGTCGTAACATCCGCTGACACAACATCAGTAGGCACAAGATCAGCAGGCGCAGTGAAGGCCCTAACCTCGGAGGGCGCCGTGGCGGTCGTGGCGGTCCTGGTAGTGGACGCAACATCAGCAGACACAGGATCAGCAGGCGCAGTGAAGGCCCCAACCTCGGAGCGTGCCGTGATGGTCGTGGCGGCCTCCTGTGTCTATGGATGAACGCGAGTGACCCAAAGTTGTACCGCCATTCTCTCCCGCAGGCATTCGTCCGTGAATGCCTTAATGGCTGTCAGTGGAATGCCCCCCGCTAGGAATTCGATGTACTTTAAACAGTACAAGCAGCATGCTCATCCCCCAGCTTCCTGCTGTGGCACCTCAGTCTCGTTCTCGAGGTGCATAATATCGTATGGGGTAGCGGGGTAGTCAGAATTACCGTAAACATCCATTGACATCATGCGAGGTATCAGCTCAGCCATGCATCGGACTATCTCTCTGACTGTGTCCGTGGAACTATGCCCAACGGCTGAGTCGTATATGGCAATGTCACGGCGATTCAAATCCATCTCAGCTGCCACCTAATGATCGCCATCGATGTTAACAGAGAGATAAAGCTGAAATGGAAATTAACAACATGGAAATCAATCACAATATTTCAAACAAAATGGCACATACTAACTATGTGAATATTAATGTTCTCACCCTGTCCACATCGACCTATGGTCTTCCAACGAGGGGCAACTGTCCCAGGACAAACTGTACCATTTCATCCTCATTCAGCCAGTTAATGTCATATAGTCTGTCCGAGTATTGTTCCCACAATGACTTCACTTTCAACTGCAAGTTCATAAGTTCGGTTAATGCATTGAAGGAATCAGAAATTACCTTGACATTCAGATGTTTATGAAATACGTACCCAAAAAGTGGTGTCGAGGAAAGCAGACCTCTGGGCACTAGGGTCGGCCATATCGCGAGCTCTGCAGCGTAGCATCCACAGGTAGCTATCCATGTGCTGAATACAGTAATAGGTATCAATATTAATTCCAAATATATATCGCAAAATTGGACAGCAGGAGATGGACTTAAACTACCTTAGATGCAAGCCACTCTGACGGCTTCAGCAACATCTTGAAGAACTTACAATCAGCGCCGCAGACGGCCAAATCGATATCACCCTCGAGGCCCGCGAGCCATGCATCAAATGCATTGACATCAGCAGTTGCTTGGGGGGCACGTGGGTCAAAAAGTGGAACCCGAGTGCACAAGGTGATACCACTGCTTGCATCCCTTGATGGCTACTGATATGGTCTCCCTGCTGGTTGAGCAACCGGGGCCTCAGGCTGTACATGCTGCTCGGACTCTACATGCTGGCCGTTAGCGGTTTTATCGTGGGGCTGAACCTTAGCTCTCTTCTTACCCAGTGGACTGACAAAGGGGCTTCGCTTATGCTTTGCCGGAAGTAGGCGGTGACCCTGGTGCGAAACTAAGCCCGTCGGAGGAGCATCTACTGCACAAACACTCGTGTCCACAGAATCATGTTCTGTTGGCTGCTGACCTTCACTGTCATCAGCCGATCCTCGGTCGAAATCTGCATCCGATTCCTGAAATACACCAAACTTGACCGTCAGTTTAAGCGTGTGGAAATCACATAATCCGTTTTGCGAAAATTGTAATGTACTGTGTCAGCGTATCCGAAGTGTCCACCCAAGTGCACAACAGCCTTATGTAAAAGAATTATCTCCTCCCGCATTTCCTTGTTCTCTGCCTGTAACAATGCAAACTCCCGCAGAATTGTGCTCTGGAACTCATCATAGACCGGCGGCGCCTGTATGTCATTATTAACGAGAGCCTTCATAAACCAACGGAAAATATAAACGGACAAGAATATGAATTTAAATTGTCATTACATACCTGCGAGCTTGGAGGAACATCGTGTATAGGAGAAGAAATGTCATGGTGGGTGGTCGTATGACCCGATGTCAGAGTCGATGCTCTTGGATGTCCAAAGCTATAGAACAGCTCTGGCGCAAGACTGAAGGTCCCTTTGTCAACGTCTGCCCTCACGTCAGGACTGGTTGTGTCTCTCGCTGGCTCCACATCAGGTCCAACAGGGGAACTAGGACCAGCAGGAGGTGGAGCTGATGGACCCTCGAGAGGTGGATCTGATGGCCCATCTGACAGAAGTGGCTCAATGCTCTCAATGGGCAATAATGGAGCATCCACAGCTATTGCCCAAGCCACATGTGCACCTCTCTGGTTGCCAACAACGTCAGTGAGCCTTATACACCACTCGATCTGCTGCTCCTCCGTAGACGGCTCCAAAAGGATGAGCGAACAAGCCTGCATCAACAAATAATCCATCATGTTAAACAGTGATTCGGTGTGAACAAAAACAAGACAATATCGTAAGACATGGGAGCCGTACGTACCAGCCTCCTGACCCGCAATACTTCATGTTTGACTTTGTGCTCGGACGGGGTCTTAACTGTTTTCCACTTCAACAACCGTGGTATCCTCCCCGCACAGATGTCCAGCACTCGCCCAAAAGTTGAGCCAATGTACGGCACGGCCTCGTACAACCAAACCTTGATAAACATAAGGGACATTTAGTGACACTATATACTGCAATTTATACGCCAAACAAAGAAATAAACACGTTAACACACATGTGTTGTAGTATGCACCTGAATGGCGTACAGGCACCCTTCTAAGTTTTATCTCTCCACCTGCTTCGTCTTCGCTTAGGCTCGCTTCTTGTATTTTTCTAACCTCCCAGCTAAAGCCTTCTTCATTCCGCTAAGTGTCTTATCAAAAGACACCAAACCCGATGGATGATTACTAAAATTATCCAGTGTGTTGACAAAATTCAACAACACACGGGAGACTAGTCGGCGTCGATCTCGTGCCATGAAAAATCGCTCCA
Source organism: Boswellia sacra (assembly GCA_013180625.2). Classification (NCBI taxonomy): domain Eukaryota; kingdom Viridiplantae; phylum Streptophyta; class Magnoliopsida; order Sapindales; family Burseraceae; genus Boswellia; species Boswellia sacra. The sequence goes on along the minus strand of SNVD02009406.1, from coordinate 63,695 downwards.
ACACGTAGTACAATGCCAGCTTCACAGCATCCTGGTCTGGCATATGAGACACATTCAACTTCTGAAGTCTCTCATAGAAATCAATAAGCTCCAGGTCCTCGCCATTGAAGTATATATCCAACAGAGGGCACGGATTTAACACAGTCGGTATTTTTCTGGCATCGTGGAAGCAAATCTTAATCCGGTAACCAAACCGAACTCTGGGTAGAAAAAAGAATCAGTCTTCCTGGAAAGAAGGCAAAAAATAAACATAAGATGGCGGTAATGGTAACAAAAGAATAACTATAAATACCAGATGCTCAAAACTAAGATTTTATAACTACATTGTAGTTTAACACCACATTTTTTACCTTGAATAAGGAACCACATCTCCTGATTGTACTCCACTGTGTTGACCTCCCACTAAAGCACATAGTGCACCAACTGAGATGGAAAGGACAGCCGACGGATGTCTAGGACAAATCCAAAACATGTGTCACGAAACATTTCTTTTTGCCTCGCAGTCAACGTCGCCCGAATCCATTCTATACAATCCAAACTTGCCAAGTTTGTGATCACCGCATGGTAGTACTTCTCATATGGAGTCTTCAAGGTGAAGGACAGTCCAAATTCACCTGCCATTTGCTTAAACCTACAAATATAAGGCCATTATAGAAAAATATGACTCAAAAAGGCAAAAAAAAAAAATGATAAAACGTGCAAACTGCCATAACGCTCGACAAGACTCGACACTACTCGACACATCTCGACATAACTCGACACAACTCAACAAATTGTTTGTGTCGAGTGTCGAGTGTTCCCAGAAAAATCCAAAGGAAATTACCATCTACGTCGCGACGAAACCAGTCGGTTTCCACAGTTTTCATACACATCAAACAACAAAAATCACATAATGACACTACATTTATCCCTAAAAACACAGAATAAGTCCACAAGTCTGACGGAAACTCAAATCCCTAATTTGTGTCGACTGTCAAGTTGCCCTACAAGAATCTGACAGACATAAATCGCCTACATCGCGATGAAACCTGTCGGTTTCCAAAGTGTCCATACACATCACACAACAAAAATCATAGAATAACAATAGATTTATCCCTAAAAACACAGAGTAAGTCCACAAGTCCGACGGAAACTCAAATCCCTAATTTTCCCTAAAAACTAAATCAAATCCTACGAAACAGAAAACATCCAAATAAATGTCTAAAACAACGAAAAATCCTACGACAAACGTACCTCAATGTCGATGGGGGATTTTCTCTGCGCCCTCTTGCTCTGTCCTCAGCCAATGCAGCGTCTCTATGCGTTTTGAGAGTTGTCGAGGGGTTTGGGAACTTTTTGTATGAAGCGGGAAATGATGGGTTGACTATTTTGTTTAAACCCTAAGGGTCCAATTAGTGTGTCGAGTGTCGAGGGAGTGTGTCAAGTGTCGAAGGGTGTCGGATCCATTCGCTAAATGTCGGATGGTAATGTCAAGTGTCCTACTTCGAGTGTCAAGTGTCGAGTAGCGTCTATCATCTTGCGTCGCGAGTCTAGTTTTTTTATCGAGTGTCGAGCGTCAAGGGTTTTGTATCGAGTGTCGTCGAGCGTTTGGGCAGAATATTCGTTTTTTAGGGATTTGTATGCAAATTCGTAATGATTTTTTGTCTACAGACCGTATGTGACTGAACGTCAGACACGAACATTTAGTTCAACAACAACGCACATTAAGACGTGTTTAATACATTAATGTTTCATACAATGACGACGTACATGAATGAATGCTTCATACACGAATGCTGTATACAATGACAAAATCAAACACCCAAAAGTTATTAATTTGAACAAGCCACAAATTACAATAAAAAAATAGACTATGTTGCTTACATCAAACAAATAATATTACAAAAACAAAATAACTCCTTCCCTTCATTTGGTATACATCATCCTCTATCATGAAGTGAAACTGGGTTTCGTAAATTTGACGATTGTGCCTAGAACTTTCACAGCGCCCGTAATTTCGAGATGAGCTAGACTCAACGACAGAAGAGATTCGATTCCTCCGAGGACGACCGGCTGGTCTCCTCATGACGGGCGGGAGAACCACTCTACTGCGAACCTCCTCAAGAACCACTCAATCCTCACTAACTCCAACAGGAACAACTGGGAGAGCATATGCATGTAGTAATGTTTCAGTCGTATACCAATGGGCATAATAATCATGGCACGTAAGTAGATTCATACGTTTGCAAATAGCTAATACATGTGCACACGAAAGCTGGTCAAGATCAAACACCTGGCAAGTGTATGTACGAGCTTGCATGTCAACGATGCTAACAAAGTTGTTGCCTCTAACCTCATACATAGTAAGAGAGATACCACTAACCCTTATACGATCTCCCTCCTTTAAACGCTCCTCCATCAACTTATTAGCCCAGGGCGAGAGATGCGATTCTAAGTTAGCAAATAGTTATTGATGCTCATAGAACCATTTCTGCAAGTTGGCCCAGAAATAATCAGCTAACAATATCACCGGGAGAAATCGATGGCTTCGCAAGTAGCTGTTCATCGACTCAGCTATATTTGTTGTCATTATGTTATACCGTCGATCATGAAATTGTGAACGTGCCCATTTCTCGACTCCAATCTCTCGAAGATAAGTTGCTGCTGCTGGCATATGCAATTCCATTTGTCGCATATGACAGTTGAAATCAGCACAGTGATATGTCCTTGCAACTCGATAGTATAATTCCAACAAAGTCTTGTCCTTGAATGTTACCTTCAAGTTACCCTTCAGATGATGAGTGCACAATCCATGTAGTCCATGAGGAAAAACTGCTAGAACAGCGCGTTCAATATTACGATGCCGGTCAGAAATGAAGACAAGATCTCAGACATTTTGTACAACATGATCACACAATTGTCTCATGAACCAGTTCCACGAGTCATCATTTTCAGAATGCCCAATTCCAAATGCCAAGGGGTATATTTGTTTATCTCCATCCATACAAGAAGCCAAAAACATTGTACCTCTATATTTCCCTTTCAAAAAAGAACCATCAACTGCGATAACTGACCTAACTGATGATGCAAATCCAGCAATAGAGGCCCCCATACTCATGAAAAAGTATCTAAAATGGCTGTCGTCATCAGTTTCTAACGACATTTTGGACCCCGGGTTTGCTTTCTCAATCATGTACATGTACTGGGGGAGTAGTGTGAATGATTCCTCATGAGATCCGTGAAGTTCTTTCAAAGCTACCTCCTTTGCCCTCCATGCATTTTTGTATGTGATATTAACACCCAATGACTCCTGAACATCGAAAATAATATCCTTCAGACGATATATTCTCGATGCCTCAACGAATTTGCTCTTAATATATTAGCCAATGACATATGCAGTTGTCTGTTTGTGAATTGGGTGAAGTCTGGCTCTGGAGCATGTGTGGTGGTTCTTATACTTTTTCACTTGGAAGAAATGTGAGTCGGCCACCTTGATGGCACGTAAACGCCATTTACAAGATTCAGCGAGGCAGACAACCTCAAACCTTGTTGCACTGGAGTTCACTTGAATTGAAAGTTTCGTCTTAATGCCAACATCGATAACTTCTCACGAAGCTCCATTTTGCTGTTAAACATTTTTCCAACCCCAACTTCGATCCCGTCAACTACAGACGATGTGGCATCATCGCTATCTGTGGAAGGTGGATGCACAAAAGGCGGCATCCATCTGAATGTGTTAGCCCGATAGCTGTCATTCTTAGAAACCACATTACCTTCTTCATGTCTACGATTTGCATCCACTCTCAGCTCATTATTCGACACCAGATCTTCCTGATGTCCATGTACTAGAGGAGTAGGTGTGGAGTGAATTGGAGGAGGCACGGTAGGTGTAGAGTGAATTGGAGAAGGCACGGTAAACGGCAAATCCTGGTTCACATCATTCAAGATCTCCCATTCTCCCTCATTATCAAAATGTGAACCGTCTACATCGTGGCCATCAACAACAAAATCATCCAAACCCTCAACATTATTATCAATAGGAATAGTGCAATCATCATTGTCATTGTCAACATGCACACTAATATCATCACTACCATCATCATTATCTTCGTAATCTTCATCACCACCATCGTCATCATTAACATCATCACTATTACCTAGACTCTCAAACTCTCTAATGCTGTCAAGATGACGTACCAATCTCGATGGCATCGACGAAGGCACCCCTTCTTCATTTTCAAATAACACCCCAACCCCAACTGACTCATACCCTACATGCCCTGAACACTGCTCAAACTCAATGCTAACATCATCATTCAATTGTGGTTGTGCACAAATAGGAGTAGACTCACTTAATTGGTTGCTTCCGCTTGCTGAACGAAACAAAGAGGGATGAGAAGATCTTTGTCGCCTACGTACTACATCGGATCCTGACCTCTGTCTTTGCTTCTCTCTATCTTCAAATTTGACAACGAATGGTGTATATGATTGTTGGTCCTCCAAACAATGTTGTATAAAAAAAAACATCGTCGTCAGTCTCAATACGAATTGGCATTGGCAGAACACTCTTACAAGCAAATTGAACATCTAAGCTCATGTTATGCTTATGAAGATCCCAACCCATTTTAGTACTAATACAGTCAGCCAACTCATTATAGGTAGCACACCTACGAATTATCAATGGCTTCCCTGTCACAACGGTGTACAAATAACCACCATTCCCTTGCACAGTCCAAGAATCATTGTATACAATAAGTATGCGTAAAGGTTTCATTTCCTGCATGATAGACACATCATGTAAGGTCCGTGGACAAAAAATAATTACAAAATTGCTTACAAAAGTAAAAAAAAAATGAATGTTCTGCCCAAACGCTCGACGACACTCGACAAAAACCCTCGACACTCGACAAATACCACTCGATACACGAACTCGATGAAATTTGCATCCAATACTTGTCACGTACGGTTTTCACATATTCGACACTCGACATGTCGGATGAAAGCTCGACTCACGACACTCGACACATGAAATCGATGAAATTTGCATCCGGCTTTCGTCTAGTTTGTCATGCCACTAGACGCTCGACGAAATTCCAACCCTCGACACTCGAACCTAGAATCGACACGTCTCCTAGACACTCGACACCACCATCCGACATGTCGAGATTCGATCAGACAAAACCGCTCGACACTCGACGACGCTCGACAAATCTCGTCTTCTTCATTCGTCGACAGTAATACCAGATTTTCTCACAACTATTGTCAATTGCGAGCAAATTTTCACACCAACGGCACTATCTCTAACCTTAGTTCACATACATATTCCATATTTAAGCTATATAATGCGGTTGACAGTTACCAAAACGATCAATAACAAAAACATTACAACCTAATGAAATTTTCATGCCAATTAGAGAGAGATTAAGCAAAGTTGTTCTTACGTTATTTGCTCAGCTTCAGCTGTTGAGGCTGTTTCAGACAGTGAAATGTATAGATCTGTGACTGGTTTCTTTGTTCTTTGCTTCGTTTACTGACTTTCTTTAATTTTGTCTGAAGAGAGAATTAAGATGGTTTTAGAAAAAAATTGATTATAGAAGGGTATTTTGAGTCTTTTTGTCAAGAAAGTGTCTATGATATAAAAATTTTTCAGGATGTGTTTATATTTCAACAAAACTCCCTAATTGTGTCTATTTTCTTAATTTTTCCTTTAAAATTTCAAGCATCTTAGACCTGGTGGTGAGAGATGTTGAAAGTAGAACAAGTGACACCACTAAAAGTTCACTACATCATTTAATTCTCTGTTAAAAGTGTTACCATGGAGTCTTAAGCATGGGGCCGTTCAGTCAGTAAATTTAGCCACTTCCACCTGGCAACGTTTCTTCTTTCGAAAAGGTTAACTTGCATAAAGTAATTCTCGGATCGCAGTTCTTAAAAGAATCTTATGGAATACGACTGACCTTTTTGTTAAATCTATTTTATGATAGAAATGACTTGAATGTATCCTGACTCTTCATTCGAATGATTAAAAAAAGAGAGATGTTAGGGACAAATGCGGTTGTCATATTTGGTCCTTCTACACATGTTAATATTCTTAGGCTGGGTTGTTGGGATGCAAGAAAAGAAAAAAAAAAGGTGGGAAAAAAAAAAGAGGAGGAAAGCCAAAAATGAAGGAAAGAAGAAAGGGGAGAAGGGATTTTTTTTTGTTTGATAATGAAATTATAAATGAAAATGTATCATTCATAAATTAATTAGATAATAAATATTAGTATTATTAAAACATATTATATCTACTATTAAATATAATTTTTATAAATTAATTAAAAATAAATAACTATTGAGTTATATCTATGCATTAAATAAAATTTTTATAAATTAATTAAAAATAAATAACTACTCAGTTATACCTATGTATTAAACTACTATGAAATTTTTTTTAAAATACATTAAATTAGAATGAAATTTTATTAAACAAAATTTATTATTTATGAGGCAATATTATTATATATTTTACATAAAATTCTAGTGCTTTTTATTATAATATAATTTAATATGTATTATTTATTTTTGAGGAAAAAATAAATATTAACTATATATATTATAATATTATTAAATTAATATAGATTTGTTAAAATAAATAAATAATTTAATATATGAATATATATATTAATAATGAATTTATGTATTAAAAATTAATAAATTTGTAAAAGACGTTGCTGGACAACCGCTTTTCACCATCGTCGGTGTTCATTGATGGTCATGCATAAATGTCGTTATTAAATTAAACAAGTAACAAGAATAGAAGATTAAATAGATAATATTAAATTAAAACAACCTGTAACATTTCCTCAAGATATATCTCCTCCATTATTTAAAATAGTTCAACCAAATAATTCACCAGTAAAACTTCCGAAGGTAGATTTAATTGATCAAATTAATCAAAAACTTAAAATATTACCAAGTATCTCTAATAATATTAATATCATAGATTAAAATCAGCAAAGTGATAATCAATCAATTACAACATCTGAAGATATAGATGAAATAAATAAAATAACTAAAAAGAATAAATGAAAACAAGCCCCTACAAGGACATATTATCCAAGACCTACTCTACCAGATTTAATGTATGAAGAAAGAAAACAATTTATTTCTAATAAATATTCAGGTGATTCAATTTATGAATGGAATATAGATGAAAAATCAGAATATGAAATAATGATTACTTTACAAGAAATGGGTATGGCATCTACTGCTTATAAAGCTTATAAAACAACTGATCATGAAACCGCTAAGATGTTAGTAGCAGGTTTTATAGGGTCATTAAAATATTGGTGGGATAATTATATAGGATTTAATAATCAACAAATCATACTAAATCATGTAGAAAAAATTCAAGTAGAAGATGAAAATGGATTCGTAACTATTCAAGAAACTCAAAATGCTGTAGAAGTATTAATATATACAATTTCAATGCATTTTATAAGAAATCCTAAAGAAGAATTAGCTAGTTCAAAAATAATTTTAACAAATCTTAGATGTCCAACTTTAGGAGATTTTAGATGGCATGAAGATGTATTTTTAACAAATATATTCAAAAGACATGACTGCAATGCTTCTTTCTGGAAAGAAAGATTTATTGCAGGATTGCCAAAGTTTTTTTCTTAAAAAATAATCAATAAATTAACAGAAATAACAAGAGGAAATTCAATTCCCTGAGATAATATAACATATGGACAATTGTTTGCTTTTATTAAAAAAGAAGATTTAGCAATTAATATGTCAAGAACAAAAAGTGAAAAGAAAAATAGAAAGTTTTGGTAGAACTATAGGTTCATTTTGTGAACAACATGGTTATGAAAATCTTAAACCACCATCATATTCAAAGAAATATAAGAAAAAGTCAAAGAAATTTTATAAAAATCAATTTGACAATCAATATTACAAGAAAAGTAAGAGAAAATAGAAACCTAAGAAAAATTATTCAAAGAAACAATTAGTATGTTGGAATTGTAGACAACCAGGACATACAGCAAAACAATGTAAAAAGAAAAACAAAGTTAATGAACTTTTAAATGATCAAGATGAATTAAAAAATGAAATCAATAAATTATTATTTAGTGAACAATCTAGTCAAGAATCTAGCACTATTAATAGTGAAAAAGATATTCTAGATGTTCAAGACACTGATACCACTTCAGAAAGTAATGAATCTTTAAGCTGTACAGAAGGAATATGTAACTGTAAACAAATTAATGTAATCACTAAAAATACTGATAAACAATTTTTATTAGATATTATTGATAAAATTGAAGATCCTAATATAAAAAGAGAATATTTAATGAAATTAAAAGAAATTTTAGAACAAGAAAGTAGAATTAAAACTCCGGATACATTTAGTTTAAACAAAATATAGGATAAATATCCATCACAAACTTTATTTAAACAAGTTACTACGGGAGAATTACAACAAGAAATTAGAAATTTAAAAGAACAAATAAAAGAAATTAAAAAAGAAATTCAAAATCAACAATTAGAGCAATTACAAACACAAACAAGATTAACTAACTTGAATCACAAAATAAAAATGATCAAGCCTTTAGTTCACGGATAGAAGATTACATACAAATAGTAGACAAAATTAATTATCAAAAATGGTATATAGGAATATTATTACATATATATAATTTTTTACAAATAGAAGCAATTGCTTTAGCAGACTCAGGAGCTGATCAAAATTGTATTAGAGAAGGCCTTATTCTAACAAAATATTATGAAAAAACCTCTGAAAAAGTAAGAGGTGCCCATGGAATGAATTTAGAAATTAATTATAAATTATCAAAAGTTAAAATATGTAATCAAGGTTATTGTTTTAAAACAACATTTATATTAGTAAAAAACCTCAGTCAAAATATTATTTTAGGCACCCCATTTTTAACACAAATATATCCATTCAAAGTTGATAGTCAAGGAATTCATACAGAAATAATAGGAATAAAAGTAAGTTTTAAATTTCTATCATCAATAGATACTAGAGAAATTCATTAATTACAACAAAATACAATAACTAAACAAATAAATTTAATAATTAATAAACAAAATCATATTAATTATATCCAAAAAGAAATTAAATACAAGAGAATAGAAGAACAATTAGAAAAGTCTAATATTAAAAATAACATAGAAGAATTAGAAAATAAATTTAAAAAAGAAGTATGTTCAGATTTGCCTAATCAGTTTTAGGATAGAAAGAAACATATAGTAACTTTACCATATATTAAAGAATTTAATGAAAAACAAATTCCAACAAAAGCTAGACCGATACAAATGAATCAAGAATTATTACAACATTGCCAAGAAAAAATAAAAGACTTATTAAATAAAAAATTAATGAGAGAATCAAAATCGCCTTGGAGTTGTGCAACCTTTTATGTTAATAAAAAATCTGAAATAGAAAGAGGAGTTCCAAGATTAGTAATCAATTATAAACCTCTAAACAAAGTATTACAATGGATTAGATATCCTATTTGTGATAAAAGAGATTTAGTTAAAAGACTTTATAATGCAATATTATTTTCAAAATTTGACATGAAAAGTGGATTTTGGCAAGTTCAAATTACAGAACAAGACAGATATAAAACGGCATTTACAATTCCATTTAGTCATTATGAATGGAACGTAATGCCATTTGGATTAAAAAATGCTCCATCTGAATTTCAACATATAATGAATTATATATTCAATCCTTATACAAAATTTATTATTGTTTATATAGATGATATATTAGTCTTTTCTTAAGCTGTAGAACAACATTTTAAACATTTAAAAACACTATTTTACGTAGTCAAGAAAAATGGTTTAGTAATTTCTGCCTCCAAAATGAAATTATTTCAAACAAAAATTAGGTTTTTAGAATATGAAATATACCAAGGAACAATAAAACCTATTTAAAGAACAATAGAATTTGCTGACAAATTCCCAGATGAAATTAAAGATAAAAATCAATTACAAAGATTTTTAGGATCTTTAAATTATGTTTCAGATTTCTTTCCAAATCTTAGAAAATTATGCAAACCTTTATATCAAAGACTTGAAAAGAATCCTTTGCCATGGACAGATGAACATACTAGGATAATTAAAATTCTAAAAGAAAAGGTCAAAACACTTCATTGTCTAGGAATTCCACATCCTGATGCCTTTATGATTGTAGAAATAGATGCCTCTGAAATAGGATATGGAGGTATTCTTAAACAAAAATTACCAGAGTCAAATAAAGAAGAATTAGTTACATATCATTCAGGATTATATATGGCTCGAACCACAAAAGAATTATTCAACTATTAAAAAAGAAATTTTATCAATTGTTTTATGCATTACTAAATTTGAAGATGATTTATTCAATAAAACGTTTTTACTTCGCATTGATTGCAAATCTGCAAAAGAAGTTTTACAAAAAGTTGTTAAAAATCTAGTTTCTAAACAAATTTTGCAAGATAGCAAGCAATTTTATCCGTATTTGATTTTGAAATTGAATTTATCAAATGAGAAAATAATTCTATTCCAGATTTCTTAACAAGAAAATTTTTACAAGACAAGATCAAAGAGTGAAACACTTGGTGAGAAATAGTCAAAATGTCAGACAAAACGATTATGAAGGCCGGTGGCTATGTCATGGCTAAAACAAATCAATCTATTTAAGTTGCAAGTGTGGGCAAAGTCCCCATTGCAAACACTTATTCAGCTCTAGTTGAATATCCTCCTTTATCATTTTCTCAAGCTGTAACTGGGTCATCTACCCAACCCAATACTCAAATAGCTACTGGGTCATCTACCCAGATAGGTTCATCCACCCAAAATGCTAATTACATAACTAAGAGTCAACGTCAACATCTTCAAGTTACTCAATATACCAAGTCAGTCTCCTTAGCTGAATTAAAATCCCTTACTCAAAGATTATTCCTTTCAGAGTGCCAATATATTACCGATAATCCATAGAAAAGGAAATAAAAGTTTCACATTGATTGCAAATCTGCAAAAGAAGTTTTACAAAAAGATGTTAAAAATCTAGTTTCTAAACAAATTTTTGCAAGATGGCAAGCAATTTTATCCGTATTTGATTTTGAAAATTGGCACCTCTTAATTTTTCAGAGGTTTTTTCATAATATTTTGTTGGAATAAGGCCTTCTCTAATACAATTTTGATTAGTTCCTGAGTCTACTAAAGCAATTGCTTCTATTTGTAAAACCTTTTCTCGGACTTGAGCCAGTTTTGGATACTTTAGGTTGAACATCTTGAAATATCATACTTATCCCACCATTTAATCCTAAATTCTCTAACTAAGGATAAATAACAGTTTGAGTAATAGGGCTCAATAGTATATGACCATGATAAAATTCAGGGAATTTGAAAATCTATATGGAAACTAATTTGTTGAACATATGGTTGGTCTGGAGTATCAGCATGTTTTTTGTAATAAGGAAAAGATAATTTATTAATTTGTTTTGGATAAATAGCAGGATTGGGTCCCTTATGAAAGTCAACAAGTCAATGTTCAAACAAATGAATTTAAAAAATGGAAAACTACACAACATGGGATAATTCAATCTATACATCCACCCCTAGAACAAATTAAAATTAAAACAAATGAAACAGAGATTTTAGCAACACCATTTAAAAAAGGATCTAATAAGCCAGATAATGAAACTGCAACTTTAAGAGATATTAAAAAAGTATAAGAACAAAATAATTTTCATAATCAATTATTACATACTGTGTCTAAACAAGTAACAAGAATAGAAGATCAAATAGATAATATTAAATTAAAACAACTTATAACATTTCCTCAAGATATATCTCCTCCATTATTTAAAACAGTTCAACCAAATAATTCACTAGTAAAACTTCCTAAGGTAGATTTAATTGATCAAATTAATCAAAAACTTAAAATATTACCAAGTACCTCTAATAATATTAATACCATAGATCAAAATCAGCAAAGTGATAATCAATCAATTACAACATCTGAAGATATAGATGAAATAAATAAAATAACTAAAAAGAATAAATGGAAACAAGCCCCTACAAGGACATATTATCCAAGACCTACTCCACCAGATTTAATGTATGAAGAAAGAAAACAATTTATTTCTAATAAATATTCAAGTTATTCAATTTATGAATGGAATAGAGATGGAAAATCAAAATATAAAATAATGAATACTTTACAAGAAATGGATATGGTATCTGCTGCTTATAAAGCTTATAAAACAACTGATCTGTAAAGGGATAGATTCAAGCATCCTTATCCAATGTTTCTAGAAGATCGGTTTCTAGTTTTTGAGCAGTTTCATATTTTAGTCTTTAATTTTATACAATTAAGATGACAATGATTTAAGCATAGTTATTATTTTGATGAGTTTTAAAAATTTAACATATTAGTGCATTAATATTTTATGGAGTTATTAATAGTGCATTTAAGATGTTACTTAATGTGGGAGTTTTCTTTATTTGATGATTGTTAATGTATTAAGATATTTTGAGAAAAAAATGATATTATAAATTATTAAATGATTATTAATTTTGTGTATGAGTTTGAAAATATTATTACTTATGAGGTGATTAAGTAATAAGATATTTATTGCTAAAACTACAAATATAATATATAACTCATATATGTATTTAATTATAATCATTAGAATTTATGCTACAATTTCATTCAATACGACCACATAAATTGCCATAATAATCTGTTAACATTTTTAACATACTCTAGTAATCAATTATTTAGATGTTATCATCTAATATACATGATAGCCACAAGAAACTATGAATTAATTGCACACCATCATGCATATGAGTTTCTAAATAAATATATATTGAAAACACATGCTTTATTGTGTAATAAAAATTTGATATTTATTTAATATATTGTTATGTTAATCTAATTTATATTTTATTATTTCTTTAATATATTATTGTTTGATTATATTATTTAAATTTATTATAAATATTCCCAACAATCTAAAGCCAAAGAGTCTTCCCCTCGTGCAGGTCATATCGGTACTCAAGGGTTTCAAGATACAACCCAGTGCTCACAGCCTATCTTCTTGATAAGCACGATCACCAGAAGAAAATCACCTATTTTCATGTGTTACGGTTGCTTAAAATCATAAAATACTCAAAATATATCATGTCCATGTTAGAACCTTTGAGACTCCTTTATATAGTAGTCTTTTAGCCAAGTAACAAATTAAATTTCTTGTAACTCCTAAGCCATAATGTTCTTAATAAAAACATGAACGTTACAAACAATAAGTGTCGTAACTCATGTTTTTATTATACTTGTAACGTATGAAATTAATCTCAAAATAAATTTTGTAACTCATGATGTAAATGTTTATTTTAAACCTTTTATCTCCAACAGTATAAAGAATCTATCTTTGGATTATACAATCCCAATTCATTATTATAGTCAACATCTTGTCTACTTGTGAAACTGTTGGAGATGGTAAGCAAATTCATTGTTTGTTGATAAAGTTGGGTATGGAGATGGATATATATGTTGCAACTTCATTGGTGACAATGTATTCCAATTATGAAGAAATTGTTTTTGCTACAAGACTCTTGTTGCTAGAACTTGTTTCGATTTTTTATGGCTGCTCGGGGATGGTGGTTGCAGGCTGCCTGGTTTCATTAGGTTTTGTTTGTTTACATTTTCGAAATTTAATTTTTTGAAAATACATATTTTCTAATGCATTTAAATCAATATTAGCCACATATCATTTTCAATATTCAAAAATATTTAAAACCAAAAACATATTTTTTTAAAATTTTGAAAATAAAAACTCAGAAAATACAAACAAACACAACCATCTTTTAATTTTTTTAATCCATTTTCATTTTTAATAATTTTTTATTAATTAATTAGGAATTTTGATCTGAATTGCAATCGGTTAGGTATGAAATTCCTATATGGCCTTTATATGTTAGTCTAAAATCTAACTAAAAATATTAAATAATGATTCTAATACAAGTTTAGAGGTGTTATTGATTAAAAATGTATAGGCGTTCTCTGAGTGAAATTAAGTTAAAACTCAATAGTAATATTATCCGAGTACAAATATATTACATGATCTCACTAAAAATTATATATAAAAATAGTTACTTATTAGGATTCACCAATAATTTTTTAACTTTGTATTATTTGAATTAGTAAAACCAGAATGATTTATTTATACAAACTATCAAAGAAAATAAAGTGAAAGACAAAATTTATACCATATTAAATAAGTTTGAATAAAATAATCTAAAACATAATTTTTGAAATCAAATACTATAACTAAAACTCAAGAGAAGCTTATATGGCTGTAAATTGTAAAATATTTTCTAGTTATATAATTGGGATAAAAGAGGGACTTGTGCATGATCCTAACGTCAGAGGAGGTGGGCTACTAAAGCTTAATAATTAGAAGAGACGAAAGATAAAATTTTGAAATTAGATTTTTTATGAGAAAGGTTGTAATAATAATATTGACATAAGAGAGTAAAAGGAGTTTCCAATTTTAAGAGAGGCTCGGGTCCCCCCTTTGTCGCTACATAGGTCCACCTTATCACAACACTTGACCATAAATAGATTGGAATCCTTATGTCTTGGCGTGAACACAACTATTCTAAACATCTTCTCAAGATCTCGATTCACTACAAATCCGATCCGACTTCAGCATTGAAATGGTTTCGTCCATTTGTTTTGACGGGAATATGTTATCCTAATTCCACTCATCCCTCCAAGCGTGCTTTATCTAGTTGATAGAAACCTGCGTCAATAATTATCATGTTTAATAAATATGCAGTTGCAGGTTTCAAGCAAATAAAACTATAAGACTTGAAGTTAAAAATCAAGAAATTCAAATTAAAATTTTATGAAACCGAAGTTATTTCCGAATTTATTACATTAGGGATTGTATCGCAATTGAGTAGCCAAATAAAAGCTAAGGCTATACATCTTTATAAATTTTGTGTTTCTTTTTTTTTTTAAGGATTTAAGAATATATATATATAGCTGATATAAAATTTTAAAAAGGATATTTTATTGATATTATATTTAAAGTGTATTAAAAAAATATCACGTATAAAATAAAATTATAAGTACGTAAAAAGACACAATTAGAAATCTAAAAATATTAGGACAACTATTAATTAAAAAATGTATAAATAATTTCCTCAGTTGTTAAAAAAAAATACAGTATCTGAAATTAAGCATTAGATATAAATGATAATATCAATTTCTGTGACCCAAAATATTTAACAATTGGTCTGACATAAAATTAATGAGCAAAAAGGAGAAAGAAAACGGTTGCATAATTGAATATTCTTTTTGAGACAAGCGAAAAGATAGAGGAAGCTTCATGGCCTTTTTAACTAATATACGCTATTAATGTCCTGTGAAAATAGGTTGGATCCTAGATAACATAGTTATGAGATCGACTTGTTGACTAAGTCGTCACTACTGGTTGATACTGAGTTTGTAGAAATAATTATAAATATAAAATTACTCGAGAAGTAATCTAAAGGCAACTTGAAAACCCATTAAAATATATAAATTAAAAAAATTGTTGAATAGTAAATATAGTCTCGACCAAATGCAAAAGTCTAAAATTTTTGCTTTAAAAATAAATTATATTTAAAATTCTTTATGTTAATAATGCCTTCAGACACAACTCATCAACATAGATTTTTTTTTTGGATATTCCTCTACTACTAGAGCTGTATACTCCTAAGTTATATTATATATGATAATAAGGTTATTGTTGTTTTTAGATCAAAATCAATGGCGATGATTTTGTCCCACATCTTTTGGGTCACGGATTGACTTATTGCTTAATTATAAGAGGATGGGGGGTACTTGCCTTCCCCAACAAGGACCCTTTTTAAGATAAAATTGTGCAATCTCTGACCTAAAGTGGATAGTTCCTTATGGGATTACAAGCCCCAAAAATCTATGAATCAATAGTCGGCATCGTTTGTGGGAGCATCCATATCAACACCATGTCCCAACTAGCCCACATTAACCCAACCCACTAGGGGGCCTATTGATGTTGAGTTCAAATAAATAGTGGTGAATTTGTTCCACACCTTTTACATAGTGGATTGACTTGTGGTTGATAAGAGAAGGGACCACTGTTCTTTCCTACGAGGGCTCTTTTCAATACAAAACTATATAGGCTCCGACTCAAAATAAACAATATCTTGTGAGATGCAGGCCCCTAATATTTATACATCAATAGTTGACATTGTTTGTAAGAACATCATACATCAATAGTTGACACTATTTGTACGAACATCTATACCAACACTTTGTATTAGCTAGACCGCAGCTCAACTCACTAAGAGCCTTGCTTCTAGTGGGTCTAAATTAAAGGTGATGACTTTATCTCACATCATTTGTGTAGTGAATTGTCTTGTGGTTTATAAGAGAAGGGACTATTTTTCTTCTCCAACAGCAACAACGGCCCTTTTGAGGACAAAATTGACTGACCTTCGACCCAAAGTTGACATTACCTTATTGGGATGTAAATCTCAAAAATCCGTGTAATAATTATAAATATGATTTCAATTCAACCATATAAAAGTTAAACTGGTCACTCATAGCAATTAACTTTGGTTTGTTTTCCTTTGTTTCTTAATTTAAATCAATCATAACTTAATTTTATTAATAATTGCAAGTGATAAAATGCTTCAATCACAAGTCATTCTTATTTTTAAGTTAGTCACTTTTCTAAAAGCTTAAACTTATACATATGAGAGGGACTTATAAGTTTACAAATGGGTTAAATAAAAAAAAAAATTTAATTAAAGGGTATTTGAATCTATTACCAGTATGGTCATGATGTCTCTAAAATTATGTTAAGTTAACTACTTTTTTAAACGCTTATATTGTAGATGTGGGCATACATAGAAAATTTCTTTTGGGGGATGAAAACTCTTTTTAAAAAAAGAAATTGTAGCCTAGGTAGGATTTAATGTTGGGTGAAATTTATTAAGATGTATACATAAGACAATATATACTAAATCAATAATGCTAGGTATACAGTTAAGTTATACAACATAACTCATACAACCTGATATGATATAAATCTATTAGATGTGTGGGTCTTATTTTATTTATTAAAAATTAGTTTTTTTTTTTTTACCCACCCAATGAATTTATGCCATGTTAGGTTTTATGAGTAAGGTTGTACAATTTAATTGTATACCTAGCATTGCTCATACTAAATACTGTTAAATGATGGATGTTCTATATTTAATTTTTTTATTTATCATTTTTCTATTAAACATGAAATGATTTTTTTCTTTATTTAAATCTTTAATAACATAATCTTATAGTTTATAATATTTGAAATTTTATAATGTGATTAACAATAATTCAACTTAAATAGAAAAATTAATTCGTAAAAATATATTTATATAGGATATTATAAAATTTTATTCTATAAACGTAACTAATTATTATTTTTTAAATCTCGTAGTGACCTCTTTATTGTTTTTATAGATATTATATTATTTTTTAAGTTTCAAGATCACTTAATTTTAATTTTTTATTAATATTTTAATTTTTTATGATGTTATATTTATATAAGATTCATATAATATACTTAAAAACTTTTGGAGTCAACAGCCAAGTCAAGCCGCCCGCGGCTCTGTGCATTATTGTTAGTCAAAAAGCAGACAAAGTAGTCGTAGTGCGTCCTTTCATCACCACAACCTTTCGCTATTAAAATGACAAAAGAAATCGAAAGAAATCTCACTTTGACGAGTGCTAACAAGAGATTTCAAAATTAACCAAAAAAAAAAAAAAAGGAATCTTATCTTCTCCTTAATTTCCACATTGTGGTAGCCTACCCATTGCAACTATTCTACTTAATTTCGATTATTTACGATTAATTGCTAAATTATTAGCGGCAATTGGATCTCTATATATAGGCCATTAGTTTGTAAGATATATAGGCTCTGTATGCAGTACATTGCCGTCTAGAGATTGATCTTCTCCAAGTCGAGTTCAACTGGTGAACAATTCCTTCTTCTATTCAACATTTTCTTGAGTATCTGAGTAGCTCAGGTTAGTGCTTAGACCCTACTCAAGAGTATTTATCTGTAATTTGCGTGGTATCTGCAAATATGAACATGTGGAAGCACTTTGATTTTCCTCGGTGCATCGATTGTTTTTTTTTTTTTTTTGTATTTAACTATTTGAGTGTTCGATTTATCTCTTACTTAAAAGAAAGTTTCTGAGGACTCGATTAAGTTTATATAGTTATATTACTTTATCTCTGAGGACTCGATTAAAGTTATTCTTTTTTTTTTTCTACTCATTGTTAAAGTTTTATATGTATTATAATAAAAGAGAAAATAATATTTTTTTAAATAATAATAATAAATAAATAGATGGGGTTGGAGTCTTGGACCCGAGATAAGAGGAAAGAAGTGGGATTCACAAATTAAAGAAGTTTTAAGAGTCTTGGACGATTTGTTCGTTACCTCGTTTCCCTCTTTGTATCTCTCTTTGATTCTCATTAAAAAAAAAATTTTCTAACCAAAAAAAAAAAAAGAAATAGATTAAATATTGAAATCAGATTATATATATATATATATATCATGTACTCTTCACATATAGTCTCTTTAACTATTTTGTTTTAGACGTTTTGATATACTATTGATTGTCAAAGAGGTGCAACCATGTATATTTACTAATGTTACAATGAAATTGAACAAAAGAAATTTATTCAGGATATAAATGAGTAGTACTGCAGAACCTAGCATACCATGTCCTCCATCATCACCTCGGGATGATTGCCGTATCCAAATCCACCGAGATGTTGATTCCTTCCAGAGTTCAATTCATAATTTTCTGTCCGGTAAGTTCTCACATATATCAACAAATAATATCATATCTACAAACTATTTATAACTAACCTCCAATATAACCTAAGTTAACAAAATCATATTAGATATAGTTACTATATCATAGATTATAATTTAATTATTTATTTTTATTTTTTCTCATCCAATAAATTTTTGTCAACTCATGTTGTAAGCAATTGATTACAGAATTTGATTTCATGTTGTAAGCAATTGATTACAGAATTTGATTGTAAATATACTATTACTCTATATCAATATATAAAAGATTTATGCATGCATGCCTTTAAGTGAAAATTCTAAATTAGGCTTTTCAACTTTTAATTGAAAATATCAATTATATCTTCAAATTGTAGCATTTAAGCATATTAGTGGGATCTTTACGACGAAACATGTTCTAGATTTTGATTTGATTAAGTGATTTGTGCTTTTGCTTTGAAGGTGGAAAAATTTACGATAGGCAATGTTCGGAACTTCATAAGGCTGCGATAAAGGGAGACGTGATGAAAGCTAAATGTTTGTTCGGGAAACGGGAGAATTATCGACCAATGATACGTTGTCCTATATCAGACAGACATCAAACTGTTCTTCACGTAGCAACAGGAGCAAAACAAACTCGCTTTATAGAGGAGATGTTGTTATATATTGAACCAGAGGACTTGGAATTGCAAGACAGTAATGGGAACAATGCGTTTTGTTTTGCTGCTATGGCTGGAGCTATACCAATTGCTGAGAAGATGTTGGTAAAGAATCCACGTCTGCTGAGAATCCGAGGTGGTGCTGGTAAGATCACACCATTGTACCTGGCTGTTTCGTTTGGACAGAGGAAAATGGCATCATTTTTGTATGAAGAACATAAAGGATCGGAAGTGGAGGACGTACAAGATGTATTTTGTGCAACCATTTGTTATCAATTATATGGTATGTTATTATCATCCATATACTTATCTGATAAAATATTGTCTTATTGTCCTAATTTAACCATTATTGCCCCGTTTGGCAGCCAGGACCATGTACAAGGAGTGGACTATTTTAAAAGAAAATGGCCTAATCCTTGTGTTTGGCTTGTTTTTAGAGGGAGGTGACAGGACTAGCAATTAATCCCCTTACCTCCTTTAGTCGTCTGTGTTCTCAGTGTTCTGGGACTCCAGAGAGCCACCTCCTCCATGGGTCCCGGGGCTTGGGACAACCGACAACCTCCTTTTTTTTCTTTAAAAAATAAAATAAATAAATAAAATATTATTAAATAAATATTAAAATACAATAAACAATTATATTGTCATATTATTAATAAGTATATAAAATAATTTATATTTAAAAATAATATTATTTTAATGATTAAAATTAATACAAATATTAATAGAATAGTAATAAATAAATAACATGCTATTATATAAATATCAAAATAGAGTATATGATATTGTCATACCGTTAATAACTATATAAACTAATTTATATTAAAAATTAATATTATTTTCATGACTAAAATTAATATAAATAATAATAGGAGAGGAAATAAATAACTAAAACATTATTAAATAACTGTGAGAATACAATAAAGATTGCTATTATCATACCCTTAATAATTATTTTAAATAATTTATATTTAAAATAATATTTTTTGAAACTAAATTTATCATACATAATAATAAATAAATAAGTAAAATACTATAATAATAAATTAATAAGTAAAATACTATAAAATAAATTTATTGTTACAATATAAACAATTATTTTCATACAATTGATAGTTTAATGGAATTATAATATTATAAATATAATAAATTTTACTGCAATTGGTGCATTGATCTTTGCAGCCTTCAGACTTTTTGCTCGTTCGTTCGTACATATAAATATATTATATCATTAAATAAAAATTACTATCATACTGTAAAATATTTTATAAATAATTAAATAAATTATATTTAAATTAAATTTGAATAAAACTTCAACAAATTTATGTTTTAAAAATAATTTCTTAAAAAATTATATTATAATAATATGATTGAGTTTTATATTGTACAAAATACAAAACATAGACAGTATTATCTATGGTCCAATCTCAAACTCTTAGTCCCATTCAAATCGAGTGCCAATCATTATCCTAATTATAGTCCAATTTAGTCCTCCCTTCCAAATGCAGTCTATTATGATTGATTATTTTTGAAATAGAAACGTATAAGATGAGATGGGTTAGATCTAATGATGTGGTATGTCAGTCACGCAGAAGACTTTTCTCTTAGTATATACGAAAAGGAAAAATTGTCATAAAATCAAAAGCTATTACGTAATTGTTTTACGTGTGAGATTGTATTTAATGAATCAAACAATGTTGTATTTTGCTTCTTACATGCAATACATGCTTATGTGGTTTGGAAATTTTTCAGATTCGTGTCATATTCTAATTTTAGTCTTTCGGAAATGCTGTACACATCATATATCTGTACGTGCTTTCCGCTGCTCTGCTTTCATTACTTCGGTGAAACTCAGATCTGGCTTTGGAGTTGCTAAAGCGTGATGCAAACCTGGCTACGGTTGATTATCCTGGGCAAGGAACGGCCTTGCATATGTTGGCCCGAAATCCTACAGCATTTACTAGGAGAGGTATGTATGTTTCTCCAATACTCGATATGAATATCTAACCAAAACTTCTGTAAGTTGCTCTAATACTCGATATTAATAAGACTTGTAAATGTTATTGTGAATTTTCACTTAGATCAATGAAGAAAAGTATCGTAAAGAATCACATTTTATAATAAATGATAGTGGTTTGCAAAATTTTATTTTGTGTGATGGTTAAGGATAGAGGTACACTAGTTAAATTAATTTGATTAGAATAATGTTAGACTCACAAATTTTATACAAATTTTTTTTCACAAACTAATGTGTCATAAGATGAATGCAAGAGCAAATATATAAAGTTATCTCAATATTTAATGAGAAGTGATGATATGTCAACAAATGAGTGATTCCATATTAGTTTGTATATAGAGTTTGTAGAAGCAGTTATACTCATTTGATTAACATCTAAACAATAAAATTAATGTTAGTAAGATTATGGGGTGGCCAATCTTGTCCAAAATTCATAATGCAATTTGTGGGCACTAGCTATTTGGAGTAAGGTAGGAAACTTGCATAAGTTTACAAGTAGACCTTTGATATATTCTTACATAATTATAACTCGTAATCGACAATTTCCCTCCTGCACTTGCACGTTTCAGGAAAGAGTTTGATCAATCATGACATGGACTTGTCAACACAAGCTCTTGAACTTCTAAAATGCCTTTGGAAGAACATATTAGACCTAAAAGGCGAGAATGTCGGGGCATACCTGCAAGAACACAAAGATGTGTATTTTGATGCAGCTAAACTCGGAAACTCCAGATTCCTGGCAGAACTCATTAGTTGTTATCCTGATTTGGTTCGTGAATTAGATGAGGAGGGTCGAACCATATTTCATATTGCTGTTGAGCACCGTCATGCCGCTATATTTAATCTAATGAATGATATAGGTTTTGATAAGCAGTTTATAGCGACTTTACCGGATAAAAATGGCAACAATTTATTGCATCTAGCTGCAAAATATTCACATAATCAAAGAATGGTCGGTATGGCGCCAGGTCCAGCTCTACAAATGCAGCAGGAATTAAAAACATTCAAGGTAATTAGTCTATTTCTTCTTATTAGTAGTTCTCTTTCCATGATTATGGTTATTCACTTGTATTTATGACACTTATTCTCTTAAATGTTCACAGGCAGTTGCATCTCTAGTAATGCCTTCATATAGAGAAAAGAAAAATAATGGAGGTCTCACGCCACGAGAGTTATTCACGAAGGACCATAAAAACTTGCTGAAAAATGCAGAAGAATGGATGAAAAGCACAGCAAACTCTTCCTTGCTCATTGCCACAATCATTGCCACTGTGGTTTCTTCAGCGACTTTCAGTGTACCAGGTGATTACAATGACAATGGCGTACCTAATCGTTTGAACAGCAAAGTTTTTAGCATTTTTTCCCTGGCAGATGCAACCACACTATCCTCTGCTTCAGCTTCAATACTAATGTTTTTGTCTATCCTTACGTCTCATTATGAAGAGGAGGATTTTCTCACAT
This sequence comes from Boswellia sacra, assembly GCA_013180625.2. Lineage (NCBI taxonomy): Eukaryota > Viridiplantae > Streptophyta > Magnoliopsida > Sapindales > Burseraceae > Boswellia > Boswellia sacra. Next base: position 40,691 of record SNVD02009406.1, on the reverse strand, counting down.
CACTACCACTCAAGTTGATGGTTGGGCTCTTAACACTCTTCATATCTATAGCAACCATGATGCTATCTTTTAGTTTAAGTTTTATCTTGGCTTATAGCCAAGATAAATCATATATGACAATCCCCATTCTTATCTGTATATTTGTATTCGGGCCAGCCATTTTATTTCTTTTCTTACACCGTGGCCTTTTGAAAGACATGTTTCTTTCATCATTTCGTACAAAGTTTTCTTGTGATCCAGTCGACTACTAGAAAAGATATCAAACTTAGTCAAGCTGTTGTAATTAATTAGGGCTTATGCACTTTAGTGTTAGACATTTCTGTTTGAGAATTAATATAATATTTTAATTTCACATGAATTCTTTATTGTTTTATCAATTCGTGATAGACTTATAATTGTTAAGTTACATTCTAAACGATTTTTAGAATATCAAGGCGCTACCCATATAGGGGGCTTTCTTTCTTTCTACGATCCAATTATATTTTAAATTTCTTAACAATTTTTAGAGCAGTAAAAAATTTGTGGATATTTTGGTGGTTCGACAATTTAACTTTGCTTAAAAAATCAAATACACTTATAAGTTTAAGGTTTTAGGTGTGAGCTTGTACACTTGCAAATAGCTTTTGATATTACGTTTACATGCAAATTATTTATAATAATCATACTTTTGAATTTATACTTACTAAATATTTAATATTTTTAATTGAATAAAAAAGAAGATGTATCTACATAATGTATTAATTAGTACCACCTTTTAACTCTACATTGTTTACTATTGTATTTATGGTATTAATTAGTAAGCCTTATAATTTAGCGTAATGTAAAATAAATACCAGATACATATATTATACAAATTAATACTGTGCAGAATTTTAGTACAGTTTTAACTACCAAACATGGCCCTATGGAATTCAACATTGACAAGCTGCGCAAGCGAAAGCATAAAACATCATTTCTTCGTATCATATTAGAATTTGGCGATTCCAAAGTTGAATTAAAATCTATCCAGGGTAGGGACTCAAAAATGTTAACGTCTTGCTCCATAAATATCAATGTCATTACGTCATAATATCATTACTTAATATTTCTGAACATAGAAAATTAATACTTTCTTCCCATTAAGCCCATGTAAACTATCTTTACTTATAAATATATAGATTTGAAAGAAAAAATATATTCAATAACGAGAATAATTTTTTGTGAGTATATTTCTATAGACTTTTTTTTTTAAGTGTAAAAACTGAGTAAAAGCAATTAAAACACTATATAAAGTAAATAATATTAAATATTATATTTTAATTTAATTAACATAATTTATAAGATCTACTAACTAGTTTATACAAATTCAAGACATTTCGATTATATAATAAAACTAGTTATAATTTAATATTTTAATCTTTTATTTTCATTTTGATAATTTGTAATAAGACTAGTTTATATTTATTCTATATACAATGAAGTATTTGGCAACATTTCGATTTCTCTACTTTTATGTTTTTTTTTTTCAATTTAGAGATGTTTCTCTTTCATCCAATCTCTATTAAATGTAGAATAAACATTCATATATTTTTTCAATCATGGATTTATATTTATTCAATATGCAATGAAGTATTTGGCAACATTTAGATTTCTCTACTTTTATGATTTTTTTTTTATTTAGAGATGTTTCTCTTTCATCCAATCTCTATTAAATGTAGAATAAATATTCATGTATTTTTTCAATCATGGATTTGCTTTTCTATAACTTTAGCAATTGCAACATAGGGAGGGAAAAGTGCCTCATGGGGAGAGGGAGAAAATTTTCTCTCAATTAGAGTCGCCGGAGTTACTGTTTATTCTGACCAATTTACGAATCAGCCTTTCAAATCTACATATGTTGTAGATCAGGATATCCTGAGATAACTTTTCTTCTGGGCCGCCCTCAGTTTCTGGCAGAAAAACGGTTGAAATTGCGAAAAAAGGTTTCGGATTTTACTATTCATCACCGACGGCGAGCGAGTGGGACATCACCTTTACCATCATCGTGTTGATCTTGACTCAATCTACAAATTTTCCTTCATCAGCACCACCAGATTCACGCCGCAACACCTCCGTTCAAGGCCACAAAATTTCGGATTTTCACTATTCACCGACGCCTGCCGCCTGTCACCGGCGAGTGGCTTCTCACCTCCATCAAATTCTGGTAGATCAGGCGACGTTCTACAAGTTTCCCTTCATCAGCACCACCAGATTCGCGCTGCAACACCTCCGTTCAGGGCCTCAAAGTTTCGGATTTACTATTCACCCGTCACATTTCACCGGAAAAGGGCAAGTTGTATCTCACCTTCGCCACCATCTAGTAGATCGGGCAACACTGACCAACTTTTCCTTCTTGGCCGTCATCTGATTCCAACCAGAAACCCCTCAAATCGCCGCTTCTTCAATTCGGATATTACTGTTCATTACGGTGGTTACTATTCATTTTACAGGAGACACTGTTCATCAGCCCTGCCCAGTTTGTTCTTCAGGTTATTTCATGCATCTTGGCCTCTTGGTCGATTTCCTGATTCCTTATGGTTTGGTCAATGGATCCGCATAAGGCTAATTGGGCCGACAAAGTTAAGATTACTGATTCGAGTAATCGATGCAAACTGCTAGGGATTACTCCCAAGAAACCGGGTATAGTGCTTGAGATCCCGGATGAGATCGTTGATGAAAATGTGGCCGAATGGCGTAGATGTCTTGTTGGTTTATTTCTGGGATATGTGATGCCTTTTCATGCTGCTCGCTCGTTGGCCATGCGTGCATGAAAATCCAGCGGCTTGGAGGACGTCCGTTCCACAAACAAGGGGTTTCTCATCTTCCGCTTCCAAACGGAGGAAGAGGTTCATAAAATAATTGCTCGTGGTCCTTGGATGTTCGGAGGTAAAACAATTATCTTACAACCTTGGAACCCACATTTAGATTTTAATGCAAATCAATTGAGGTATATTTTTGTTTGGATCCGATTATATGGCCTGCCTTTCCCTTTGTGGACAACCAAAGGTCTTAGCATTGTGTCCAGCATGGTTGGATAACCTATGTCTTGTGACAAGATGACTTCCGATCTTTCCAGATTGGAGTATGCGAGGGTATGTGTTCTTCTTGATGCAAAGCGCCCTCCGATCCAGAACTTTGAGTTCAAGTGCAAACTCTCTCCTGAGCCCATCCAAATTGAAGTCGAATATGAGTGGATTCCAAAACGTTGCTCCAAATGTCGCAGGTTTGGTCACCGTTGTCCGGAACCGGCAAAGACTCCAGTCCAGGATAAGATTGAGGCTAGCACCTCTGATAGCACCCCTTCTGATGGTGGCCCCCTTGAATTCGAGTAAGGTTGCGACTGATGTCGCTGAGAGTTCCAAAGCTGTTGCTATTCCAGCAGATTCTTTAGTGCAAGTTGTGCCTCCTAAGGCTGCTATAGTTTTGAGCACAGAGTCAGTCTCAGAATCTGACTGTCTATCTCCTTTTGTGACCAAACGATTTGGGTACTATCCATTGTTCAACCAATCGCGAGGCATCTGTTTCGTCAGGGCGGATAAACACAGGACAACCTCTTGAGACTTCTTCCTCCCGTTTTGAGCCTTTAAATAGGCTGAGTGATGAGGACCAATCTGATAGGATTGATCATACTCATACGGACACCCCAGCTACCCCGGTAAAGAAGGGTAAGAAGAAGAAAAACAAGAACGGCTGAAGCTCTTGTATTTTTATGATTTAGACCGTTTGTGGCCATTCATCATTTATGTTGGTAAGGCCGTTTATGGCCTTTTTACTTAGTTTTAGGCCGCTTGTGGTTTATATTTTTTGATCTTTTGTTGGATTGTGTGTTTGGACTTTACGTCCTTCTTGTAATTCTTGGGGTATGCCCCTCGGATTTTTGTACATTTTAATTTTTTTGGATTTATATTACTAAGTAACTTTTCCAAAAAAAAAACATAGGGGAGAGGTTATCCTCAAATAGCTATTCTTTATGTTAAAAATAGTTCTTGAACCTAAAACAAATAAATCATTTCGATTATAATCATGATATTAGACATCAATTTACTTCTTTTATACAATATAATAAGTATTTAATAACAAAAAGTATGTATATACATGTATGTGCATATATATATGTATGTATATAAAATTCGAATCAATTGTTGCCAACCGTGAGATGTATCGGACAGATGAAAGCAACTGAAAAGACATGTGTCCCGTAGCTTTCCTAAAACAATTCCTCCTCTTCAATAACTTCCCCTCAATTCTCTCTCGAACATGTAGGGTGTGTTCTTTCTTGTTTTATGTGTTTTTGTTTCCAAAATGATTTAGGAATATGTGGTTGATTTTGAATTATTTTAAATTTTGAAAAGAATATGTGGTTGAGATTGAATATAAATTGTATTGAAAAATGTGCAGCACAGAAAACAGGATTCAGAAACAAGAAAGAACAGAAAGAACAGAGCCGTATATTTCAAGCATCCATCTTTCCTCATCACAACTTTCTCTTATTCTTTTTCTACAATCCTTCCTCACATTCGTTTGACTTACCGATATTACATAACCAAAAAAAACAAAGAAACGCTAATTACGTCACTTATTTATGGCGGTCTTAAAGTGCAGCCGCAGATGTCTTCAACTCATGACACCTCTCCCTCTAATAAGGCAGCAAAGTGTCACGAGCTTGGAGTTTAGCGCAGCTTGCTCGTGCGGCACTTAGGCAACTTGAACCCGAAGTTGCTAAGTAAGCCTTGCGGATAACTTGCTTCACTTAAGGAAGAAGCTTGTGGACCGTTGAGCTTAAGAACTTGTAGGCAACAAAGAGAAGAGTAGGAAGAATGAAGGCAAGTATTGCTTACTCAAATAATGCTTTGTATTACGATTGAAAGCTTTACAATGCTTGAATTCTATGAATTTGTGGATTTGCTTGGATTAGCTTGGATATCTTACAAATGAGCCTTGGAGGGATTTTTATAGTGAGTCACCTCCTCCATAACGGCTAGTTTCTAACGGCTATATAACGGCTAGTTTTCTAACGGCTAACGGCTATAACGGCTAACGGCTATATCAACGGCTATATAACGGCTAGTTCCCAACGGCTATATTTGACCATCTAGAATCTCTAGATATTTACATTAATGCCACTAGCTAGAATTTTAGAATATGAACTTAGATTGGGTTAAGCCTTGTGTACGTTTGAGCCATCTCTAGCAAGCAACTTGGGCGGACTGTGACATTCTCCCCCACCTGATTCCGCGACATCCCCGTCGCGTCTTTGAGGATGTATCATCGATTGTGGGTGAGTGGTCTCTTTTCTACATTGACGCTTCCCTTTTGCGCGCTTTCATGACCTCTTGGTTGCCTTCCTTTTCTTCGCGGACTTGGGAGGCATCGTGCAATGAGGCACTGGAGGTTCGGTGTTGAACTCCTCCTGCCTTGGTGATTGTAGCCCTAGAGGCACAACATCCTTATTTTTGTTAAGGATGGTCACAGTTTGTGCATTTTTCGTAACAACGATGTTCTCTCCATCGTTGAGCTCCTGAATGGGAGTAAGGAGGCTCGTATCTCCCTTGGTTCCTTGTTCGAGTTGTAGTGCGGACATTATCTTCTTCTCGACCTTAGCTATACGTTCTATACCGACTGTGCATGAATGACCCCCATCGAGGATGCTAAGGGAGTTAGAAGATGGTATGGGAAAGGCATGGACTTGATCGAAGAATTCGATGCCGAGCACTACTTGGAAATCGTCCATAGGAACAATGGAGAAATCAAGCTTACCATTCCACGTGCCAAGTTGGATGGATGTGGCTTTAGACACCCCCACAATTGCTTTGGCAGTTGAATTTATGGCTTTGATGGCGCCACCTCTTTTAGTGTATTTGAGACCTAACCGTTTGGCCTCTTCTTCGGAAATGAAATTGTGCGTGGCTCCCGTGTCGAGCATTGCACGCACATCTTTGCCGTTAATGGTGGCACTCACATACATTAAACCCTTCTTGGCAGGTGTGGTTTTCTTGAGTGCACCAATGATATGAAGGGAACCCATTTCCGCTTGCGGCTCCTCGTTATGAACATCCCCGTCTTGAGTGACAAGGGCATTGAAGGCCTTCCTCTTTGGGCAATCACGTACCCAATGAGGGCCATCACAGATGAAGCAAAGGCTCTTAGGTTTAGGGGTGTCAAACTTGCCTCTATTGGGTGTGTTTCGTTTGTCCCCTCCGAATGCTTTGCGTTCACCACCTTCCTTACGAGGATGATATTGCTCTTCTGCATCTTTCTCGTGGTTGGGCTTCCTCTCCTTGAATTGGGTAGAGTAATCCACAAGAGATTCGGCTACGGCTATAACATCATCGAGATTTTGCACGTTGCGCCTCTCTAGTTCAATTCTTGCCCAATCTTTGAGCCCATCAAGAAAATAGAAGAGGGAGTCCTTCTCGGACATGTCCTCAATTTCAAGGATTATAGTAGTGAAGTCTTTAATGTACTCACGGATTGTGCCGCTTTGCTTCAATCGGCGGAGACGACCTCTTGCCTCCTTCTCGGCATTGCTTGGAGAGAAATGCTTCCGAAGTTCTCTCTTGAAATCCTCCCATGTGCGGAGGGAAATGATGCCTTTGCCCATGTCGCCATGCTTTCGATGCCACCAAAGTTGGGCTGCATCACGTAGAAATGTGGGCGCAACACCGATCCTCGAAGCATCATCGTAGGCACATTTAGCTTCGAAGTATTGTTCCAAGCCAAAGAGGAAGTTTTCCACTTCCGTTGCATTGCGGGTGCCATGGTACGTGGGGGGAGTAGGCACTTGCATATTTATCAACGCATTACCGCTTGTGTAAGAAGGGCTAGCGCGCTCGCATTGGTGCTTCTCCCATTCCGTGCGAGTTTCCTCTACTTCGGCACGGAGTCCTCGCAACTCATGTTCCACAAAGTCCCGCAAGCTTGTGAGCTCTCGTGTAATGTTACGAAGCTCCTTTTCGTAAGCCTTACCAAACTCGTTGATGTTGGACTTTGTGGCTTGGGTGATCTCCCCGTATTCCGTCTCTAGGCCTTCGAGACGTTCGGTGAGGCCCTCGATCGCATTATCCATCCCTGAGATAGTTTGTTCTAGGCTTGCAACACGAGGCTCCAAGACTTCCGCAAGTGGAGCTTTAGACTTACCACGCTTTCCTTGTGGGCGTGGTTGTGGAAGAGATTGTTCCTCTCGTCCACGGACTTGCTCCTCCATGTTTATCTCCATGTCGGATGCCATTTGTTCTTATGCTCGAACCATGCTCTGATACCAACTGTCACGAGCTTGGAGTTTAGCGCAGCTTGCTCGTGCGGCACTTAGACAACTTGAACCCGAAGTTGCTAAGTAAGCCTTGCGGATAGCTTGCTTCACTTAAGGAAGAAGCTTGTGGACCGTTGAGCTTAAGAACTTGTAGGCAACAAAGAGAATAGTAGAAAGAATGAAGGCAAGTATTGCTTACTCAAATAATGTTTTGTATTACGATTGAAAGCTTTACAATGCTTGAATTCTATGAATTTGTGGATTTGCTTGGATTAGCTTGGATATCTTACAAATGAGCCTTGGAGGAGTTTTTATAGTGAGTCACCTCCTCCATAACGGCTAGTTTCTAACGGCTATATAACGGCTAGTTTTCTAACGACTAGTTTCTAACGGCTATATAACGGCTAGTTTCCTAACGGCTATATAACGGCTAGTTCCCAACGGCTATATAACGGCTAGTTCCCAACGGCTATATTTGACCATCTAGAATCTCTAGATATTTATATTAATGCCACTAGCTAGAATTTTAGAATATGAACTTAGATTGGGTCAAGCCTTATATACGTTTGAGCCATCTCTGCAAGCAACTTGGGCGGACCGTGACAAAAGGCCCCGATACAAAAGCCTGGCCCTTATTTTTAAAATTCGTATTTTATTTTTAAATCAAAACTACGGCTTACTCCTCTCATAGCTTCTCAACAAAATTGAGGGTGATTTGTTCAAGATCCTATCTCTAACCCAAAATTCTAATCCTAAATCGGTTCCCTCACTCGCCCTGGATCTCCACCTCTCGTTGTCGCTCTCGATCTCCGGCTCTCTCTATCTCTTGCTTTTAGACTGCAATCGTTACTCTTTTGCTTGATTTCTTGTTTCTAAACTCATCTTTTTTGTGTCTTTGTGTGCAAAGGAGGAAAGGTTGGGAGCAAGAAGGGAGAAGGGTGTATGAAAGAAGGGTGAAGATTAGGTTCTCGTGTCTCAGTTTAGAGGACTTCTTTCAGGTAAAACCTCAAACACCTAGTGCTCACTTTTTGAGCGTTTAGTTCTGTGTGAGGTTCTGTTTCAATCTCTTTTGTTGTGGTGACTATGTTTTTCTATTTTGATTATATTATAATTTTTTTGGTTCATTTGTGATATCACTACCTAGGGCTTAGTAGAATCAGATCTTGATTGGATTTTTTTTTTTGACGGGTATTCATTTTGCAAGGTTTTTAGCTTTGGATCCATTTGATTTATGTAATTTCAACTTCCAATGAAAGTCAGCTTGGAATGACATCCTACTTGAAATTGGTTTCTGAAAAGGATGTTCTCTCCTGTTCTTGTGCTTGCTGACGCATGGCCTTTTTTACGGTGACATATCTAGGCTTGCATTGGTTTTGACTTGAGGCTTTACTTGCTCATGCTGATAGTTAAAGCAGAAAATGGAATTTTCATTGAAATACTTATCCAACTACTAAATCTTTACTGCGCTGAAGCTGCCTCTGATTTCTAGAGAGAATCCAAAGGGACTTGTAATAGTGCAACCCATCAACTTTACTGAAACTAAAGATAATTTGGACACTAATTAAGCTTCAAAAGAACTACTAATAGAAGACCAAGCACATGATTAACTGTACCCGTAGTTTTATCTGAAACAACTTATCTGGATACTGGAATATAGTCGATTTAGAATTGTTTGGATAATTTTTTTCATATACATTCTGTTAGTGTAAATATATTTAAGTTCCCTTTTCTTAATGAATTAGATAAAAGCCTACCAATATATTTTTCTTAAAATTGTTATTAATATCAGTTTGTATTATACTGTTATCTTTCATCTTTCATTGTCCGGTACCTCAAATCTGGTCCTGATGGTGAGTGTTTGACTTGATGATACTCTTAAGTGAATCCTTTGCCTTCTATGCTTCTTTGTGATTGAGTGAGCTATTCTAGATGAGGGTTATGTTACTAAGATTATCTAATAGAGAGAGTGAATTTACGTTACATTTTGGAACCAGATAAAGTTCTGGTTAGTAACATTTTGTAAGCAGAATATATATTTATGTATGTATGTATGTCTGTATGTATGTATGTGTATGATTTACGTTGTACTTATGATGTTTTTGTGTAATATGAATTTTGAATATTTGTGATTGCCTTGCAAAATTAAATAAAATTTGGTGCGGGTATTATTGTTAGTTGATGAAACAAGATTTTATGATTGTTGAGGTTATTTAGAAAACAGAATGTGGAATTGTTTTAACAACCACTCTTCCTATGATGAATAGACAAGTCAATATAAAGCAAAGCCTAGAGTTTTTTTTTTTTTTTTCTGTGCGCAAAACAAATGAGAGTGTATATATATTTACTATGGGAGTTTATTAAGATGTTAAACATAATTTACGTCTGCTCTGTTCAAATACATTAAAGACAGGTTGAGATAGTTATAAATTTTGTAGGAGATTTGATATCGTGAGAATGGTACAGTAAAATCGGTTGTATTAGTATTAGGTCTTATAATACTAGCTAGATTAGATTTAATATCTCAAATCAATATCAAATAAAGTAAATAATAACTTTTATTAACATACATTTTAATAATATCATGATATTATTAATTAAAATACTTATTATTTTTTTGGAAGAAAATTTAATTAGCTTGTTGGTTTTGAATTTGGAAGATTAGGTAGAGTTGTGGATGGAAAAGAGATTATGACTGTTTCCCATATATAAGTGCAAAATTAATCGATTTTGATGTTTATTTCTATGTGAACATGTACCCAACTCATAGCTGAAGAAGCAAAGCAAAGCTAAATGACTAATTGTTCTTGGCTTATGTTTGCTAATGGTTGGCAGATCAGTGAGTCCTCCAGTGAACTTCTGCATTCTTAGCAAATTCCTCTTGCTTTCAATTTTTGGGTTTATAGCTCGCATCTCATGAACTTGCATATGACTTTATAATATGGTTTCTTTTTTAATTTAAAGTTTCTCAAAGTTGGTGCTCAGTTATCTTTGCAGCAAATGTATGTATAAGTTTTGATTGATTAAAGTTGAGATCTATTTCTCTGTTTCTTAATTTTCTTTGTGTCTTCTTTTATTTATTTTATCTATTATTATTTTTTAATGCAGAATTTCAGCCCAGATTTTCTCTACAGCACTCCTACCCTCAGCACCGCAACACTTAACCCGATTCCAGCCTTTGACTTTATACTTACTATCATTTTCAGGTTCTACTCTCTTTTTCTTCAGAGCCATACTCTGACAAATTTGGAGAATCCTACCATTAATATATTCTTTTGTCTTGTTTATTTTGGATATATTTGTTTCTGTATAATGCTGCCCTGCGCTGGCAAAATGGTCTTCTGTATTGCATTTATCTTTATATTTTGACGTAGCATACCAATTTTAAGATTTCGTTGTTCAAATTCAGACCTTGAACGTAGACCTGAGAGACTTATGTTCCCTTTTTGTATTTGTAGTTGGAGATTATGTTGCAACGCCATTGTTGTTGGCACTTCTGTATTTGTATTTGGTAAGATTTTTAGCTTATTCAAGGAAGACAAGGATATTCTCTTTTTTTTTTAATTAATTTTTTTTTAGAAGCTTCACATTCGACTGTCTTATGTACCCTTTTTGGCGGTGTTGTTAATTGTTATTTATGTATGAAATATTTCAGGTGCAGCAGCAACATACTTTCGATTGGTCCCAAACATTAAAAAGAGATATGACTATGGAGCAATGATATTCATTCTTACCTTCAATTTGGTGGTGGTATCTGGCATACGGGCTGAGCAGGTCCTTGAATTAGCTCGAGAACGTCTCCCAACAATTGTTATGGGTTTTGCTGTCAGCATTTTCACAAGCCTACTTGTCTTTCCCATTTGGGCTAGTGATGATCTTCACGACTCTGTTACCTCCAAATTCGAAGACCTCGCTACCTCTATTGAAGGTAAATTAATTTATCTACCTCTTTCTATAAATAAAACTGCAAAGGATAACCTTTGATTCAACATCATTTATTGTAGGATGCTTCAAGGAGTACTTAAGCTTTGTCACGGAGAAGGAAAACCAGTCCAGTTTAAATTTCAGCGTTGCAAATCAATGCTCCATTCAAAGTCAAAGGATGAGTCACAGGTATATTATTATCTCTAGTCATTCACTTTATGGCAGAATGATGAGCTAAAAGTTGTATAAGATGAATATTCTTTCAACGGTCACAAGAATCATTTGAATATTATATTATTAAATTATATACTAGAAACTGCTTGCACATTAGTAATCAAATACCAGTAAGAGATTTTGCAGGACAGCCTGAGTAATGAACTGTAAATAACAAACCATAGGATTTTTCATCTGTAACCAATATTTTTGGTGCAGTATAGTTTATAAGAATATTTGGTTGTCTTCTAGGTCACTTGTATGCATATCTAGCTATGTTTGTTAGCCTGGATTTCAATTATCATGGAATGTATCTGATTTTGGAGGTGGATCAGTTGATTTAGAAATCTTAAATGTCATCGAATATGCATTTTATAGTTTGATTTCAACTTAAAAGTACATTTTGGTGATTAAAATACTGTTTTATATAGCTGAAAATTTTGGCTTCTCTGATTAATACTTTTTTAATCTTTTATTATTATTTTTCATCTTTAAGTTTTGAAACCTTCATATCATTTTAAATCTTCTGCCCGACATTTTCTTCATAATAAGAGTTTTTTGGTAATTTATTCCTAGAAAGAACTTTCAAAGTAACATAACCAAATAGGCTACTAATTTGTAGGAGCTCTTTTAATTGACATTCTAAACAAAGATCAATTTTTTGCTATAAGTTTTATTTCCATAAGTTCTACTTTATTAGCTCTATTTGAAGAATTTTTACCCAACTCTCAGCTTGATTAGAAACTTTGTGGTATCCTGCATTAAGCATTCCTTGGATGTCATCTCATTGGCGCAAATTCACATGCTTGTGTGAAAGGATATCTCTAAGTATTAAATTCACATGTTTTTGGTGCATTGCTGATTTGGATACTTGAAGTCAGTTGTGATTTTGACAATTCATATAAGTTTATACAAATCTATGTTGCTAATGAAATCGAGTTCATGCAAATTTGACTATGCTATTTTATTTGAAGTAATTTGTTAGTTTGTATTTTCTTGTTCATTGTGTTGACTGATTTTTCTTATCTTGCATGGCTGGGCTTGGTTTTACTACAGTAGCATATTTAATTGATCAGGGGTAAGTCATACTTTTCTCATATATAGATTTTTTTCTTCGGTAGAAAACCTTGGTTTGGTCGTTTTTTTAGTTAAAAAATTATAAAATTCTGTTACCACATATTAATTTTTTTATCAGCCTATATTTCATAATGGGATGAAGAGCGGAGTTGTTGCAAACGAAGAAGTCATGATTTTAGGTCAGTTTCCTGTTTCTCTACATCTTCAGAGGGTTTGAAATTAATGTTTTGATCTGGACTAGATGCAATTAATGGATAAAGAATTAAGGGTAGTTTTGCTTATGTTTTAATTTATATGAATAATTTATAAATTTAATACTATATTATAAAGAATATACATAAAAGAAAAAAGAAAGCTCGAGGATTGAAGCACGAAGCGAACATTCATTATGATTCACAAATAATTAACTATCAAGTATATGTAAATTAAGTCCCGCTTAATGTTTATAGAAAAAGAAGGATTCTTAAACCAATATACCTAAAGCTAATATCAAGGAATTGTACGCACTATAATATGTAAATTTAGAAATAAAATATACATTAATTAGAGTGCAACAAGCGTGGAGTTATGAAAACTTTTGTATATTAATTTGCTTCCTTATCCACAGTGAAGTTGTTGTATGTCAAGGTTTATGTTAAAATAATAAGACTAGATTATTTTAAAGATTAAAGAAACTTTACCATAACATAGGTAATAGGCATTCCATTGCAAGAGAAGAAACTGGACAGGCTATAGCTACTATCTAGCTTTGCCCATCTTTTAATGCCTCTGTTATCTTTCTGGTAGTTGCCATAAATTAATCAGTTAACAATAAATTCTTTTAAGTTAATGAATTAAAATTTATAATACATTATTGTTATATATTTGATTGTAAATAATATATTCGTAGTTATTTTATTTTGGTTAAAGAATTATGGATAAAGAATTGGTTTTTATATTCTTTTATGTAAATTATTTTATATCGTACATTTGTAGACTAATATTTTACTTGAGAAAGTAATTTGATAATTGTTATCTGATTTGATAGTTGTACATTTGTAAATTTTGTGGTATAGTTTTTCATGGTGAAACATTTTTGTAGTTTTCCCACAATGGATGTAGGTTTAGATTGAACGAATCACTTAAGTTCTTGGTGTCATTTTCTTTCTCGATTACTCTGTTGTAGTTCATCGACTCTTTTCTAGTTAAACTCTAATAATTGCTTGAGATCTTGAGTTTTTTGGGTCTGATCTTGATGTTCTGAACTCTACTTAGTTTGTAGTTTTATAAATTTTTTCCTCTTTGTGTTTTTTTTTTTTTTTGTCTTTTCTTTTTAAGTGAAATTTTGGCCTAGGAGTCTGATTTGGAGGTTAGCATTTGATAGAAGGAAATTAAAAAAAAAAAGAATCTCTCTTTATGGCAGGAAGTGCATTTTCTTAATTGTTGTTTTAAGTTATCAGGGTTGATTTTTTTATTTGTATACCTATTTGACACTAGTGACCTGTTTATCTTTAGGACTATTTTCTCATTCATCTTTATATGCTTTATCAATCATTTTTATTTTGATGCTACTTCAAAACCTTCTGGTTCTGGTTATGAATTTGCAGGTTAATCTATGTTAGGTTAGCTTAGGACATTCTGCATCCGATTCATCAAATTGCATTTAGGTTTTAACATAGACTTAAAATGGCATGTGATTGTGGACGTTGTAGACTGGAGGAGATCTTTGATTATTTGGGTCGTTTTGATTGTAGATATGGAGGGTTTCATCGATTTTGCTGGTCAATCAGTTTAGCTTTTGCGCTAGTAAAAGATTCAACTTTGTATTTGTCTTGTTCAAGAGATCTTGTTCATAAGGTGTTCGATGTTTCTTTCTTTTTTCTTTTTCTCTATGGATTTGGATTTCAAATTCTAGATTAGAATATTAATGACAAATTGTAATATATATATATACACACACACACACCCTTCTTTCAGTTTAGTTGGCTTGTAACTTGAATTGAGATTTTGGTGGAACTAATAATCTTGCATGTGAATTGAATTGGGTATTTCTTTTCAATGTATTAGATTTTTTTGGCCAAAAAAAATTGAACATTTTTTTCTTACTCGGAATGCTGATCAATTATAGTAATTAATTTGTTGAACTTGCTCCGGTTTTTCTTATAGCTGTTCTTGTATTTGTTGATTGATTTTAGTTGTCCTTTGTTTTGGGTTTATGGCAATCTTGTACTTATAATTTCAAATCAATTTTGAATAAATTTCAAAGTAAGATAAATTTTAAAAAAAATTACAAATAGGGCCAAATTTTAAAAAATTACTGTTAAGGTAAAAAATATAATTTTGAATAAATTTCAAAATAATAAATTTAAAAAAATATCTGCTTAGGGGCAAAACTTTAATTTTTAATGAATTTCAAATAGAGGGTATATTTGAAAAAAATCTAAAACTAACAGTAATTAAAAAAAAGGTGATGGGGGTAAACATATAATATTAGTAAATTTCAAAGCAAGGGTAAGTTTAAAAAAATTAAAAATAATGGTAAATTAAAAAAATTTCATTAGGGCCAAAAATTTAATTTTAAGAAAGTTGAAAGCATAGGTAAATTTGTAATTTTATGCAAAATAAATATTTTTTCATTATTTAGTGTTTTGCCAGGTGACGTAGATGATCTTCTTCGACAGTAAAGGTGGTGTTGTAAATAATTATGCTCTTCTCATAAATGATCTAATGAGTTGTTACAAAAGATTTACAGTTTATATTATCTACGCTGATACAACGCCGCCTGTTGTACGGTCATCGTAAAAGACCTTTTACAACAGCAAAATAGTCGATGTAAATGGCCTTTTTTTGGTAGTTTAAAGTACCAAACTCTGATTTTCTTCTTCATATTTCTTGTATTAGCATATGTTAGACAGGGGTGAGAAAGATATTTGAGAAGATGGAGATAAAAGTTATGATTATTAACTTCTTCGTCTTTACCATATCAGGCAAATTATACGATGAGATTCTTGACTAAAATAACTAAAGTCTATTTCATTCGCATAAAAACGAAGAAACCTAAAATGTTAAAGGGATAAGAGTGACAGATATTAGAAGATGGAAAAGAAATTTCTGATATTCGTGTCTGCTTTGATTTGAAAGAAAGGAGAAAAGTAAAATTAGATAAAGATCATTTGCATAGGCTTTATTAGTCAAAATAAGTTCTATTTTTTCTTTGTTTAGAAATATTAAGTTTTTAACAGTATATTAATATATAACAAACTAATATTTTTGTTAATTAGTTAGAATAACAAATTGTTGTTCACTTATCTTTCCTAATATAAGCATATCGATTGATTTACCTTTCATATACATATTAAGGCTTTCTTGAATTTTATAATATTATTTATAGAACTCAATCTGAAAAGGTTGTGAAGTCTAAAACTTCTTAATAAGTCTCTTTAGAGTAAGTATCAATGGAAGGCTCAATATTAATGAGGTTTCTCCTGAAGTTCATATTAATGATCCTTATAGCATTTGCTTCTCTCATCGACAAGACTAAAGGAGGAGTTCCTTTTTGTTGTACACATGATCCTGAATGCTGCCAGAAATCCTTCGATGCAAAAGTTATGAAACCCTAACTTTTGTAGATCTAATTTGATATTTTATTGTTGGTTTTATGCATTTCATGCAATACATATCCATATAGGTATGATTTTACATTCGTAAATAATGATGGTCATACGCATCACCTATTTCTTTAATGCATATTTTTGAATCATAACTGAAGTCTTTCAAATCTCATTAGTCAATCTCTCTCTCTCTCTCTCTCCCTCTCCCTCTCCCCCTTCTATATGTAAAGAAATGTTGGTCAATTTATTTTTTACCATAGAACGTTTCAATATGTTAATATATAAAATTTTTACTCAAATATCAATTTAACATTTCACTTCGTGATTAAATGCTTAAAATGAAAGCTAATTAGTTACACTTAGTGATCATAAATCATTAAGTATGGTGGGATGAAATGAGTAGAGCAGCTCGCCAAAATTAAATTAAAATTATTTGTATTACATTCAAGTGATAAATTATTTGTTTCTCTTTCCGTTAAGAGCAATCTTGATTAAAGGTAATCTTATATGAAAGTTATACACCAAGAATATTAACATCATAAAACAAATAATTAAAGAAACAAATATCTGAATGTGGAGAAAGTATTGAAGCTTATCTTTAAAAACATTTTGTGCAAAAATATTCATAGCCACAGACAAATAATAATGGATTCAGAGCCTATAAGTTGAAAATACTAGTATTTTGAAATCCGTAAAATCTTGAAATTATTAAAGGTTATTCTTGATTTAAATTTGAATAATATAATTTTATTATACATTCTATGAAATTAAGTATAATTTATTAATTTCAGTAAATAGCATGTGATTTATGATCAAATCAAATATTAATTTATTAATTTAAGATTTAGAATTGATGATTTTTTATCTAATGTGAGATGAAAAAGTATTTGGCAACATTTCCATTTCTCTACTTTTATGATTTTTATTTAGAGATCTTCCTCTCCCACCGAATATATATTTAATGTAGAATACAAAGAGGAGTTTTTCTCCGAATCTGTACCTTGAAATTAAAATCAATTCTTAAAGACTAAATTATTTATGTATTTTTTGTAAGAGAAAAGAAAGTTGGAGTTTTTAAGAATAATATTGAATATGATTTTCTTTTGTACAAAAGTCTGCTGCAAATAAATGAATTTATACAGGAATGACAAGTAACAACTATAGAAAGAATCCTACAATAAAGTCTACTATAATTGATAGCTATAATTAAGAGAATAATTATCTCAATTCAAATTTCCTTGATCTTTTCTGATCTTCTTTAATGTCTTGGATATGCTTAGTTGTTTTGTGATAATTTTGTTTGATGGATATGCTTGGCTGTGATGTAACTTTAGTAATTGTGAACCAGAGGAGAAGTTATTCTCAAATAGATATTCCTTACGCTAAAATTAGTTTCTTAAACCTAAAGACAAGTACACACCATTTCGATTATAATCATCTCAAACATTAATTTGCTTCTCTGTACAATAATGATATAATATAAGTATTTGATACCAAAAGATTATATATATAAATTAGTGTATCAAGAATAGGAAGAGCAAATTTAATTTCATAAGATTATATATATACTTTATTATTTTTTATTTTTCTAAAAGAAATTGTATTCATTTACTATTTCTTTGATAATAAATTATTTTTTAAATGATGTAATCTTATAATTCATAATTAAACTTAGTGTCCATTGCATTATAAAAGCTTACTCTATCAATACATATGTAAAAGAGTTGAATTTTTATATGTGCTGAATTTATCTGAATTTATTAGTACATCTTATAAATTATCTATTTTTAAATAGATAGAGGATTACATAAAGATGTAATTTTTTAATTATTTTAATATGTTAGATGTAGTTACTCAATTTACACGCCAAAGGAATTGGTTAACCAAAAAACAAAATTCATCACTATAGGAAAAACAATTTTTTCCGGCTAATTTTGTGATGACAAAAAGTTTGACACTAAAGGTCACTTTTTTAGATGGATTCTATATTTTGACGCAAAAGTTCACCCTTGATTCAAAAGAAAAAATATGGAATAAAACTATATTTTTTTGTTGCTAAAAGAGGCTTTTAGCGACAAAATGCACTTTCATGACTAAGTAACATGAGAACCTAGTTGGTGCTATTGTGGAAATACCTTTGGCGATGATACTTTCATCATGAAAACTTATTGCAAATTATTTTTTGGATGACTTTTTAAGACAAAAATATTGTTGCAAAATGTCTTGTATCATGACAAAAATTTTGTTGTGAAAGTTTATTTTCCATTGTTTTAAGAAAAACTTTCTAGTCGAAAACTTCATCACAAAAAGATCTTGCAATGCAATGAAATTTTCATTGAAATTTTCATTGCAAAAATAATTTCTTTAATTGTTTTAGGAAAACATTTCGTGATGAATGTTTTGTGTTGTGACAAAATTTTCATCACAAAAAGCCCTTAGCAATAAATTTGTAAAATTTAATTCTAGAATTATTTTTTGGAGAAATAACCTTCCATGATGATTTTTCATTGCTAAAAGTACATCTTGAAAGGTTAATTCACCCGAAAAAAACCTTCGAAAATTTTAACTACCTTTTTTTAAGGTGTATTTTCTCCCTTGTCTAATTGTTTAATTATTTCAATATAAAATCTTTGTAAAATAACTTATAGTAATATAGAACTATTAAAACTTCAATAAGTCAATTTGAACTATAAGTTCAAGGTCATGTAATGTGTGATTAACTTTTTCTACGAGAGGATGCATGGTTGATATTTATATATTTATTTTCTTTTATAATACTGGAGCAAGCGTGAGTAAGGGATCTTTTTTTTAACTTAATATTTATTAGCACTTATTTTTATCACTTTATTACATGTTTGTTTTAATTTTTTATTAAGTCTTAAGTTGAAAAATTAATTTCAGTATAACATATTTACCCTTAATATTAATATGTAATATTTAATATAGAATATACCTTAAAAATTAAATACTTAACAAAAATAAATTAAAATATCAATAACAATAATAATCAATAATTAATAATAAAACCTATTATAAAAATATATATCTTTTTTTAGTACAGTAAATATATTATGATGAATTAAATAGATAATTTTATAAATAAAAATTTATTTATTTATTAAGAAATTTAAAAATAAAAAATTGAAAATACTAAAATATGTTGTGCTTCTGGTGATGTTGACTATTTTCAATGAAAAATACTAAAATATACAATTTAAAAAAACAAAAAATTAAAATTTTAAGTTAAATTTAAATTTTATAATTAAAAATAAATAAATTACTATAATATTAAAATAATTAATATTATAATTTTTTTAAAAAGGATAAAAGGAAAAAAGGGTTGTCAGGCAGCCCTCGTCACTGTCACTGATCGTCGGTGGTCTGGTGCATCTGGTGACACCGTCGATGCTGCCATGATCATCATCGGTCGGCTGTCCAGATTTCATAAACTTTCATCGTTCATTACGTTGGCGATCGACGGAGTCAAACGTTTCAGGTTTTGGTGCCAAAATGCTATACCATTGGCAGCCAACGATGGCAAAGGTGGACTTCAATAGCTGAATCTGGCAAATAATTTTGCAAATTAAAAAATTTAATTTAGTCCAATATATAAAATTAAAATTATATGAATAAAATTTTTAAAATTTTTAAATTTATATTAATTTGTATAATAAGAAATATAGGATTATTTTTGTAATAGGACACAATTCTGACATTAAAAAAAAATCATAAATTTTTACTTTTTGAATTAAGTGATATACCATTGAAAAAAAGTGATCATTGAAAAAAAATAATTCACTTAAAATTTAAGTCTAAATAGAATTAAGTGAAAAGTGCAAAAAACAAACAACCTCTAAGTTGTTGAGATATTCTAAATAATTATTAGTGTTAATAAGATCTATATTTCTTACATATGTGATTATAATATGAATAATTGGTCATTTTTTATATCAAAGTAGAAAAACTTATTTTTTGTGTGTGTGTGTATGTATATATTTCTAATTATTAAATTACAACTATGGCGAACTTATCATTTGCATTTGCTAATATTCTTTTAAGTTTATATACTTATTGTGCTAAAATTTTAATAATGAATAAAATATAATTAAATTTTATTGTATTTCTAATGTATGTGGTTATTATATGATTAATTAATTTAACATCATTTAATATCAATATAATATAATATAAGTTTAATTATATCTCAAATAAAGTTAACTAATAAACAAATTTATAATTATTTATTGACATATATATTTTATCAAAATACATTTTTTAATTTTATATTTTATTTTAAGGGAATGGATCTTTTGATATAAATTTTTTAACACATATCTAAAGACAAAATTCTAATCATTGATCCACAAAATCCAATGATCAAGATGATTAATGAGTTGTTAGTATTAACTATAACTTTTTGAATTTTAATTTTAACCGTTGGACTTGTTAAGACCAATGATCATATATTTATATCAAAAATTTGTGTCAAAAGATCCATTCGCTAATTTTAATTTTATATTTTTAAGTTTTTTTCTCTACAAACAAAAATTCATAGCTAAAAATGCAAATTCCTTGCAAAAGAGCGCCTTTAGGGACAATTTTATAATTTCATTATGAAAAGAGACCTTTAGGGACAAAATTTTTTGGGATGAACTTATCAAGGTTTTCTTTTGCTATGGTCATGTAATTCATCTCATGATCTGCATCATCTTCGATTCACCTCATCTCATTGTTGATTGATCATATCTCGTCTCATTCTTGATTGATCGGTTTGATTTGTTCACTAGATGAGTTTTTTGCTTATCACTTGATCATGAAGATGTCTATATAAGGAGAGAGAATGGACATTGAAGAGCATCCAGACTTAGAGAGACATAAGTTTCAGAGAGATTTTTGTTTACAAATCACTAAGGTTGATAAATAAATTATCAATTCCAATGACTTTTGTAAGTTATATCTTTCATTGGTTCTTTATTGATTCTTGTATTTGAGAGAAGTATTTGTCATTGATGTGAGGTTCTAGAAGATAAGAAACATTACAAAATGAAGGCCTTTAAACTAAAGGATTCTATTATACAAAGGGAATTTGTAAGTTGTAAGTCCTTAAAGTTGTCGTAAACCATTAAAATGCGTGGCAAAGTTCTAAGTGTGAATTGACCTTCATGAATGTAGGTTGGTTGAACCGAAGTTATCGAATCACTTAGAAATTTCTCTGTCATGTTAATTTATATTGCTTATTTTCTAAAATTTGGTTTTATGTGTTATGATTTCTAATGTGGCCCAACAATGACTATTAATATAAGACTAAACATAAAATAAAGAATAAAAAGTAATCAAGACACATAAAAATAGTAAAGTTTAGTAAGAAAACCCTTGAGTTTGGGAGGTGTCAATAGTGTGTGAAGATATAGGTTTATGTAGGTTGAGTTGGAGGAGATTTTTATTTGGTAAAAATTTTGTAATAAGGATTTGATGGAAAGCGAAAATAATTATTTTGAAAAGTTAATTAGAAGAGAAGATATAGAGTTATTTTAAGAAAATTTTATAAAAGTAAAAATTAGAAAGTCTTCTGTGACGTGGAAATTTTGATAAGACTTATAAATGAATGTGTGTGTTAGAAATAAATGAAGATTTTACTGAAATGATAACTGGATGTAGAAATGCAGAGTAAGCTATAAGATCTATTCATTTATAAAGAGAAATAACATTAATACAGTATGAGTAGCATATGACGAGACGATAGCTTGAAATGGTTACTACAGGGTCAGAGAAGTGGGGCTACGGAAGAGAGAGACAAAGGAAGAAAATTGGAGATGTGTAAATGAGGCGAAAGTGAGAAAGAGAAAGGAATTTCACTAACTTTTTTATATTAGTCATTACAAATGAGTGGGCAAGAATACATATAGACGGGTTTCATCGACTTATTGCCCGCTTACCTAATAAACAATAGACAATTGTATGGCAATGATGAAAAGGGTGAAAAATATCTAATTGTTTTACAACACTCCACCTTTAGATATTTCACCACCACAGGATAATAACATACAATTACAGTTGGCTTTGCTAAGGAAAAACTCATTGGGAAAAAAACCTAAGCAAAGACAATTATATAGTAAATCCCAAGCGGTGCTGGATGTATTAATACTACCATATTAAAAAACCCATAAGTAAAACCTAAAAGACCTTGCCAAGGAAAAAATAGTACAGTGCACGTAAATATCCAGAATACTCTCCCTAATGATTACTCCCTCTTATCATGACAACATCATAGTATTGTTGATTAACTTGGTTGCTTGTTGAGCTACCGCATGCCAATACCATATATAGATTTCTCAAATGTTGATGTCGATAATTTTAGTGAAATGTGCATGGTTATGTCTCCTTTTATCTAACCTCTTTCGACTTGAGTATATGCTGTATTATATTTAAACAATATTATTGGAGGATCTATGACAAGAGATTGCTTGCACGAATTGTCCAACTGTACACATTCTTGGTTGGCTTCACATACTGTAAAATCAAAATGATTAGTAAAAGTAGCAACCAAAATATGTTTAGTGAATAGCCATGATATTGTGGTCCTACCATAATCAATTGAGATCGAGCTTAATCAACATTAGCATATTTAACTAAACCATGATTTTCACAAGGCTCATGTGAAAAGAATAAACATATATCAATAATTCCTATAAGTTAATTATATTTGATCACATTCCAATATTGTCTAATAGGTGCATAACTAATTTTAAAAATTGAATACAATATTTGGCCAAATATAATAATGCACTCATAATATTCAGGTATTTCAAGGCTAAGTATCTATGCATCATTCTTAGATGGGATCAGGGGATCTAACAACTATTAGCGTAGTCAATGTATGAGCCTTATCCATCCAATTAAATTCATGTCATCAACATATGTAGTTATAACAGATTCTAACTTTACACAAGGGCATATGGGATAGCCTTCTTCAATTTTACATTATATCACAATCTTCTAGATTGTTTAAATCCATACAAAGCTCTATAACCTTAAATATATATGCTTTTGGCATTGTTTTAATTGCCTTAGGCATTTTAAATTCTCTGGGAATTTTTATGTATATGTTAGAATCTATATAAGCAAGTAGTAACTACATCCATAAAAACCCACTTGAAGTTTTTTTATGATTGCCAAACTAATGAAATATCTCAAAATGATCACTTCTCTCGTTTAGCCTAAGCTTGAGAGAATTCCTAAGCATCAAATCAGGCTTTACATTTAGTAACCTTTTTTATTTTCTACGCATGTATATCTAATAGGTTTTGATGTATTCAGAGTATGGACTATAGGTCCAAAGGTTCACATTTGGCCAAGAAAACTAATTCTACATAAATTGCACGCTTCTTTCTATTTAGGCCAAATTGTCCTTGTCTGCATTCATCCATTATGTGTGATTCAAAATCATCATTCAGAATGTCAATGGCTCTTGCAAATGAAAATATGTCGTTGATGAAAATTCCGTCACGATTCCATATTACTCTTGTAGAAGTATAAATAATAGAAATTACTTCATTTTTAAATACATGTGCCAGTTCAGGGGCATGTGTTTCATTAGGAACATTTATCTATTCAAGCGGTAGATTAGAAAATGTACATTGTTTAGCTCAATCATTATTTCTACTAGAACCTTTATTAATCATTCTTTTTTTTTTCTAAGAACAGTATCTTTTATCCAAGTGGTTCTACATGTAACATATTGCTTATTTACTATTCCATAGAGGTATTGTTCTACATGAAGATTAGTTCTTGCCAGTGTATTAGCAATATGTAAGATAACATGTCTCTCACCAGAAATTGGCAAATGTGTTCTCCCAAACTATTTTAGGTATGGGCATGAAGGATAGGATGCTTAATTTCAATTCCAACGAACATACAATAATCATCAAAAGTTTTGTTATGTAAATTCACTATCATTATCTAGACATATTGATTTAATAGGATAGTCTTGAAAATGTGTCCATGATTGAATAATTTTAGTTATTAGTCTAGCGGATGCAATATTTCTAGTTGATGCAAATAATTGTGGGACTACCATGCAAAGCATCAATTAGGACAATAAAATAAAAAATGGTCCACTATGTGGGTGAATGGGTCCATATATATTCCCTTGAATTGTTTGTAAAAATAATGGGAAACTAAGATCATTCTCAAAATAAGACGGTCTAACAATCAGTTTTCCTAGTGAGCAAGCAATACATGTAATTTCATTGGATAGAAGAATTTTTTTGATTCCTTAATGGATGTCCATTTATATTCCTACGCATCATTGTCGATCCCAGGTGATCTAGACGGTCAAGCCATAAAAATCTATGGATCATTAACTTTCCAATTCATAATTGTGTAGGTCTTAATGGATCTTATGTATGTAAAATATCATCTAGAATAGAAGCTTCAAGCTTCTCTAGTATCCATTATGCCTTCTATCTTTAGAAATAAGTAAATTCCTAATAGATTTGTTTATGCATAAGGCATTATTAATACCAAACTCAGTGTTATTTACTAACAAGATAATGGCTCTTCTAGAGCCCTTAATTAAATTTATGAACCCTGATGTATTGTTAACTTTAGCTTAAGGTAAAGTTAACTTCAAGAAGTATTTCTTATTTTTTTTAAGGTGATATCATTTGTTTCATCATCAACTAGAAATAAATCCCGTCTCTTTAGGAGACAGATAACATACTTTAATGTCCATTCCTAGGCCATTTTCATAACCAATTAAATATTCAACATTTTCATTCAAAATAAAGAAATATGAAAGATGTCAAGATTTGTAGAATCTACCGAATCATTAATAAAGGATTATTACAAATCCTTATAAAAATAATCCTTTGTATATTATTAATTCCACTTCTAGTGGTTTAATTAAGCATTCATAATAACCAGTTCAATGTCAACAATCCTTTATAAAGCTAACCATATATATCATTATTATTGCAGGTGATAGCAACATTCGCTTCTAGAGATCAGAAGGAGGAACTCGGATCTTTCGCTATTTGAATAGCCTAGAAGTTTTTAGTTTGATTCCTAATAAACTAAACTTTAAGCTATATAGTTTGAACTATATGTAGAAGTTTCTTGTTAGTTTTTCATTTGATTCCTTCAATTAAACGTTAAACTAGAATATGTAGAAGTTTTTTTATTACAAAAGTTTTTAGTTTGATTCCTAATCAATTAAACTATACGTAAAAATTTATTATTTTGAATTGAATTCTTAATAAATTGAACTTATATATTGAAGTATTTTATTTGAAAATGAATTATCAATCAATCATACAAATTAATTTAGAAGTTTTATTTAGGATTCGATTGATGGCGGTGTTGGTATTGTTGGGTGATAATCGATGGTAGAGGTGTTGATGCTGATGTGCCGTTGCTTTGTGTTGATTTATTGGCGTTTAATTTCTTTTAAAAACTTTTTTTATTGTTCTAAACAATTCTACAATTTAAAACAAAATGGCGATGGTGCGTTAACAGAGGGGTGGTCTGGACAGAGTTTGTTCTGTAACCGGTGCTTTAATTTATAGTTTTTAATTTTTTTAATAAAACGACATCCTTCCAAAGAATAGCGAAAGTGATGATTATAAAGGTTTTATTTTAAATTCAATTTTAATATGTACGGGATATTTACACTCATAAAATCGATTTTACATCCATCCTTCTAAACACTACTATCTAAAATTTTCTAAATAATTTATATTTTATCAAAATAAAGTATTTCATATTTTATTTAAGTAAAAATCCTTAAAAAAATATTTTTTCTAAAAGTTTATAAGATATATTTTTTATAAAAAAAGTCATACGTATATAAATAACTCAATTCTTAAATGATTTATTGATTTTTTATTGTTTTTAAGAGTATTTTTATTTGATAATTAATTTATTAAAATTAAAATTAATCTTAATTTATCAAATTAATATTATTGATATTAATTTTAAAATTTTGAAAATAAGATGAAAACTTTTAAAAAGCATAACATACAATAAAAATTTAATTAATGAAGATATATTTAAAGAAATAAATTAAAAAAATTAATTTTATGAGTAAAAATATCCTCATCTTATTAATATATTTAAATTATAATATTATTTTTAATTATAACATTCATTTTATCAAACTATGGACTCGTCTCACTCATATCTGAATTTCTAAACTGGGGATACCAGGGTAATTTCCTTGACTCGTAAATATCCCCAAGGAGAACGATAAAGTAGAACCTAGAATCCCTCGTCTGTTTCTTTTACCTTCTGATAATTTCTGTTTAGAAGTTAAGAAAGAAAAAAAAAAAATTCCGAACAACTTCTCTCTCTCACAAACCAGAAATGGCGACCTCGTTGAAATCATATTCATCATACAAAAAATACGAGATCAGAAGGCGGAACCCGGATCCCAAAACGTCTGTCTTGCTGGTAATTGATGTGCAAAACTACTTCTCCTCCATGGCCAAACCCATCATTAACAATCTTCTCACCACCATCCACCTCTGCCGACAAGCTTCCATTCCCGTCTTCTTTACCCGCCACTGCCACAAGTCCCCCGCCGACTACGCCATGCTCGGCGAGTGGCGGAACAACGATCTCATTCACGACGGCACTACCGAAGCCGAGCTCATACCCGAGATCGGACAGCTGGCAGGTGTTGACGACGTGATTGAGAAGAATACTTACAGCGCCTTCTGTAACACGCGCTTGCAGGAGCGATTGGTGGAGATGGGTGTTGAGGAGGTTATAGTGACGGGTATTATGACTAACTTGTGTTGTGAAACGACAGCGCGTGAGGCGTTCGTGAGAGGGTTTAGGGTGTTCTTTTCGACGGATGCTACTGCGACGTCGGATCAGGAGCTGCATGAGGCCACCCTGAAGAATCTGGCTTATGGGTTTGCTTACTTGGTTGACTGCAAGAGGCTTCAAGTGGGGCTTTTTGGGAATTAAAAAAAAATGTGAACGTATGTTTCAGTTGCAATCCCAGTTGCATTTATGGTTGCTTATTTTCTCTTGTAAATGTGTGTATGTGGTAAAGGATCATGTATTTTTACTTGATTGACTCGAAATATCAACCGTTCACTTGCCTTAATCTAAAGGTGACTTAAATGAGGTGAATGGCAAAGCGTCATTTCAGTATTGTTGCTTCACAAGCGTCCTTATGCATCCATTTGACATATAGCAGCCTACTGACAGGCATAAAGGAAGCACATCAGTAACTCATGGCGAGGTAATAATAAACAAGAAATGTGCTTTAAAATTCCAAGCATCTTAGACCTGGTGGTGAGAGATGTTGAAAGTAGAATAAGTGACGCCACTAAAAGTTCACTATATCATTTCATCATCTCTGTTGAAAGCGATACTATGCAGTCTTCAACATGGGTGGTTCAGTTCGTAAATTAAGCCACTTCCACCTGGCAAAGTTTCTTCTTTTGAAAAGGTTAACTTGCATAAAGTAATTCTCGGATTGCAGTTTTTAAAAGAATCTTATGGCTTTGGAATACGACCAACCTTTTTGTCAGATGTATTCTATGAGGGAAATGACCTGAATGTATCCTGACTCTTTTATTTTAATGATTAAGAAAAGAGAGATGTTAGTGACAAATGCCGAATGCGGTTATCATTTTTGGTCCTTTACACATGTTAATATTCTTAGGCTGGGTTGTTGGGATGCTAGAAAAGGAAAAAAAAGGGTGGAAAAAAAAAAAGAGGAGGAAAGCAAAAAATGAAGGAAAGAAAAAGGAGAGAAGGAATTTTTTTTTTTGTTTGATAATAGAATTATCAATAAAAATGAATCACTCGTAAATCAATTGGATAATAACTATTTTTATTATTAAAATATATTGTCTATTATTAAATATAATTTTTATTGATTAATTAAAAATAAATAACTATTAGGTTATATCTATGTATTAAACTACTATGAAATTTTAAAAAATATTTATTAAATTAGAATGAAATTTTATTAAACCAAATTTATTATTTTTTAGATAATATTATTATAAATTTTACATGAAATTATAGTTCTTTTTATTATAATATAATTTAATATGTATTATTTATTTTTAAAAAAATAAATATTAACTATATATAATAAATATTAAATTATACTATAAACTATTAAATTAATATAGTTTGTTTAAAATAAATAAATAATTTAATATATATATATAATCAATTTACATATAAAAATTTAAAAAAATTGTGAAAGACGTTGCCGGTCAACCACCGTTCACCACTATTGGCATTCATCAAAGGTCACTCATAGATGTCACTGTCACCACCGTTGGGATCATTGCTCGGCGATCTATCTATTTGTATAAGTTTCTGCGCCGAATAAGTGGTCATTTTGCTATATGCAATGGATCTTTCTTTTTGATCCGTCGTTAAACTTCTCTTTGACGAGGTACGGAGAATCCCACAACGATGACACCACCTCAGAGAAGTAGAGGACTGGCTGATGATCATCTCAATACCGATTGTGACATTTGATGCGCAAATGCATTGGCGGCAATCGACAGCATGCTTAAAATATTATTGTCAAATTTTATAATTCTTTTAATTTTTTAAAAAATATAAATTTTGTAGTTTTTTATTTTTGAAAAATAAATTAATCAATAATATTTATAATTATTTTTGTTAATTATATATAAAAAATTTAATCAATTATTTGAATAAGATTAATTTTAGAGGCGTAAAAAAAATACAAGGTTAATTTAGTAATTTAATAGATTATTCCTAAAAAACCAAGTTCTTCCTCCTAAGATTAAGAGAAAATTAATTATCAAAATTTTAGGAAATAAGATTGTTGGTAAACCATTTTTCTTCCACATTTAATCAAACCTAAGGAATGAAATAGGTTTTCTTGGGAAACCATTTTCCTTTCCCCCAACTTTTAACACAACGGAACATAGTCTTAAAGTTTTTTTTTTTTTTTTGCATTAAAAGAAAATAATCCATTTGAAGTTCTTTCTTTGTTTCTTGCTTTTTCTCCAAAGTCAAAATTCAAGACATATTTTACTATTATCTTGTTGCATATGAAAGGGAAGAGTGCTGCCCAAAATAACAATATAATGCCTTCCAACCGTTGGATAACCACTCAGAAGCCTCCAAGGTGGCTACTTTGTTGACTTTATCGACCCCATATGCTCAGTCAATACATTGGAATCACAATTTTCTTCCAGCATTTTGTGGTTTTCTCGTAGCTAAATGAGGATTCCTTCCTTCGTATATGATTAGGATATGAAGACAGGGATTTCTATTTTGAAGAAGATTGAAACTATAAGTGATGGGAAGAAAGTTCGATATTTTCATATATTAATGGTTGTTTCTTTCCAATCTATTTCTTGTTTTCTTATTCTATGCTTAAAGCTTATTTAGTTAGAACCCATAGAATTGTGATTTGTTAAAACTTAAAAAATTTTGAGAGACTTCACACTTGATGTTGTAATGCAGTATCAACATTCTGTAACCACTCTTAGCTAATTTATCCCTTTTTCTTCCTGTGTCATTAAATTTATTAACTTGGGTTTTGGTTATTTTATGTGTGAATTGTGTATCATTTAGCAACTCTGCAAGTGGTTATTGAAAAATTTTGATTTACTTTTGATAGAAAAACTAAGAACTTCTATTAAGAAAAAAAACGATTTACAAGCGAAGAGGTTGCTCACATTGAAACTTAAAGAATGGTGATTTCTATCCAATCTACTCTAGATTTCTAGGTATAAAACTCTTGTTTTTTATTTAACTAGCAACAAGCATGAATATCCCCAAAAATATGATCCCAGCATTAAAAGAAGTCAACTTCTTAGAAAGACCAGTGGTCGTCAATGTATTAAAACGCTGGCTGCGGTCTCCATCTCTTGGTACTAGCGCATAAGCAAAGGAGCTTTTATGATTCAAAGGGTAGCTTCAGATCAGGATCATAAACACTATAAAATTAAAGTAAGGAGCGTTCTAACCAGAGCGTGAAAGCCCTTGCAATACAAAGTATTCCTGAAAACTCTCCTTTTACCTAATAGGCCTCGTAGCTCAATTTCCAGTCAATATACTTTAATTTTTTAAATTAAAAAGAGAGACGTATACATGACGTAAATATTTTCACAAACTAGTCTCTGCCTCTTCAAGAGGAGAAAATCTGACCTGGTACAGCCAACTATTAAAAATTAGGCAGTTGGCAACTCCAATGACATGGTTATCCCATTGTTAAAAATTAATTTTAATTCTCTGCTGCCCTTTTCTCTCTCCTCTGAATCTCATCAATTTGAATATTGAATCTGCCATCCTCTATCTCCTCTAAATCCTCTCACACTTTTTAAAATTCATATTTGCTTCAAAAACATTAATTTTATTTATAGTTTCTCTATCCACTGAGGGAAAATATGCTCTTTTGTTCTCTTTGCTATTCTCCTTCCTAAATGAACCGGCTAAAATGTGTATTTTTTTTTTCTTTTCCTTTAGATCTGATTTTTCCATTTTAGAATTGCTCCAGATCTCTCTCCTGCATTCACTTCCACAAGTGCTATATTTTACCATATGCATATGTAACAGGGAAGTGAAAGAATGTTTATCTTGTTCAAAATTGAGGATATGTGTTGTGTTGGTGTTTATTTAAATTACAGGTTTTGGAGGCAAGAAACTGTTGGATGATTTTGACATATGAATCTGGGTTTCGAGTACGAGATAGACTTTATCCTATATTTGCTAATATTTTGATGGTTAAGATTTGCCAACATTTTTGAGGAAATTTAGTGGTTGGTGCAGGTTCGTGGAGTGATGAATGGTGGCATGAGTCTATAAATTTTTTGCTCTTCTCTATTTTTTCCTCTCTCTGTATCTTTTTTTTTTTAGTAAATATTGGTTGTAAATCCACCGTTTCTATTTGATGTCTTGGTGGTCTATAATTTGTGAATTCCTTAAAATATTCTACACAGATATTAACTTATTAAGTTGTTGTTTGAACATTTAAATCTTGTTGTAATGTTGTTGAAGCTGTCTGACTTGGTTCCGGTGGTGGTGAAGTACAATCTATTTGACTGATTTAATTTGCAAAAATTAAGCAAATATGTCCAATTGTGGCTACTTTAGGTTTTTTAATTTATATTTGGAATAATTGCCGATAATAAGGATCTTTTCCAATTAATGAAGAAAGAATTGTCATTTGATAGTATCTATCTGAACCAATTGGTTTGGTGTTAGTTGTCGACTTCATTTCATTTTCCATCTATTGTGGTTTGGATACCTGTCTCTGTCTTACCCTTACAAAGGAAGTGTGTTTGGGAGCACCTGATGTTGCGGCCAACAATTACTAAGAAGCAAAATGTATCATAATGTTAAAGTGCAATGCCTATTAATATCTGTGCATCACAATCTGATAAAAGCAATGCTAACAATGCTATTAAAAAAAAAGTCAAATAAGTACAGTGAGCCATTTGACATCGTATTTCTTCCACTTACATTAAAAAATGTAAAAAATATAATAGCAATGCTAAACCTGTAAACTCATTGATTATAACAAGAATAAATTTAAGTCAAGGCTTAATCTCCATTTCCTACTTGCATATCAAGAATGCAGGTTAATATGGCCTTCATCTTAATTTTTTACGTACCTGTACATGAAAACAACATGTATTTTTCAATAAAATGTAGAAGAAAAAAGATCCTACAAATATATTAAAGAAAGTACATATAAATAAATAAATTGTTAGTGAACTTACATAAAAAAAACTTAATATATATACAAAAGCATTCAACTTTGTTCCCCTTGAGCTTGAGCTTGATCGACATTGAAATTGTAAAAATCCTTCATTTCAACAATCTCAGTATTACGATAACAATAAGACCATAAATTAATATAGAATTACAATTAAAAAAATGAAACCTAACTTGGAAAGTGTAAAGAAAAATTAAAGTCTCAAGGATTACCGGATTAATATGAGGCATTTGATCAATTCCTTAAAGCATTGTAAAGTATTGGAAATTTGCAACATATGATGGAAGAAAGGCTGGTACATGTGATGAAGTTGTGATACCAAAGTGATTCAATGATGGAGCAAAAGTTGCAACATGAGATGGAGGAAAGGTTGGCACATGTGATGGAGTTGTTACACCAAAGTGACTCAATGACGGAGCAAAAGTTGCAACATGAGATGTGGTTGTTACAAGAGATGAAACACTAACAACATCATGAGTGTGATGACCTATATCAACAATAATTATTGTAAAATTAAATAATGGCTACATTAATTAAGATTACTAATAAGTACTTATGAGTGAAATTAATTTTAGGAAATCTCATAACTTTCTTATGCCTTTTCTTTTTCTTTTCCAAGTTGCTCTTCATTCTACAATTTGTCATGCCTTTAGTTTTTACCGTTGGAGGATCCAATACTAGGGGCTCATCCACAAGAGTACTAAGATTTTTTTGGGGTATCCATTTTCTTAGTATTCGCCATTGTATTAATAATTTCCTCATCTTTTTCAAGTAGCTTCATAGCTTCTAGTAACTTCTCTTTCATAATAGTGGTTCCAAAATCACTCAATGATGCCAAACTAAAGACATGATTTCCTGCATGCATCAACTCACTAAGCTGCAATGATTGGCTAGACTTAACACTACCACTTGATAAGTCATTTTTATCATTACTTAACACAATCCTCTTTTTTGCCTCTTTGGTCCACCTTTTCAATATGTAGTGCACCGGTATACTAGTTAAATTATATCAAACACCTTTAAAGTATGACGACACAATATTCCCATTGACTCAAATAATCTACAAGAATATGAAATCTTCAAAGAGTCATACTTGAATTGAATTATGTGCACTCTTTGTTGGCCTTCTTCATTTGCTTCATAAACATATCCCTCATCATTCTTTTTAATTTCTTTCATTCTCACACAATACAACCCAATAAACATCTTGATAGTGTAAACTTTACTTTCATGGCTCAAAATTCCACTCTTTATTTTAAGACGAGGAGCGCCTTGTTTGCAACGATAATCTTCCTCTAACTCCGCTAAGCGCATTTCTTTGGTTTTGTTTTCATAGTGATGCACAAATTTAATGAGCTCCATTGTTTTTGTTGAAATATGATGGAAAACATTATTTGTACTCTCACTTCTTTGAGTGGACTTGATATCTGTTGAAAAAGTATCCAAATTAAAAGCCCGACACCATTTCTCTCTAAGTGAATACAATTTTTTGAGCCATGAATGATTTCTAGGATTGAATCGTTGAATCATATCATTCCAAGAGTCTTCAAACTCCATGTCATCATGACATCCATAAAAACGCTTATTGAACATTTGTTTGAAGTCAGGATTTGCATAATGACTAGCAAGATGTTGGGTGGCATTTTTGGCAATGTGCCAAGTGCATAATCAATGACATGTCTTTGGAAATACAACCTCAATTGCTTTTGACATTGCTTTGTCCTCATCTATAAAAATTGTTTTAGGTTGTTTATTTCCCATTGCTTCTAAAAAAGACTCAAACAACCAAACAAATGATTTAGTGCTCTCATCTAATAAAAAAGCACACCCAAACAACACATTTTTCCAATGATGATTTATTCCAACAAATGGAGCACAAATCAAATTGTATTTATTAGTTTGAAATGTTGTGTCAAAACAAACAACATCACCAAAGCAATCATAATCCAACTTTGATCTACCATCTCTCCAAAAAAAATTTGTCATTCGATTATATTGATATGCTTGCATTGTATAAAAAAAGTTAGAATCCTCACCTTGTTTTTGTTTTAGATAATTGAGCAAACTTTGCACATCTCCCGCTTCAATCATTTCTTCTTATTTCTTTTGTAAGTAGTTTGTCATATCTTTTTTTGTGAACCCGATATTCTCAACACCACCAACTTCATTGGCTAAATAAAAATATGACTTTGTTGGTCTTATACCAGCATCAACCATCGAACTAGTAACATTACCATGAGCATTGGATATTTTTCGACCTGATTTTAGAAACTATCTTTCTTCAGGATTAGCAAGTTCATGGTTATGCTCATAGTTTATAAAAGAAATTGTCCAAACTCCATCATTCACAGTGAATCGAATTACAAATTTGCAACCGATTCTTATCTCTAAATTATTTATTCTCTTTGTTTCATATACGTTTCCATCTTTATAAAATCCTTCTTTTGCACACGCAAATTCTCATTGTCGAATATTATTTGATGCATCTCTTCGAACTTGCCCTTTACATATACTAAACCCTTTCATTAAATCATATGTATTACATAAATCATAAGCTTCAAAATCCGAATGTACCTTCATTCCTACTCTGAGTTCGCCACCATCTTCATTCCCGAAAACCTCATCCTTATCATTTGGAGAATCCTTTACTCAAATCAACCTAAAATAACATCAAGAATTAGTTCCATATTTAAAATTTCATACCATATTATTTTTTACCAAAACTTTCGTATAAAATTTTACCACATAAATAACACATCAACTTAAACAAAGAAACAATTAATAAAATTTATTTATTTTTATTAATGCTCACAAATAAATAAATCACTAAAACCATTATCAATAGTGTTATCCCCTCTTGTATGTATGTGTATAATGTTATAACAACTATGATCTCTAAAATGGATTTTCTACCTCATCAGTAGTCTAAATTACAGCCTTTCAATCATTTAAGAAACTTAAAAAAATTGAATTAACATAATGAATTATTTAAAAAATTCACCTAAATACTTTGTTAAAATGATTATTGATAAAATGAGCAAATGCATGTGGGTTGCCTTTTCTCTCTCATTTATAATGGAACATAATAGTTTACCTTTTCTCAATTGCAATGGATTGTAGTGGGCTGTAATTTTACTGTTTAATTAGAGAGAGTTGTAAAGGAGAGACAAGGAGTAGCGGGAGAGCTACGGATGAGAGGGAGGGAGTGGTGGAAAGTCTTAATGATATTGAAATTGACGGGATTCAGAGGAGAGAGAAAAAGGTAACGGCGAATTAAAATTAATTTTTATAAATGGGATGGCCATGTTATTAGAGTTGTCAACTGTCTAATTTTTATTAATTAATTATACCACAATAATTTGAGCTGATACAATCGCTGTATTATAGATTTTCTCCTTCGAGAGAAATTAGAGCTTTATTTATACAAGAGAGAGAGGGCTGAGTACCTCTTTATTCTACAAGACACGCCGACACTCACGATTATATATAATATAAAATTAAGTAAACAAAACACAAAGCTATTGTAAATTCTTTCACGTGAAACGTGAAAGTTACGTAAAAAGTCTGAAAGCAAAGTCTACAAGTGTTCTACGGTGTATTGACATAAAAAGTATAAATCATTATTAAAAAAAAATCTTCCTTAATTAATAAAAAAAATTTCTACTCTCTCTTCTTCACCTCTCGGTTTTCTCTCGCCGTCCCTCTCCATCTTCAAACTTGGTTCTTATCATTCTTCTCACACACTCTGTCCCTCTTCCATTTCTCCTCTTTCTATCATTCATCTTCAAGTTTCGATGATTAGATGATAGTGGTAAGGATGGCAAAAGAATGAGGGGCCGAGTAGTTGGTCGGGGTGGGGGTTGGAGGGTGGGTCCCAAATATATTTTTTTGGGGTCTAGATTGAGATTCCTGGGCTCAATCTGGGCTTTTCTTACTCGAGATTAAAAATCAGGTGATCAATTGATTTGATTTTTTTTTTTCACATTTACATTTTTCTTCATGTGATTTTTATCAAAATGTATCATCTATTTGGATGTAGCTCCACGGTTGTGTGGTGGTTGAATAGCCTAGAAAGCACAAGTTCAAGCCACCTCTCCTTTTTATAGAATGTAGAAGTATCTTGCTATAGAAGTTTTTAGTTTGATTCCTAATCAACTAAGCTTTAAGTTATATAGTTTGAATCTAATCAATTAACTATATGTAGAAGTTTCTTGTTAGTTTTTCGTTTGGTTCCTTCAATTAAACATTAAACTAGAATATGTACGTAGAAGTTTTTTATTACAAAAGTTTTTAGTTTGATTCCTAATCAATTAAACTATACGTAAAAATTTATTATTTAGAATTGAAGTCTTAATAAATTGAACTTATATATTGAAGTATTTTATTTGAAAATGAATTATCAATCAATCATACAAATTTATTTGGAAGTTTTATTTAGGATTAGATTGATGGCGGCAATTTTATGGTATTGTTGGGTGATAATCGATGGTAGAGGTGCTGATGCTGATGTGCCGTTGCTTTGTGTTGATTTACTGGTGTTTAATTTCATTTAAAAACTTTCTTTATTGTTTTAAACAATGCTACAATTTAAAACAAAATGGCGGTGATGCGTTAATAGAGGGTTGGTCGGGAGAGAGTTTGTTCTGTAACCCGTGCTTTAATTTATAGTTTTTAATTTTTTAATAAAACGACATCCTTCCAAAGAATAGTGAATGTGATGATTATAAAGGTTTTATGTTAAATTCAATTTTAATATGGATGGGATACTTATACCCACAAAATCGATTTTTACGTTCATTCTTCTAAACACTAACTATCTAAAATTTTCTAAATAATTTATATATTATCAAAATAAAGTAGATCATATTTTATTTAACTAAAAATCCTTAAAAAAGTATTTTTTCTAAAATTTTATAAGCCATATTTTTTATAAAAAAAAGTCATACGTATTAAATAACTCAATTCTTAAATGATTTATTGATATTTTATTGTTTTTAAGAGTATTTTTAATTAATAATTAATTTATTAAATTAAAATTAATCTTAATTTATCAAATTATTAGTATTGATATTAATTTTTAAAATTATGAAAATAAGATAAAAATTTTTAAAAAGCATAACATACAATAAAAATTTAATTAATGAAGATATATTTAAAGAAATAAATTAAAAAATTAATTTTATAAGTATAAATATCCTCATCTTATTAATATATTTAAATTATAATATTATTTTTAATTATAACATACGTTGAATCAAACTATAGACTCCTCTGACTCATATCTAATTTCCAAACGGGGGATACCAGGGTAATTTCCTTGACTCGTAAATATCCCCAAAGAGAACGATAAAGAAGAACCTAGAATCCTTGTCTTTTTCTTTTGCCTTCTGATAATTTCTGTTTAGAAGTTAAGAAAGAAAATAAAAATTTCCGAACTCCTCTCTCTCAAGGCAGAAATGGCGACCTCGTTGAAATCATGTTCATCATACGAAAAATACGAGATCAGAAGGCGGAACCCGGATCCCAAAACGTCTGTCTTGTTGGTAATTGATGTGCAAAACTACTTCTCCTCCATGGCCAAACCCATCATTAACAATCTTCTCACCACCATCCACCTCTGCCGACAAGCTTCCATTCCCGTCTTCTTTACCCGCCACTGCCACAAGTCCCCCGCCGACTACGCCATGCTCGGCGAGTGGCGGAACAACGATCTCATTCACGACGGCACTACCGAAGCCGAGCTCATACCCGAGATCGGACAGCTGGCGGGTGTCGATGACGTGATTGAGAAGAATACTTACAGTGCCTTCTGTAACACGCGCTTGCAGGAGCGATTGGTGGAGATGGGTGTTAAGGAAGTTATAGTGACGGGTGTTATGACTAACTTGTGTTGTGAAACGACAGCGCGTGAGGCGTTTGTGAGAGGGTTTAGGGTGTTCTTTTCGACGGATGCTACTGCGACGTCGGATCAGGAGCTTCATGAGGCCACGCTGAAGAACCTGGCATATGGGTTTGCTTACTTGGTTGACTGCAAGAGGCTTCAAGTGGGGCTTTTTGGGAATTAAAAAAAATGTTAATGTATGTTTCAGTTGCAATCCCAATTGCATTTATAGTTGCTTATTTTCTCTTGTAAATGTGTGTATGTGGTAAAGGATCATGTATTTTTACTTGATTGACTCGAAATTTCAACCGTTCACTTGCCTTAATCTAAAGGTGACTTAAATGAGGTGAATGTCAAAGCCTCATTTCAGTAATAACTCACGGCGAAGTAATAATGAACCGGAAATGTGCTTTAAAATTCCAAGCATCTTAGACCTGGTGGTGAGAGATGTTGAAAGTAGAATAAGTGACACCACTAAAAGTTCACTATATCATTTTATCTTCTCTGTTAAAAGTGTTACTATGGAGTCTTCAGCATGGGTAGTTCAGTTCGTAAATTATGCCGCTTCCACTGGGCAACGTTTCTTCTTTCGAAAAGGTTAACTTGCATAAAGTAATTCTTGGATCGCAGTTCTTAAAAGAATCTTATGCTTTGGAATACGACTAACCTTTTTGTTAAATTAAAATCATTTATAAATTAATTAGATAATAAATATTAGTGTTATTAAAACATATTATATCTACTATTAAATATAATTTTTATAAATTAATTAAAATTAAATAACTATTGAGTTATAGCTATGTATTAAATAAAATTTTAATAAATTAATTAAAAATAAATAACTACTCAGTTATACTTATGTATTAAACTACTATGAATTTTTTTAAAATACATTAAATTAGAATGAAATTTTATTAACAAAATTTATTATTTATGAGGGAATATTATTATAAATTTTACATAAAATTATAGTGCTTTTTATTATAATTGTTATGGCCATAACAATATTGGGCGTCAATTATTTCTAATACAGTAAGTCCATTACTGTAGTTCATTATTTGGACCCATTGTCTGGATCCCATAATGACCCATCCTGACTTAATTATTTCTAATACAGTAAGTCCATTACTGTAGCCCATTATCTAGACTCGTTATCTGGGTCTCACAATGGCCCATCCTGACTCCTATATAAACCCTCTGGATTATTGCTCAAGGTATGCACACTTTTCTGAACTTATTCTCTCTCTAGATTTCCTTTGCTTTTGAGAGCTTCTCTCTCCAGGAAATTCTCCCAGAAAATTCCGGAGTGCTAGAAACTGACTTGAGCGTCGGAGGGTTCTCGCCGGCACCACCGCTGGCACCCCTGATTGTTTTTCTTTGCACGCAGGATTGGACCCGACGTACGACCCGAGCTCCGACCCGCTTCCCGACCGTCCGGAAGTCGTGCATCAATAGTTGGCGCCGTCTGTGGGAATGACAATTCAAGCCTGTTTAGTTGTTGCTCTCATCCAAACGTATTCAAACGCATCATGAGTCACGAATCCCAACACTCAACCTCCCTAGAGGTTGACGAAGAAATCGAGGTTGAAGTACCTCCTCGACGCCGAAGGGTAGTTGATACAGGGAGAGCATTGTTGATATCTTCTGGGGTGGGACCTAACCTCAGGCAACCCCGACTCTCACTTAGAAGACCAAAGAAGGGTAAGACAAATCGATTAACTACCATGGAACATACCATGCGAAATTTCAGTGAACAGATGAATCGTATGGTGACTGTGTTCAACCAAGCATTTGGACAAAGTGCCCAGCCGGCTGCAAACACTGCTGGGAAGAACCCAATAAGTGCCATGGTAGTACCTAATGTCCAGACGGATGTTGATGGGCGTCCTGACTTAGTCGCCCAGATTACTGGATTGCCTTGCCATCAGGTCATTCAACCGAATCTTCCCTATCCTATTGTTCAAGGAGGGGATGGCAGACCACAGATTCTCTCTCCCTCGCATATCATATCTGAACAACAGCTAGCAGCAGTAGACCTTCGACACTCTCTGAATAAGAAGCGCTATACAAGTGTTGAGCAGATACCGAGGGGAAGTAATGTTGATCGGCCCGCCTATTCCTATCATGGTCCTTACGCTCCAGGGCGTAATTATCAGTCCAAAAGAAATTGCCCCAGCTCACCACCTAGAGTTAAGAATCATCGCCTAGATGTTGGCCCAGTGGATGTCTCGGAGGAGGGGACATCAGACAATCATTATGCGGAGTTCAAGCGAGAAATGGATGAAAAAATCCATAAACTGAAGAGGTTGATTAAGCGATCAAGAGGAGAAGAAGATGGTCGTCCACAATGGGAATCACCCTTTGCTGAAGATATTCTAAAAGAAAGATACCCATACGGATTCCGGATGCCACAACTCGAGCTTTACCAAGGGACAACGGACTCCCGAGAGCATTTAGACTCTTTTATTTCTCATATGGAGATACAAGGGGTCTCAGGGGGAATCATGTGCAGAACCTTTTCTCTTACCCTTGGAGGATCAGCTAAGCAATGGTATAGAAGGCTACCAGCTGCATCCATCTCCAGCTTTGATGAGCTTGCCCGTAGTTTTCTCACGCATTTTAGCAATATGAAAACGAGGAGTCGACCAGCGCAGAGCCTTCTTTCAATCATGCAGGGTCGTAATGAATCCTTCCGTGCATTTTTAGACAGATATCAGCAGGAGGTTGCCCGAGTGGATCTATTTCATGATGGTTATGCTATGCAAGGCTTGGTTCAAGGAATCAGAGGGGAGCTCTCTCTAGCATGGGAATTCTCCGTCAACCTCCCACGTACGTATCAAGAAGCATTAGCAAGGGTCTCTAGTCACGCTGATGCAGAGAAAATTTTTCAAGCAAATTACCCTAGACAGACTCCGGTGGTACCTAATTCCTCGCGTACAGATAGACGTCCGTATGATAATAGAGGGGAACCTCATGATAGAAATCGTAGATCAGTTCCGGATCGACGCT